>NW_021011517.1:611186-926699 GCF_003987935.1 Bombyx mandarina | reverse complement strand
CATTCATTGACCACGATCTCAGAGCGTTCGTTTGCGCAATACACTAACTCTTATGCAAACAACCGTGGATGAAGTGTACCACAATAAGTTCGTACGTTACCGAATGACCGTGGGTTGTTGCGAAACCTCCAGTTTTATTTTCTTTATACCTCGAATAGAACTTAAAATTAATATTTTTATAATAAGGAACTTCGTTCCTATCCCGGTGTCCCACGACACCCCACATCTTTTTTATTTTTTTATTGCCTATATGGGTGGACGAGCTCACAGCCCACCTGCTGTTAAATGGTTACTGGAGCCCATAGACATCTATGACGTAAATGCGTCACCCATCTTGAGATATAAGTTCTAAGGTCTCAAGTATAGTTACAACGGCTACCCCACCCTTCAAACCGAAACGCATTACTGCTTCACGGCAGAAATAGGCAGGGTGGTGGTACCTACCCGTGCGGACTCGCAAGAGGTCCTACCAGACTTATATTAGCATTACTATATACATACTGTTTTCAGGCATGTAAAAAATATCGTTGAATATATATGTCGCAGAAGCCACAATTATTAACACCATCGTCAGACATCGTAGGATAAAGAAAATAATTATTCGGGCATACATTTTTTATTATAATTTTTTTATTGATAAAAGAAATTTAAACAAAGTTATCAACTCTATTTTATTCACAATGATTTATAAATAATATATAATAATAATAATATACAAAGGAACAGCTATTTATATGAATATACTAAGACTATACATAAATAATAAAAATCTTACGTTACGGACGTTTTTTTCCCGGTTAGGGTACCCCTCCGCATCGTCCCATAAGGAACTTCGTTCCAAAAATAAAAACCCTATTTATTTGCTTGTTTTCCGTTGCCCATATAGTTTTTGTAAATAAAGCTTTGTACAAATGAAGAAACTTTATACTGTTCGGTGGAATGCTTTCATTACGCACAAAGGTAGGGTACGGAAATTACGTTATAACCCGCCCGTTTGTACCGTTTTCCGCAATTAACTCGCGTATATTAAATGGAAATTATTAGTTTTAATTACATTTATTTGTTTATAACGTAATTGAACGTTCGAAGTTTTGTGTTGGGTGTTTTAATGTGGTTTTATTTAATGTAATGTTCATAATGTTCACTGGTGGTAGGACCTCTTGGGAGTCCGCACGGGTAGGTACCACCGCCCCGCCTATTTCCGCCGTGAAGCAGTTAATGCGTTTCGGTTCGAAGGGTGGGGTAGCCGTTGTAACTATACTGAGACCTTAGAACTTATATCTCATGGTGGGTGGCGCATTTACGTTGTAGATGTCTATGGGCTCCAGTAACCACTTAACACCAGGTGGGCTGTGAGCTCGTCCACCCATCTAAGCAATAAAAAATAAAATAAAAAAAATGTAATGTAACGTCGTAGCCTGGCATCAGATCTTTCTGAGTAGGATCGGAATGCCAAGTTATGGGGATGCGTACTCCTCATTTAGTAGTTGTTGCTAATGTACATGATCAATTTATACCAACTATGTTTTCATGTGTATTTTTCTATATTGATTCAGTCACAAGGATCCTAGATAAGATTTTCAGTAATGTATTTCAGTGCGTCCGCCTTGGAGAGAGGGTTAAAGAGGTGTTACATTAATTACCGGCCGTTGTACAATAACAATGTCCATAATAGACCTATCCTCAGTTTCCATGTACCGCGCGATTCCCAGCATAATATCTTCGAAGACTGCTTAACGAGAAATTTCGAAATCTACATATAAGTATATCAAAATGAATTGCTGTTCGTTAGTCTCGCTAAAACTGGAGAACAGCTGGACCGATTTGGCTAATTTTGGTCTTGAATTATTTGTGGGAGTCTAGAGAAGGTTTAAAAGGTAGATAAATATGAAAGTGCTTGAAATTCAATAAAAATAACAATTTTGTTTTCCCTTTGATGTGTCCCCCGTCGGACGGATTCCTTTTGTTTGTTTTAAGTTTATTTTATACAAAAGTTTAGGTCTCTTGTTTGTCGATTGAGGCATTACGAAGTCTGTCGGGTCAGATAGTTTCTTTATATTTTTGTTTCAGTTTTCAGTTTAGGTGGAATTTCTTGTCTCAAAATGGCAAATACGTACAACATTTTTTTTGTTTGAATTATTTATAGTGTCCTTTAAGGCATTAAAGGAGNCTTTTGTTTGTTTTAAGTTTATTTTATACAAAAGTTTAGGTCTCTTGTTTGTCGATTGAGGCATTACGAAGTCTGTCGGGTCAGATAGTTTCTTTATATTTTTGTTTCAGTTTTCAGTTTAGGTGGAATTTCTTGTCTCAAAATGGCAAATACGTACAACATTTTTTTTGTTTGAATTATTTATAGTGTCCTTTAAGGCCTTAAAGGAGCTCCAGCATCCATATTTACCAACACTCCGCGACCGTGGCAGCCTTAACATAATCGATTCCATTTCGGAACATCGATAAAGGTCGACCATCGATGTATCGAATTGGCTTCAAAAAAACAGCTCGCGAGTCGAGTACAAATTCAATAAATTGGTTGATTCCTTCCCTCCGGAGCAAGCCGTGGCGGTAATGAGCGTGTTTCTCATTCGAATCGCGCACTAGACGCTCCTGTCCCTCGGTGGCCACTAAAATACCGTTTCTTACTCGTGGTAGGACTTTTTGTGAGTCCGCAAGGGTAGGTACCACCATCCCGCATATTACTACCGTGAAGCAGTAACGCGTTTCGGTTGAAGGATGGGGCAGCCGTTGTAACTATACTGAGACCTTAGAACTGATATCTCAAGGTGGGTGGCGGCATTTACGCTGTAGATTTCTATGGGCTTCAGTAACCACTTAACACCAGGTGGGTTGTGAACTCGTCCACCCAACAAAGCAATAACAAAAGAGTTCGTGTTCCAATGTTAAATTCGTATGCAAGTAACCCTATAACACGGTAGATACGTTCCCACAAAGCTCCGTGTTGTGCGAAATAGTGTTATATGAGACTAGAAGCTAGTACAAAAAGAAGAATATTTTTTAGGAATGTAACATATCGACTGTGTCTTTGTGAGTTTTTTTTAACTATTAAACATAAAAACAAGCAGTAAAATTTCGATTATTCTCATACATTGTGTGTTCATAGTGCATAATGTAATTTTCTAAATAATTTTAAACAAATGTGTTGTTTTAGAAGTTTTAGAAGGTTTAAGGGAATTTTTTCTTTTCGTGTTAGACTAGAGACTTATAGGAGGGCTACATATATTTTATAAAGACTTCATTTATAAAATGTATTTTATTCATGAAACCCATCGATGGTAATATATCGATGATGAAACCACACACATTAATTATTTCGTAATTTTTACGTAATAATCGGGTATTGTTTTCGGCACAGTAGTGTAGGTTAAGGATTAGGCTGGATTAGGATAGTTTTTCTGACCACATTACTAGTAATTAGTAATGCGGTAGGCAGCGGCTTGGCTCTGCCCCTGGCATTGCTGAAGTCCATGGGCGACGGTAACCACTCACCATCAGGTGGGCCGTATGCCGGTCTGCCCACAAAGGCAATAAAAATAAATAAAAAAAGTAATTAGGACTATTCTGGCTTCATTAGATTGTTAGAAGCGCTCACGGCGCTCAGTTTGACAGACTTTGCTAACATCTGCCTTGACAAGAGCAGGGTTTAGATTGGTAGCAGGGTTTAAATTGAAGGTTTAGGTTTCAACCGCTTTTTCAGGGGCCCAACGGTTAGGGCTGCAATCTGAACAAAAAAAAAAAACAAAACACAAGCAACATAACGCACGTGACTTGGGCCGCGATCGTATCTAATGACAATGTAATGGCCGTAAGAGAGGGCGAAACATTATATCGCGACGAGAAGTCTAATGAATCTTCGGTACAATTTAAGTTTTTGTAATAGAAGTTTTTGATGTCTTGGATATTTTGTTTAAGCCTGAAGCTATTTTGAGTTGTATTAAAATTTGCTAGTTTACTTGGTTAAAGCGCTCTTTCGGGTTTTTCGTTAATTAATACTGGACTTCTTTTCAGACCACATTACCTAGTAATTAGGGCTATTCTGGTTTCATTAGATTGGTAGAACTGCTGACGGTGCTCAGTTTGAGAGACTTTACTAACATCTGCCTTGACAAGAG
This sequence comes from Bombyx mandarina, assembly GCF_003987935.1. The sequence goes on along the minus strand of NW_021011517.1, from coordinate 922,572 downwards.
AAGTGCTTCGCTGAATCTAAGAAGATCTAAAAATCTAGGAAGGTTCGGCGAGAAACTCAGTTGATTGTGTCAGTGTTAAGTTGCATGTCGTCAAGAACAGTGACCGGTGCTTGGAGTGCTTAAAATCCCTGGCAGTGGACTGGGAGGATCCGAAATGAAGCTTTCGGGCGGCGAAGGTTGTATGTTGCGCAAAAGGCTGAGTCGAGTATGTAATTAGAAGTGGCCACGATAAGATTTTTAATTTTTTTATTGCTTAGATAGATGGATGAGCTCATAGCCTACCTGGTGTTAAGTGGTTACTGGAGCCCATATACATCTATAACGCTACCTACCTTGAGATTTAAGATCTAAGGTCTCAGTATAGTTACAACGGCTGCCCCGCTCTTCAAACCAAAACGCATTACTGCTTCACGGCAAAAATAGTGTGATGGTACCTACCAGTGTGGACTCACAAGAGGTCCTACCACCGGTAATTAAGATAAAGATAAAGATAAAGATAAAGATAAAGATAAAGAAGCCTTTATTAACAACCTTAATTCATATTTAGGTACATTTTTCTTTTCATTTGACATCGGCTAAGATTGTTTTGCTTTCGCATAGGTAATTTACTTACCACCGGTAATTACGCAGATTATAATTTTGCAGGGTTGATTTTTATTACACGATGTTATTCCTTCATCGTGGAAGTCAATCGTGAACATTTGATAATTACGTATTTCATTAGAAAAATGGTACCCGTCTGCGGGATTCGAACACCGTTGCATCGCTAGATATGAATGAATGCAACGGACGTCTTATCCTTTAGGCTACGACGACTTCAACTGGTCACGCCGATTTTTCAAAGAACATGCTGGATAATTTGTATGTGATATTGAAATCGATAATATTCGGATTTTTTTGCTTAAATGGGCGGACTAGCCTACAGCAGTTTTGATCTTGAGTGGTCGGCGGTGTATCGCGTTCCGACCCGGCAGGCTGGTTCTGGCCCAGCGGGGTATCCCGGAACACCAGCGGCACCGCCCGGGCGGCCTGGTAGGGCCGCCGTACCGCGGAGACCGACGTCGTTGGTCGTCGACTGCTGTGAAGCAGTAATGCGTTTCGGTTTGAAGGGTGGGGCAGCCGTTGTAACTATATTTGAGACTTTAGAACTTAAGACATATAGCTTCCATGGAATTGTGTGAGATGATACCATCATCTCGTTTTTACCATCGCACCGCCCGCCACCGGTGTAGAGTACATCCATACTACCTGAAGCCACTGCATTCATCCACATTGCGTTTCCAGAGATCTTTTTTGCCACGTACCATCCGACTTTGGAATGAGCTCCCCTCCACGGTGCGTTTCCAGAGATCTTTTTTGCCACGTACCATGCGGCTTTGGAATGAACTCCTCTCCACGGTGTTTCCCGAGCGCTATGACATGTCCTTCTTCAAACTAGGCTTGTATACTTAACGGTAGGCAGCCCGGCTTGGCTCTGCACCTGGCATTGCTGAAGTCCATGGGCAACGGTAACCACTCACCATCAGGAGGGCCGTATGCTTGTCTGCCTACACGGACAATAAAAAAAAGATGTGTGGTGTCGTGGGACACCGGATAGGAACGAAGTTCCTTATTATGAAAATATTAATTTTAAGTTCTATTCGGGTTTAAAGACAATAAAACTGGAGGTTTCGCAACAACCCACGGTCATTCGGTAACGTGCGAACTTATTGTGGTACACTTCATTCACGGTTGTTTGCATAAGAGTTAGTGTATTGCGCAAACGAACGCTCTGAGATCGTGGTTAATGAATGATAAAAAAATATGTTATTTTTTGTACGTTATTACAAAGTTAAGTCTTACACTGTTAGTCTAGTCAACAAGTTCAAAAACGTGTTAAATAGACATAAAGCTCCTAAAAATATGTACGATAGCTCATTGGATGCGGAATGATGTCTACAAAAATGTTTTTTAAGGGCTTATTAGCACATAAAAAAATGCGATTGTTATAAACAAAATAAGATTTAAAAAAAAGGAATTTGGTTTTTCCTTAATAATTTCTAAAATAATGATATTTAAGGAATTTTAAAAAAAGATCCTGAAAGAGGAGGAAATTTCCAATAAAAAAGTTCCAACTTCCGGAATTCTATCTCTATTATTTATAAATTTTTTTAACGCTGAAAATAGGGCTCCGCGAGGTCGTTACGGCATAGGCGCGCCGTCTAAAAAGCCGGTATATCCCCTAAATGAATTTTTTTATAGTATTAAATAACAATTTAAAAATTTGAATAAATTATGGTGTAATCTAAACACTTGAACGAAAAAAACCTCGGAGAAAAAAAAATTTATATAGATTTTTCAAAAATTTACACCATTGTTAATTAACTATTTTTTTTTCAATCTCTGTTTTTATAAATTACGGTATAAAAGTTTAAATAATTCATCTATAAATTTTTCCCTTCGTGGAGCCTTTATCATTTAGGTACTTAATAAAGTAATGCAAATCTTTTTTTTTTATCTTTATTATTTTGTTAATTATAATTTTTTTTAATTAACAAAAAATGAAATTTCTAAAAAATGTTATGAAAAAATATTTTTTTCAGTAATACCTTTTTATTGCTGTTTTTGCATCTACCATAGGTATTAATTAACATTGAAAAAAAAAAAAAATTTACGCTATTTGTTAAGAAATTGTTTATAAACAAATAGACTATTTTGGGATTTTTATACCGTAATTTATAAAAACAGAGATTGGAAAAAAATTAGTTAATTAACAATGGTGTAAATTTTTGAAAAATCGATATAAAAAATTTTTTTCACCGAGGTTCTTTTCGTTCAAGTGTTTAGATTACACCATAATTTATTCAAATTTTTAAATTGTTATTTAATACTATAAAAAAAATATTTTAGGTGATATACCGGCTTTTCAGACGGCACGCCTATGCCGTAACGACCTCGCGGAGCCCTATTTTCAGCGTTAAATTTTTTTATAAATAATAGAGATAGAATTCCGGGAGTTGGGACTTTTTTATTGGAAATATCCTCCTCTTTCAGGATCTTTTTTCAAAATTCCTTAAATATCATTATTTTAGAAATTATGAAGGAAAAACCAAATTCCTTTTTTTTAAATCTTATTTTGTTTATAACAATCGCAATTTTTTATGTGCTAATAAGCCCTTAAAAAACATTTTTTTAGACATCATTCCGCATCCAATGAGCTATCGTACATATTTTTAGGAGCTTTATGTCTATTTAACACGTTTTTGAACTTGTTGACTAGACTATGTGTGCATGAGTAATAAAAATCTTACGTTACGGACGTTTTTTCCCGGTTAAGGTACCCCTCCGCATCGTCCCATAAGGAACTTCGTTCCAAAAAGTTCAACAAAATAGTCTGCGTAATGTAGACAGCCAAAAACATATCCACAGAATTTCCAAAGCCAAGTTTACACTATAAGTCCGCATCAGAAACGATGTAACTTTATACGCTTACATTGTATTAGGCTTCGGGCAGACGTACCTAAATTTGTGACCTTTACGTCTCGGAGCCCTCAGCATGACCGCTTAGCACTCAAATGTTTGTGAAGGGTTCTGATGATGTACAAACAAACCGTGCCGATAAATGTGCGTACGTAATTCCATTAGTTTCGAGAGTTTGATATATTGCCAATATACGTGTATTTCTTACGAGAGAACGTAGAAAAAGAGCTCTGGATTTGTATACGGGTTGTTATATTGTACATTCAGCACGATATTTTTAATAGTGATGTATTGAAATGCAAAAAATATTGATAAAATTAAGTCGTTTACTGGTGGTAAGACGTCTTGTGAGCCCGCACGGGTAGGTACCACCACCCTGCCTATTTTTGCCGTAGGGCAGTAATGCGTTTCGGTTTGAAGGGTGTGGCAGCCGTCGTAAGTATACTAAGACCTTAGAGCTCATATTTCAAGGTGGGTGGCGAGATTTGCGTTGTAAAGAGCTCCGGTAACCACTTAACATCAGGTGGGCCGTGAGTTTGTCCACCCATCGAAGCAATAAATTAAAATCAAACGTTCAGTATAGAAGCTCTGGCTTAATTAAACTCATATCTTCTTCTTGGGAACGAACAAAAAACGTTACCTATCAATATTATTGAAGGCGTCTTTGATATTCAGTGAAAAGCAAATGGAACCAACAACTATGATAATAATTGTCGTTTAAATTATCACAATATTGGGAGCGATAATTTTATTATATAAATTTACCAAGAACCTCTAAAGAATCCGCAGAACATTTACGTAAGAGAATTTTCCAGCAACTCGAGCACGGGGCGTTGACCTTCACATGTTTTGCGTGCGTTTTCCCAGAGTTGTACTTAATTTTAACGTTATACCAATTATTTTGATGGTAGGTAATTTTCTGACCAAACAATTACGAACGTCACACTCCTAAAATTTTAGGGTCATGTCGTTAATTTGATGACTTTATTGTCTGAGAGCTTTCCATGTTACTCTATACGGAACCAAACTTGTTGACATTCAAAGATTATATTTTCTGGTAATTTCTTTGATTTTAACCAATCGTTGATGTTATTGCAACACTAGTCATATACTGTGTATTGACAAAAGCAATCGGTACTGATAGATATTGAAATATTAAATACCATCATCACTAGGTTATCTGTCGTTGAATTGTCTTTGTTACAAAGAGCTTTAGCTTTTAGCTTAGGACCAGCTAAAGCTGAATCGCTTCTTGAGCGAACATAGCCTGAAGTTGTTATTAAAGCAGCTATCGCTCGACAGCAGTTTAAGTTTAAGCCCTCAAGCCATAGGCGGAAGACTGACATACGTTGATACATTTTACAATGTGTACTTTATAAAATGCGATCGAATGAATGTTATCCACAAAAGTAATGACAGATTCAATAAAATAGATAAATATTTACTAAAATGTAGTAACCAAAAATTTAAATTTAACGGAACACAAAATATTCGGCTGAATCTCGCTATTTTCAAGATAAACTTACAAATATACAAGTTCAAAGCAATAACATCTGGACCATTGGTATCGTGAGCAATTTCAAGCGCTTGATGGAAGATCTTCTCTTTATCATTACCTTCCCAAACTGGTGACTTCGACGTGATGACCCTTCCCAAAAGCATACATAGAAGAAATTAAGAATGAAACGTGGACGGGAAGTCAAAAAACCTGGCATCAAGCTATTGTTTGCCACAGGCCTACAGAGTCTCATAGGTAAATTATAATAAGTTGAATTTACGAGAAATATACACAAACACAATTTCCGTCTCTCGGCCTATATTTGCATATGACGATGATTTAATTAAACCGATTTGCTTATTACATTTTAAATCGTGTTAAATTAATTTTATTCTTAAAGATCTCCATGAAATTGTTTCTAACGAAGACAAGGTTTTGAAACAATTTAATTCATGGTATAGGCCAACAATAATTGAAATAGGAAGATAATAAATTTTAATCTGACCTTTTTACTAATAAACAAATAATCTAACATGGTAGAATATTACAATATGGTTTAAATATTATGAATATAGCTAAATATATTTAGATGAAATTTCGTATAAAGTTTTTAACATGAGATAACAAATAAAATATGATTCTTTGTATCATTAAAATGCGACATTTCTCAGGCATTGTCGGGTATTTTTTTGAATAGCTAAACTAATTATTTGTCCAAGGTAGCTGCCAGCTCTTTGGTTTCCTGTGATGTCGACTAACCTTTTTGCTAATTCCTTCAAGAAGCCTTATAGCCCTAGGACCCCACGGACCATTGTCGCGACACCGAATGATGTCCGGCATGTATTCCGTCAAAGTATTAAATGTACATAGTTTAAAAACAACAACAAAAAATACTACTTAAATAGCAAAACGAACTAACAATTAATTTCATTACTTTTGGAACGAAGTTCGTTATGGGACGATGCGGAGGGGTACCGTAACCGGGAAAAAACGTCCGTAACGTAAGATTTTTATTAGTAATGCACACGATGTACGACTTGACTTTGTAATAACGTACAAAAAATAACATATTTTTTTATCCTTCAGATTTCAGAGCGTTCATTTGCGCAATACACTAACTCTTATGCAAACAACCGTGAATGCAGTGTACCACAATAAATTCGCACATTACCGAATGACCGTGGGTTATTTTGGAACCTCCAGTTTTATTTTCTTTATACCTCGAATAGAACTTAAAATTAAATTTTTTTTAATAAGGAACTTCGTTTCTATCCGGTGTCCCACGACACCACACATCTTTTTTTATCCTGTTGATACTGCTTATAATATCAAATCGAAGATCAGTAATAGGTAGCTTAAGGTTTGAAAATAGTAATTTGCAATCCGATAACAATAAAAAAACAGACTAAAATCCCGTATGTATTATGATGTTTAATGAGTAGTATTTGCTTAGATTCATTATTCAACATAAACTATTCTCAACTGTTTAATTGTACTAGAGGTCCCGTAGTAGTCGAAATTCGACTATAATTAATTGGAATTGTAAGTTTGTACACTATTATGATTGTATTTTATACTTCTATAATCACAAATTTCGCCAAGGCTACTCTATAAAAAAATATTAACAAAAACAAACAATATTTAATCTATTCTCAATTTGGCAACAGAGGTCAAGAACAAAAGTTTGACAATAAATAGTATGCATGCGTGTGTGCGTCAAATACATGGTATTTAGTGTGTGTAATGTTTTCTTTATTAATTTAATGTATCTTTTATGCATTATTTAAAAAAATATTAGCATTGTGCACTTCTTCTCTATATTCTCTATAAGTGTGGAAAATTTCATACTCCTCCGTCCGCGTAATTTTCGTAGAAAGGGATACAAAGTTTTTGCTTCACGTATTAATATATAGAGATTCTGCATTGTGAATATGAAAGGCGAACGGATAGGAATGAAAGTTTTCGCATTTATTTCGTAATTAGATCCTCTGTTTGCTTTGTTTGTCGCTAACAGAACAAAGTGGTTGTGTTCGTATTGGGATCCGGGATATGATAAACATGCTTTTTCTGCTTTTTCTGACTGTTCTTGCAATTAGAATAATACTCATTTCATTTTCGACCGATTTTCGCATTGTACGGCTTGTATCGCTTCGTGCTCTGAAGTTGAGCTTTGGATTTAGAGGGCAGGTTCAGCAATCATTCGAGTTCTCTCAAAGGAGACCATGCAGCACTTAAAGTCGTCGTGGCCCAAAGGATAATTCGTCCGGTGCATTCGTGTTGAGCGATGCACTGATGTTCGAATCCCAGGCGTGTACCAATTTTTCTAATGAAATACGTACTCAACAAATGTTCACGATTGACTTCCACGGTGAAGGAATAACATCGTGTAATAAAAATCAAACCCGCAAAAATTATAATTTGCGTAATTACCGGAGGACCTCTTGTGAGTCCGCACGGGAAGGTACCACCGCCCCGCCTATTTCTGCCGTGAAGCAGTAATGCGTTTCGGTTTGAAGGGTGGGGCAGTCGTTGTAACTATACTGAGACCTTAGAACTTATATCTCAAGGTGGGTGGCGCATTTACGTCGTAAATGTAGATGAATGGACGAACTTACAGTCCACCTGGTGTTAAGTGGTTGCTGGAGCCCATAGACATCTATAACGTAAATGCGCCGCCCACCTTAAGATATAAGTTCTAAGGTCTCAGGTATAGCTACCACGGCTGCGCCACCCTTCAAACCGAAACGCATTATTGCTTCACGGCAGAAATAGGCAGGGTTGTGGTACCTATCCTTGCGGACTCACAAGAGGTCCTACCACCAGTAATTATGTTCTAAATACTTCACAATTTCGAGTGACAATTGTTAGTGTGAGTTTTTGTGAATAATGTCTTGAAAGGAAATACATGTCTCAACATGAGCTGAAGTCTCAAATGTATTGTGTAATGGCTGTCTTACCATTCAATAGGTAGAAATAGGCACGCTCTCAAGGGACGGTTAGTATGTACGCATGCGGTTTTACGATACGCCTTATTATCATTAATTCACTTGTGCACGGATTTGTGTAGAAATAGATAAAATAGTGACACTAATATATAATAATATTGTATTACTAAGCGACACAATTCTTACCGCCCGTAAGTCTTACGTTTGATTGTTTTTTTTATTTTATTTATTTTTCATTGCTTAGATGGATAGACGAACTTACAGCCAACCTGGTGTTAAGTGGTTGCTGGAGCCCATAGACATCTACAATTTAAATGCCACCACCCACCTTGAGATATGAGTTCTAAGGTCTCACTATAGTTACAACGGCTGCCCCTTCAAACCCTTCAAACCGAAACGCATTAATACTTCACAGCAGCAATAGGCAGGGCGGTGGTGCCTACACCAGTAAAATACCATAATTATTTAGTTTTTATTAAATTACCTTATCCATTTGTTCGAAGACACATACCTATTTAATTAAAACTTCAGTATTATTAATCCGGTAGTATTGGTCTATTACATGGTCTGGTATTTAGAAGGCCAAGGGAACTTTGGCATATTGACTGTGATATAGGTTACCGGTGCCCTACGTAATGAAGTAATTATATCGACTTCTGTTACAAAGCGTTTGGATTGCCTAACTTTGCCATATCGTCTTCTCGCATTAAAAGTGTATATGGGCGCAAACGCCACTATTGGCAATCATTAACATAATAATATATAGTTTAGTTTATTCTATGTTATTGTTTATTTATTATTAGCAATATGAAATTGTTATTCTACCATATTTAATAATTAGCAGACACTGGTTTGATGTGAATATGTTTAATGTTTATATTATTGTTTAAAAACACAAATGACTGTATAAATAATTAAATATGAATAAAGCATAAATATTAATAATAATTTATATTATAATTAACAGTAATAGTTTAATTAAGTATTTTAATTGTTATGCAATGATGTTGTTGGTGCGATCTATTATTAGGCTGGATAATAACAATGTCAGTTTATATTAGAAAAGTAATTTATCTAAAATAAATTAATTGTCAGTCATGTAAAAATCACTAAAGTATGTATTGTGAATATTGAGCTATATTTTGTGAATTGTTTCGCAGTAATTACATTCGTTTGTATAAAATAAGTTGTAGTTGCTATAACCATCACTAAATGGCACTAAATTGTGTAAGAACTAAGACGTGGCTTTTTGTATTATACAAGTAATGTTAAAGTTTTATAGAATTGTATTGTATTTTCATTGTAAAAGAGTTTATGTGTGAAAACCCTGCGGCGGGGCGCGTGAGAGACGCGCAAGCCCGCCGCCGTCGAGCTTCATATGTCGGTCTGGGGACCGGCGAAGGGGGCCTAAGAAGACGACGTGCAAGCTGCTCTGCACGCGTTTTACACAAGAGAAAAATACTGGTGATACCAAATGATTCCGCATATTTTCACTCAATTTCGAATATTTTTGGAAATTGTACACTTTTAATGCGAAAAGACGATATTTTGTTTGTTAATGTATGTTTTCGTCTTTAAGGTCTCTTAAAGATAGAAAGATTCTCAGTGTCTTCACATTCATATTTTCCAGAGTCTACTAGATATTCGAAGAGAGAAATCGACATAATTACATCAGAGCGCTACGTAGGGCACCAGTGACCTTCATGGCAGTCAATTATAATTTGCGTAATTACTGGTGGTAGGACCTCTTATGAGTCCGCACGGGTAAGTACCACCACCCCGCCTATTTCTGGCGTGAAGCAGTTATGCGTTTCGGTTTGAAGGGTGGGGCAGCCGTTGTAACTATACTTGAGACCTTAGAAGTTATATCTCAAGGTGGGTGGCGCATTCACATTGTAGATGTATATGGCCTTCAGTAACCACTTTACACCAGGTGGGATGTGAGCTCGTCCATCCATCTAAGCAAAAAAAAAAACTTGTTATAGAAGTTAAGCAATTATTAGCCTTTTTAAAGTACGATAGATTCTCAATCACCTGATTGATTTCCGACATATCCAGTCATTTCTAATATAACAACCAACTAATTCACAGTCTAATCAAGTTACATTCGAATTTCGTTATTACCCTCTACGCCGAGTTTCAAACTAATTATCGCTCAAGGATAATTTTCATCAACGAAATCCACTATAAAATGTTTGATCTATATTTCGAATTAACAGTCTCATATAGGCGGAGGGGTATTTAAATATGTATGGTAATGTTGCACAGTCGAGACTGACTCAGATGTTTTGAAGCAAGCGGCCAAGATTGATATATTGTTGGTTTCGCCAGACTTTAGATCTGCGTAAAGAAATTGTGTAGCTAAATCCAAAAAGCGTTGTAGAAAAAATTTATATGTGTTTGTGTCGTGGGACACCAGATAGGAACGAAGTTCCTTATTATAAAAATATTAATTTTAAGTTCTATTCGAGGTATAAAGAAAATAATTATTCCAGTATACCTACATTTTTTATTATGATTTTTTTATTGATAAAAAAAATCTACTTTACAAAGTTATCAACTTTATTTTATTCATAATGAATTATAAAAAATATATAATAATATACAAAAAAACAGCTATTTATATGAATAATAATAATAACCGTTATCACGTAGACTATACATTAGACACTGTATAGCCATCATACTAAGACTATACATAAATAATAAAAATCTTATGTTACGGACGTTTTTTCCCGATTAGGGTACCCCTCTGCATCGTCCCTTAAGGATTCCAAAAAAGGCAAACAAAGTGAATAGGTTATGTCTGAGGAAATAGTTTTGAAAACTACATAGTCAAATATAAATTTATACTATCTACAAATATATACTCTAATAAAAGCGCTGAGCGACACAAATGTTTCTCAAAATCACTTGAAAAACTTTTCATTCATTATTCATATTTTAAATCTAGATTTTTATTATTAAAAACTATCTATCCGAAACTATTGTTACGCGCTGGGGCTCGGGTTAAGTAAAATTCTACTGAATTACAAGCTTACACTGTATTTATCACTTAGAATACACACAGAACACCTTAAAATTCTCAATTCGCTTCCTCCGCTTCGCTTCAGGTGATCCCTTCGCTGTTTCGCTTCGAATAGTTTTGATTACTGACGGACTGCGTGCCTTCTCTGCAACGCTTTTATAGCCGGTACCACATCCCTAGAATTATCGAGAATATTCCACACATTTCGAGTATTGTGTTTCCGATATCTGACAATAGATGGCGTTGTACTTCTGGAGCGTTCTAGGTGCTACTAGATCCTTTGATATTTTTTCAACTATTTCGCGATAGATGGCGTTACTCTTGCTGGAGTGACACTATTTAGCATTTCAGGAGCTCTTTGGAGTATTCAATGGTCTGGCTGTGGAATTACTATCCATGATCGAAGATACTCCGATACTTACTCTCAGAAAAGCCTTGCTTAAATTTGCAAAAGCTCAGGATAAAACCGATCTGTCAAATACATGCACACGCCCATAATTGAATCGAATCGAATAGTGTAATTAATTGATACATTATTACTCTATTACTATAATATATAGGTACTATACAGAAGTAGTGATGCCTGATTCGTAGTGCTAGCTTTAATGCAAAAGAGAGATGAAAAAACAACTAACTTGGAATGTGTTTGATATAAATGAATTGTCTGTTTCTGCCAAGAAGAGCTGGGTCCTTTCTTTAGGAACCTTCAAATCCTTTAGGAACGAATTTCGAAATATCGAGTTATCGAGAATAAATCGTTTCGAGAAAATCGAGAATAAATTAGAGCGAAGTTTTTATTTGTTTATTTGTTTATTAGTTTTTTTTTATTACTTTAGTATTGTCATAGGTCCTTGATTAGTGAGCAAATTTTCAATATAGTTTGACGTATTGAATTCTGACATCTTGACGTCTACAAACAAATATAGCAAATCAGCAATAAGCAATCAATAACAGTGTGTTATAAAAATAAACCTTTAATATAAGCAAGAAAATATAATAATATAAGTTTAATGGACCTGTCGCACTGGAAATCTATTGGAGAGGCCTATGTTCAGCAGTGGACGGCGATAGGCTGAAATGATGATGATGATGATATAAGCAAGATGATTTTAACTAACATAGTTTTTTTTTATTGCCTAAATGGGAGGATGAGCTCATAGCCCACTTGGTGTTAAGTGGTCACTGGAGCCCATAGACATCTACAACTCAAATGCGCCATCCACCTTGAGATGTTCTAAGGTCTCAGTATAGTTACAACGGCTACCCCACCCCTCAAACCGAAACGCATTCCTGCTTCACGGCAGATATTGGTAGAGTGGTGGTACCTACCCGTGCGGACTCACAAGGGGTCCTACCACCAGTAATTACGCAAATTATAATTTTGCGGGTTTGATTTTTATTACACGTTATTATATTCCTTCACCGTGGAAGTCAATCGTGAACATTTGTTTTGTACGTATTTCATTTGAAAAATTGGTACCCGCCTGCGGGATTTGCACACGGGTGCATCGCTACATACGAATGCACCGGACTTCTTATCCTTTAGGCCACGACGACTTCTAGCACCGGACGAAACTAAGATATACCTTTATCGATTGCGGCTCATAGCGCGGTCAGGAAAGTGAGAACGCCGACGACTGTTCGCTTCCCCGAAACATATTTCCACTAGGGAAACTCGAAACTTATCTATAGTTTAGATAAAACGATGGAACGGCCCGGGAAACGCTTTCGTGACTAAAATGGCTTGTACTGGTTTTATTGTCACCGCCAATTTCGTAAATTTTTACTGTGTTTAGCTACTACAGTGGGAAACACGAAAGTGGCTTAAGCTTTTTTTTTCCTACCTACGCTGATAGCCTTGAGAGGCTATTTCAGCGTAACCTGAACTAGTAGGTGAGCTCACGGGGCTCAAACCTGACGACTTTGTTAGCACGAACTCTAGCAAGAGCCGTGCTTCGCAGAATCTACCACCGGATCGGAAACCTATACGCTTGAGCTTACAACACATAAAATTTCATAGCTGTAATTGACAACTGACTTGTCAAAGTATAGAAATTGACTGACTGTTTCCTCCTAAACTGTATAAAATATAGTTTCATAGTTGATTATTTCAAAACTTCACTCGAAAAGCAACAGACGTAATGGCTGCGAGCTTAACAACTTAAATTATGAAAACAACACATACATACAGCGTTCGTTTTATTAATTAATATAGTTAACAGTTTTATTTTTGTGGCGTACAACAATGTAGAGTGAAAGTTTGGAACGCAAAACTTTGACATGCAATTACTTTTTATTGCTTAGATGGGTGGAAAAGCCCCACCCGGTTTAAAGTTGCATACCCAATCCAGTGGACCAAATGGTAAACAGTCGACGTCGCCCTAAACCCGTAATTACGGATCCTCCCGATACATTACCGGTGCTTTTAGGTACCTCAAGCATCGGTCACCGTTCTCGTCGAACCCGTCAGTTGCGATGAAGGGCTCGCCGAGTGAATTATCCCACAGACACAGCCTACTGAGTTTCTCGCCGGGACTTCTCAGTGGGTCGCGTTTCCGATTCGGTGGTAGATTCTGCGAAGCACTGCTCTTGCTAGACCCAGTGCTAGCAACACTCTCGGTTTGAGCCCTGTGAGCCTACACGTCAAGGCGAAGCTGAAATAGCCTCTTAAGGCTATAGGAAAAAAAAGTGCTTACATAAGCCTATGCATATCAATAATATAAATGCCGCCCGACCTTGAGACATGACTATTCATGGCACTGATTCACCACTGATTCCAAACTTCGAGTCACTGAACCAATTTGGCGTAATTCTGAATCGATATATACTTTGTAACCTAAGCCAGGCTACCTATTACCTATGGTTACTATTAATAGTTTATTTCAGGTTAGAAAGAAAAAAAAACCCATATCTTTTTGATAGTATTACTTATAATCAATGTTAGTAACTTAAAAACCTAACACATAATTATCACACTATCCATTACAATTTTTTCCTTCCAATACCATAATACCTACCGCTTCTGACCACGTGTTTTCGTCCACGCAATAAATAGTCCAGTAGCTTGGGCGATTCTGCGGGCGGGAAACCTAATCAATACCGATTTTCAGTGAACACCTAAGAAATAGATTAGTTTCAAACGGTTCACGAAAATCGTTGAACTCCTCAAAGGGATTTTAAACTGTAATTCGAAACTAAATCGTGTAGTTGAGCGACAATATTAGATTATAAGCGTTAATCCCGTATTAGTCTTGCGAAAGTTTTGCAATGATCAAGTAAACAATGATCAATTAACCCTTAACCACTTGCAAGGGTCGCTTGAAGGGGAGAATTCAGTAGCGCGTGCCTAAAGTAATAAGTAGTTTTTTATATTTAAATAATAGTTAGCTAAGCAAAGTTGCCTCCCTTTTTTCCAGCCTTTTTAAAAAAAAAAATTATTGCCCTAGGCAGACGAGCACATGGCCCACCTGATGGTGAGTGGTTACCGTCGCCCACGAACTTCAGCAATGCCAGGGGCAGAGCCAAGCCGCTACCTACCGCTTAATACTATCCACAAGCCTCGTTTGAAGAAGGACATGTCATAGCGCTCGGGAAACACCGTGGAGGGAAGCTCATTCCATAGCCGGATGGTACGTGACAAAAAAGTCCTCTGGAAACGCACTGTGGAAGACCGCAGTGGCTTCAGGTAGTATGGATGAACTCTACTCTGATGGCGGGCGGTGCGATGGTAAAAACGAGATGACGGTATCATCAAAGCTGCCATCAATTACCAACAATCTGAAGACAATTTCCCGCAACTGCCCAGGATTTAGTTCCTCGGTCATCGGGAGTTCCCACGGCCGCAATTTCTTGCAGACCGTTTAGAGCGGGTGCCCCCAAGGAAGAGCGTCTCCAGAAGCGTCTTCATGCTCTGAGACTTGGTCACCGATGGCCAGCCATAGCGTTGCTGCTCTTCATGATAGTCAACGTGAAGTTGGGTCACCGCCTACGCGAAGTCAGTATTGAGAAGGCGGCGACAGGGGTGGTGAGTTCCTGGTCGGAAACTGACCGGCCAGCTACTACACTCCCAGCAGGCTCCTCCTTCGTCTTTTTGGAGGAGGGGGCGGACTGACAGGCCGGGCCTCCGATCCAGAGGTCGACCTGTCGCTAAGTGGACTATCCATTAACTATTTTTTTTTCACATCTCTTATGCAAAACAATTCCAGAGTCAAAGATAATCAATATCTTGCGTAACTCGAAATATAATTAAACGCACTTTTAGCTTTGTAACATTAAATTATGTGACGTTTTTATTGCAATTAAGTACGAACGGAAGATTAACTTCCTGACGTGAACCAATTAAGTCTAAAGATAAAGAGCCTATTGCTGAAAATAATAGTTATATTTCATTTAGTTAATAAATACTGTTTCTGAGCAGTTTTTTCTTAATTATCAGTCTTTTTTTTTGAATAAAAACAGCGTTCAAAGAATAGTGAGAGAACGATAGTAGTTTGAACAGAGTAATTATAATAATTAGCTTTTCTGTACAGTCGGGTTTTAATATTTCATTTGACTGTGTTGTTTTGTGTTGTGGTTAATCAGTTCTAAAGCAAATTGAATGTATGTTCTTGTATCGTAGGTGTGTTTTGATGCCCATAACACAAAAGGAAATCCTAGCCGAAGGCGGTTTCGTGTTTTGCGTTGAGTGTTTTTTTTTTGTGCATTCAATTTACTCGAGAGATACGTTGTGGGATTAAATTGTACCCACAGCCGTTTGTGTTTCTTATAGGTCTAAATTTTTTCTCCGCGCTAGGTTTTATCGGAGTTAAAATGTGGATTGCCCAAGGAATGATAGGTATGGAATTAGCCTATACCGCTTTTATTTAGGTAGTTATCAAGGCCTGTATTCCGAGTAAGTATTTTTCTCGTGTTCTTTGTAAAGATATTCACATACTAGCTGTACGCGTCCGCTTCGCTGGGCATTTAAAATTAACATTATTAATTCTCACCCCGACAAAGATTCTCATCATCAACGCCCCCGCAACTGATGTAGGGAGGGAATGTTTAAAATTAATATTAGTGTATCCATTAAGTACATGTATTTTCTACATGGATACCAAGTTTCAAGTCAATCGGATGCATGGTTCAGTAGTTATAACGGAACATCCGTAAAAACCACTGTAGGTTTATATATTAGTATAGATTAAGTTAGTTTTAGACGGTCTATATTCATAGAGTTGAGAAGATGTTATCAAAATATTTTAATTATATCTGTGCTGTTAGCTAAGCCCGTGCTCATCCATCCGTCTTGATCAAGTTGGAAAGGCCTACAGATAATCGGCAAACCCAAAAAAATTTTTTTTTGTTTTTTTTTTTAATTAATTAATTCCGTAGTCTGGTAAGGTCTTATGTTAATAGAACTAATGTTTTGTTCTGCAGAAAATGCACGATTACTTTGGAACAGAAATAAATAGGAAAGTAATTACTACACGTGTACATATGTTCTAACATTTACACTAGAAACTAGAAGATTCTAAGCTAGTAACGGTTCTTCTATGAGGAGGCCCGATATGAGAAAGCGTATCTTCAGACACATTACCGGTAGAGATCTTCGGACTTCTTCGTATATAATATTAACAACAACTGGGAACAATCACGTATTATTACACTAGTGGTAGGACGTCTTGTGAGTCCGCACGGGTAGATACCCCTACGGGTAGATACTTTTGCCGTGAAGCAGTAATGCGTTTCGGTTTAAAGGGTGGGGCAACGGTTGTAACTATACTAATACCTTAGAACTCATATTTCAAGGTGGGTGGCGGCATTTGCGTTGTAGATGTCTATGGGCTCTGGTAACCATTTAACAGAAGCTGGGCCGTGAGCTCGTTCACCCATTAATGCAATAAAAAAAAGTACAGTCATCCATATTATATTTAAATATGTACATAGATAGATAATACACGTGGGAATCAAAACCACTACTAAACTACTACTAAATCGATCAGAACGATAGTCGAAACGAAAAAAAAAAAGTACAAACCATTGTTAATAAGCCACATATAAAGTGCCCAGCCTGCAAAAACTTTGCTCCTCGCCGAACCCGTCGCTTGCGACGAAGGGCTTGACGAGTAAATTAACCCAAGACAAAGCCCACTGAGTTTCTCGCCGGATCTTTTCAGTGAGTCGCGTTTCCACTCCGCAGGTAGATGCTGCAAAGCACTGCTCTTGCTAGGGCCAGTGTTAGCAACACTCCGGTTTGAGCCCCGAGAGCTCATCTACACGCTAGGGTAAATCTGAAATAGCCTCTCAAGGCTATCATCATAGGTAGGAAAAAAAAGGACTTTGCATCGGCAAGGCTAAATCTTCGCTCGGTAGGTTCGAGCAGTTGAAAAAAAAATCGTGTAATTCGTCGAATAAGCTGGTCACTTGTTAAATTATTAACCGGATCGACTCCTTCCGAACTGTTTCGGAGCCCGCTATATCGGTTATCTTAGGAATTATTCAATGGCCAATGTGGTTTACGGTGCACCCCGGGAAAGATAGATGGCCCAATACCGGTATTTTAGTGGCAAATAAACCAGGACAGTTTCGGGTTTTAAATAGTGGCTTTTATTGGCCTTGTAAATCTCTTTCCAGCCGCAGTTTGGCTATAAAGATTTTTGCGATAAAAACACTTAGTTACGAAGTTTTCGGGTTTCAGATTCTTTATCCAGAACTTGTGATTTGGTTTCCAGGAATCGATCGAGATTGTGATATTAATAGAGCTACGTAATGTAATTACGTTCGTGAAAATATCCGATTTACATCCTGGATTGTTTAATTCGCTTGCATGTCCTCTAATATAGAAAATTATTTTAAATTTGCTGAAGGAAAAGATACGTTGCTTAGTTATGAAAAATATTGGGTGTACTTTTAATACTGCGTGCTTGTGTTCATTTTTTGTTAGTAGGTATTGGGGTGAATACTTGATAATAAGTTGCATTTAAATTTAATTTATTATTAAGTTATTTATTAAGTTAGTAATTAGTAAGTAAAACGGCAATAACGGCTTATTATTATTATTAGGGTGAATAAGGTCACGGCTCGCAAGGTATTTAGTGGTCTTTGGAGCCCATACTGAGACGAGAATATGTGAATACCGTTACTCATTCGGAGACATGAGGCCTATATTTCCAATATATAGGGGAAGAGTTATCCTCGCCCTTAAAACCGGGATGCTTTAGTGCTTTGCGGAAGGGTGGTGGTGCTTGCTTATCCGCCTTTACAAGACGATATCAGCATCATTGGCTTTTTTCCATAAAAATAATAGGTTGCTATTGAATAATTTCACAAACTCACCTAATCTCCTTGAATATCGGAGGCCACCCTCGAACCTGGGTACATCATTTAAATCACATTCGTGTTACGTAATCACACCGAATACACCGCAACCGTAACATTATTCATACGTGAGCAGAACTCCGCTCGGTTACGAAGGATTTATCATTGTTGAAAGTATCAGGTGTTATGGCGTGGAAGGCAACGCTTTTAATGTTTTCCGCTTCGTATACGTGTATGACGTATGAATTACTTTTGATCTTTGTTTGAATCGCGCCCTTGAAAAATCTAGAGTGTTCTGTTCGGTCAGGTATTTGTTAACGTTCGTCAAGCACATTCAATCTTATAGATCGTGGCGGTAGCCATCACATAACACAAGATATTTGACAGATGCCTGATATTTAAACTCTTCGTAATGCTTAGTCCCGCGTTTTTATATCGGCGTATTATTTCCGACATATCGGATACTTTCCATTAATACTGTACCTCTATGTTTTTATTCATATTATGAAGGATCGTTTGGAACCTCTGGGTCTGCGGAGGAATTTCGGTTCCGTTTGTATTTTGTACCGTATGTTCCATGGGGAGTGCTCGGAGGAATTGTTTGAGATAATACCATAATCTCGTTTTTACCATCGCACCGCCCACTACCGGAGTGGAGCCACTGCGTTCATACAGAATACGTTTCCAGAGATCTTTTTTGCCACGTACCATCCGGCTTTGGAATGAGCTCCCCACCACGGTGTTTCCCGAGCGCTATGACATGTCCTTCTTCAAACGAGGCTTGTGGAGAGTATTAAGCGGTAGGCAGCGGCTTGGCTCTGCCCCTAGCATTGCAGAAGTCCATGGGCGACGGTAACCACTCACCATCAGGTAGGCCGTGTGCTCTTCTGCTTACAAGGGCAATAAAGAAAAACATCAAACGTTTACGAAACAGTTTTTTGTAACCACGTTGGTTCTTTGGTGACTTTAATATTTAACTTAGAACATGTTCAGTTCCTAATTAGTGCCAATGTCTCTGATAAAGTAATTACGCTTTCTGAGTCTGAGTGCTCATGTTTTTGTCTGTGACGTGTGTTGTAGTAGCCACAAAGCACAGCTACAAATGATTGCAAGAAACTCGTTAGCTCTACAGAAAGTCTACGAAACTCCACTAACTGCGGGATCAGTTTTCAAAACTAATCAGGACCATAGAAAAGGCTTACATCCCGGTAGGATGTGTTTGTTTTAAAAAATCCCAAATTGTATGACATCCATACGTGTCTTTCTACAAACAAAATTTCGGTGTCGCGATGTTATAGACGAATTATCTTAAAGGTGTAGAAAGTGGGTAGTTGCTGGTAAAGTAACTGAGAATTGCATAGCGTTTGCATTGCATAGAAGATAGTTGCATAAAATTGCATAGCATCTTAAAGATTTAAAAAGTAGGTAGTTGCTGGTAAAGTAACTGAGAATTGCATAGCGTTGCATTGCATAGAAGATAGTTGCATAGAATTGCATAGCATCTTAAAGATGTAGAAAGTGGGTAGTTGCTGATTAACTAGCTGAGAATTGCATAGCGGATCGTCAAAAGCCATCAATGTATATGAAAAGCATAACGGAAACAATCCATTACGGGGTTACGCAGACATATTTCTTCTAGTGAAAATTTATCTTTATTATCCGTACTGATTTAATTAAAAATTGTTAATTTTCTCTAATGTATTTTAAAAAAGGGCAAGTATCGAGTATACTCTATGTGTGTTCATTATCCGAAACAAAACCGAATTGGAGGTGAATCGGTGACAATATCAAAGTCATTATCAACGTTTATTTCAGTAGTAAGCTTTTTATTTTGAATCAACTCATAAAAGTAGTTAATAAAGAGTGAATTATAAAAATCGTGAGTAGTTCTATAACATAACGACATCTCTTTGGAACTGCTAATCCGTTCTCTGGTATTTGCGTAAATGCAGAATAAATCTAGAACCGCTACTATTTGTTCGAGTCGACTCGAATTCGAGTGTAAAAAAATATAATTCGTCTTCTCGCATTAAAACTGTATAATCTCAAAACTTACTAATTTTACAGGAGAGTTAAAGGTTTAACATGTAATATTTTTAATATTAATTATACATTATCTTTATCTGTCTATTAAATTAAGATAAAATTATGTATTAATTTTGTTAATAGTAGTCAAAACATAGGTAAACTAAAAAAAAAAAAGTTAAAACTAAACTACGCTCTTTTGATAGTATTTGCGAGAAAAATACTGGTGATACCAAATTTGTACGCATATTAACTCAATTTCGAATATTTTTGGAAATATTACACTTTTAATGCGAAAGGCGATTATATGTCGGAGAAAGGATGTTCTTACTGGCAACATCATTACTGGCCAGGACCCTGAAACTGCGATACTTTGAGACAAATATTTTTGGTATGGAAACTTTTTTTTTTTTCTCTATAAGTATCTGCAATCGGCTATATAGCCCTAATCAGATGTGTTCCAAGAGGTTCGAGATGTGGATGACATTACATTAAATGTCATCAATTACAGCAGTAGATTTAGTTTCTTTGGTCTAAGTCTAAAATTTGCCATCTTTTTAATCGTTTCACATCTCCAGTTGTGTCTAGCAGGCACATTGCCAATTCATTTGAGTGCTCCTTATATCTCTTGCTGTTCTTGGAAACTAGCGACATCTTTTAGCGGATGCCTCTAAACTTATATGCTTTTAAAATTAAGGCATTAAAATTTAATTATTGTACAACTAAGCACAGAAAAAAAATCATACAAGTCTTTATTTGTTATAGACAAATTGATTAAATTTTATAATATTAATTTGTGGTTACTGAAAATTTACAATATACGTCATTAAAAATAAAATATAGGATAGGTTACATGTTACTGCCATCTACAGGAGCAATGAGAAACTAATCGAAGCGAAGCCATCTAGTGGCCGACGCCCGTAAACGTTTTTGTCGAGTGCTTGAGCTGCTTATCTATAACTAAGTTATGTGTACTAACTACGTTTCTCGCCGAGTTTCTCGCCGGATCTTCTCAGTGGGTCGCGTTTCCGATCCGGTGGTAGATTCTGCGAAGCACTGCTCTTGCTAGGGCCAGTGTTAGTAACACAACCGGTTTGAGCGCCATGAGCTCACCTGCACGTCAAGGAGAAACTGATATAGCTCTCAAGGTTATCAGCATAGGTAGGAAAAAAACCCTTCAAACCAACTGGTGTATGGTTTTGTTTAATAGTATGGTTTGTTTTAATGGTTTGGCTACTGGTGACAATTTAATACCAGATTGGCCCCGAATTCGTTCGGCCATATATGCAATGATAAATACACTAATTGAGTCGACTATTATCAAAGCCGGCAATCTGACTTTTGGACAATGATTGGTAAATCAGAAAAACGAATTATTGACTTTGTATTCCATTGGCAGTCACAAAACTCTTCGGAACGACATCTTAGATAAATAACAGGTTAACTATTAACCTTTATTTAATGCAGGTTTTGAACCGTATTCTTTGAAGNATTATTGACTTTGTATTCCATTGGCAGTCACAAAACTCTTCGGAACGACATCTTAGATAAATAACAGGTTAACTATTAACCTTTATTTAATGCAGGTTTTGAACCGTATTCTTTGAAGGAGACGATTATATTCAAATCAATCTGTATTGACATATCAATAAAATTTTTTTGTCCAAATGCACAGATTGCCACCTTTGATAGACGACTCAATTATTAAACTATATGACTAAGACAGAAACCGCGTTACTAATAATCTCACTAACACTTTCGAGTTTCTATAGTAGCACCCCTTTCGAGAGTCTAGCAAATTGCTTCAGGCGATAAATCGCAACCCCTCTTATTATTTTGTCGAAATGATTTCTTTCGAGTGCTCTACGTAGCTTTTAAATTCTTTGATCTCTATCCGCATTGAAATACGGCGTATATTCCTTTGGAATTGAGTCGTTAATTACGTGTTCGTCAATAACGTTTGACAGTTCGGTAATACTGGTTCCATGTCTATTTAATAATGTTACACCTTCATATGTAAGGCTTATTTCATATGTCTTAAGAACGGTATTTCGCTGGCATGTATTCATAGATGAATGGCACATAGTCTCAAGCGGGCATAGGCAGTTCAGAAATGCGAACATTTATCTATACTAGAGGTCCCACAGTAGTCGAAATTCGACTATAATTAATTGGAATTGTAAGTTTGTACACTATTATGATTGTATTTTATACTTCTATAATCACAAATTTCACCAAGGCTTACACTATAAAAAAATTATAATAAAGACAAACAATATTTAATCTATTCTCAATTTGACCACAGAGGTCAAGAACAAAAGTTTGACAATAAATACTATGCATGCGTATGTGCGTCAAATACATGATATGTAGTGTGTGTAATGTTTTCTTTATTGATTTTATGTATCTTTTATGCATTATTTAAAAAAAATATTAGCATTGTGCACTTCTTCTCTATATTCTCTATAAGTGTGGAAAATTTCATACTCCTCCGTCCGCGCAATTGGGGTACAAGTATCTTAGATATTAATACGTGAAGCAAAAACTTTGTATCCCTTTTTACGAAAATTGCGCGGACGGAGGATTATGAAATTTCCCACACTTATAGAGAATATAGAGGAGGAGTGCAGAATGCAAATTTTTTTTAATTAAGCATTATTAATATATTAAATAAATAAAAGAAACATGACACACACTACCATGTATTTGACACACACCTATTATTATACATATTTAATCTTTATTTATTGTCACACTTTTGCTATTGCTTTAAGTCTGTGGTCAAATTGAGAGTAGGTTAATATTGTTTGTCTTTAATAGGTATTATTTGTCTATAGTATAAACAGAAGTTTAATAGTCTTTGACAATAAAACCATAGTAATGTTCAAACTTATAATTTCAATTAATTATAGTCGATTTGCGACAAACTTACCACTAGTAATAAGAAACATATGAATGGCTCCAAAAGAATAATAACATTAATAAAGATCTCGACTAAAAGAAATGTCCACGGACCGAATCAATCAAGACACATCGAATTATACTAAAATAAATGTGGCTTATGTGTTTGGCGATAAGCTTTACTATCACTCGAGCGAATTGGCGTTATGCGAATGTCTGCCTAGGAATGAGAGTCGTAATCTACAATCCTACGCAGAAAAAATGTGGCCTGAATTTCGGGAATGCCTCAAAGTTCTTCATGGTAATAGTATTTGTTATTTATTTCCAAGTGCTTAGAAGAATAATAAAAGATTTGTCAATAGTTATTTTTCAAACGGTACTCGGTAATAGTGTCAAGCAGTAAACAGCTGTTTGGGTTGTGATCTTCACATTGAGAGTTAAAAGTTTATTTGTATACTTATAATGACATTGAGTACTTCAGAATGAATAAAAGAACTTAATTGCGTTTTCTGTTATATGTATATTATAATATAACTAGCTTTTGCCCGCGACTTCGTCCGCGTGGAATAGTTACTATGGCATAACGCTAAATTTTACCCGCAACTTCATTTACAGTACTCAGGATTGGAACTTCATTACTGAATCGCTAGATGGCGTTGAAGAAGCTAGATTTTGAGATGTTTTGACTTAGTAAAAAGTATCCTATGTTACTTCTAATACCTCCAAAAATATGTGTACAAAGTTTCATGATGATCGGTTGAGTAGTTTTTGCGTGAAATCGTAACAAACAAACTTACATTCACATTTATATATTAGTAGGGATATAAGAAAAGGATATTTAAAGCCTCTAAAATCTTTTAAAATTAATATTTTAAACCAGTCTTTCCCAAAGTGGGCGATAACGCCCCCTTGTGGACGCTGCAGACCTAATGGGGGGCGGTAAGAGACCCAGAAAAAAAAGGGGGTGTTGTGTAGAGGCTTGAGAGGGGATTTTTAATTTAATCTAGCAGGATTCTTAGACACGACTGAGCTCTCGCTATAGTGATATTTAAGTACGTAGAAAAAATTGGGGGCGCTCAAAAATAATTTATTCTTAAAGTGGGCAGTAGACAAAATAAGTTTGGGAACCACTGTTTTAAACAAACTGAACATTCTTTTTACTCTATAACAGACTTCACTGAATGACACAGAATGACAGTGATGGAAATCTTTTTTAAAAACTAAAGAGTTATAAGCAATAAAGATTTTTGTTTACATACTCATATTTCTTTGCGTTTTCATTATCCACAATCCTTACCAATAACATAAGTTACGCTAATGGTATAAAATTTAATATAATAATATTGTGCTGTATCTTTCTGTCGCAAAATTTTCATGCGTTTCGGTTTGAAACAAATGTCCCCGTTGTACAATTGAGGCTCGACCTCATGGGTCAAATTGTGTGTCTCAATCATTTTACTACAGGTATGTCGTGAGCTATTTCACTCGTAACAATAAAGAAATTTTAGTAAGTTACGTTTTCAAACTAAACCACTCAACCGATTTTGACGAAATTCGGCATGGAAATAGTTTGAACGCTGGAAAAGAATATAGGATACTTTTCATCTCAGTGCCGAACATAGATCGCACGGTGAAGGATTAACATCGTGTAATAAAAATCAAACCCGCAAAATTATAATTTGCATAATTGCTGGTGGTAGGACCTCTTGTGAATCCGCGTGGGTAGGTACCACCACCCTGCCTATTTCTGCCGTGAAGCAGTAATACGTTCCGGTTTGAAGGGTAGGGCAGCCGTTGTAACTATACTTGAGACCTTAGAAATTATATCTCAAGGTGGGTGGCGCATTTAGGTTGTGGATGGGCTCTATTAACCACCTAACACCAGGTGGTATGTGAGCTCGTCTACCTATCTAAGGAAAAAAAAAGAAAATTGCAATATTTATACAGACAGACAGTCAATAAGTAGAAAACGTATCGATTGAATAAAAAATCTTTGTTATGTGGTATATAGGATACTGCTTCAACGCGCTGCTTCATCTAAGAATTTAATTAAATTGCAATGACGAAGCTTAAAGGATAATCAGGTCAGTCGAAATGGCTCTTAGTTCCACGGCATTTAGGGTGCTTCTCCTGTGATAGGCTTCAGTTTTAAAGCTGGACGCAAAAGATTGACTATCACGAATTTTTTATTTATTAGATGGGTGGACGAGCTCACGGCCCACCTGGTGTTAAGTGGTTACCGAAGCCCATAGACATCTACAACGTAAATGCATCACCCACCTTGAGATATAAGTTCTAAGGTTTCAGCATAGTTACAACGGCTGCCCCACCCTTCAAACCGAAACGCATTACTGCTTCACGGCAGAAATAGGCAGGTTGGTGGTAGCTACCCGTGCGGACTCACAAGAGGTCCTACCACCAGTAATAGTACTAGACCAAGGACCAAGTTAACTTGTTAGTGTAATTTTGTCGCCATTATACATACTCATTCGTTCTCCCTTCGTCTATTTATTTAAAAATACATAAATCACGCCTATATACGTTCCTTCATTATTTCGAAAAGGCAAAGGGAATAATTTAAATGCGTGTTTAATGTATTTTTCCCCGACGACAGTGATTGATGTATCCCTTTTGTTTTAAAATACACACGCGAATGATAAGTATTATGATGTATTCAGTCGAGAAGGGATCCGTTAGAGATGTTTTGCTTTTTGAATGAATTTATTATTTATTTATAATTTAAATTAAAAAATAATCGAATTCGTACTGCGTGTGTATGTCTATGATCCAATTCAATAGATTCTGATCACTGTCATTTTTCAAAGTGCACGGTGTTCAGGTGTTCACGTTGCGTTGTGTGTTAGCTTCGGTAATCCATTGATACTAACTAACCGTGAGCCTTTATGCGAGAAATAAAAACGATTTCGTAGTCAGGCTTCAAAGTGTTATGTATGATATGACCACAAGTGACGTATTGTGTGTGTGTGTGTGCGCGCGCGTGTGTGCGTAGGTATGTGTGCGTGAGTANAAGCAAAAAAAAAAAAAAAAAAAAAAAGGTAGTACGATCTCTTACAGACAACATTCAGGTAGCTAAGCATCATAAAGAAATAAAATTAAGCGCACAAATACATAATATATACACATAAATATATGTATTATTGTATTATTAATTGGCATATTAGGGACGGCATAATACAATTGAGTCGTCTATTATCAAAGGTGGCAATCTGTGCATTTGGACAAAAAAATGTTATTGATATGTCAATACAGATTGATTTGAATATGATCGTCTCCTTCAAAGAATACGGTTCAAAACCTGCATTAAATAAAGGTTAATACTTAACCTGTTATTTGTCTAAGATGTCGTTCAGAAGAGTTTTGTGACTGCCAATGGAATACAAAGTCAATAATTCGTTTTTCTGATTTACCAATAATTGTCCAAAAGTCACATTGCCGGCTTTGATAATAGTCGACTCTATTCCCGTATTCTAGTAACAGTTAATCATATGGCATATTTATGTTATGCAAATTCTAATGTCAATAATTTGTATATTTCAAAAAAGATTTATTTTATGAAAATTTGTAAACGAAATGCGAAATGTAAAGAGGGAAATACGTTGGCAGCTAATAACAATGATAATAGACTCGAAAATCACTGTATCAGACATTTACACAATGAGCCTTTTAACGCACTTCGATAATTCCATTACGAGGGAGAATTGTGAAAAGCTTGATAAATAATTAATTTCATGAGTGAAATTTCTAAGTTTTTTCACTTTTTTTTTTATTTCTCTTATAGGCAGACGAGCATACGGCCCACCTGATGGTGAGTGGTTACCATCGCTCATGGAGAATGTATCAGCAAATTATGCTAATTCAAACTGATGCATGTTTCTTTTGATTCGTAACAAAAATCGGGCGTAGAATTTCCGACCAACACGGTATTTAGTTGTTGGTGATGTACATTAACATCACACCCCTTTTTTTTCCTACTTAAGCTGATAGCTTTGAGAGGCTACATCAGCGGAACCTTAACTAGTAGGTGAGCTGACGGTGCTCAAACCTGATGACGTTGCTAACACGAATCCTAACAAGAGCCGTGCTTCGCCGGATCTTTCCCGAATCTACCACCGGATCGGAAACGCGACCTACTGAGAAGATCTGGCGAGAAACTCAGTGGGCTATCTCTGAGGGTTAATTTACTCGTCGAGCCCTTCGTCGCAAGCGATGGGTTCGACAAGAACGATGACCGGTGCTTGAGGTACCTAAAAGCACCGTTAGTGGATCGGGAGGATCCGAAATGACGTGTCACACCCCTAACTTTTAGACCCGATATCAATTTCGCGGCTCATTCCATCTCGCTTCGATAGCTTACAAATTGACATGGACGTAATATAATGGACACAGCATACATAATAATAAAAGTATATCGAACAGGTTACACATGTTCTGTTTGTGTGTCACATACATCCGCCCGTGTCATTTGCATTTTCCTCGTGTAGGAAGGAACATTAGCGTGTCCTTTCCCTTTGTACATTAGTACAGGGATACATTTGTTTGCATTAGGCACTCTGTTAGGGTCGGTTTACACTAACATAGTTTTATTTTTTATTGCTTACTAGCTGACCCGGCAGACTTCGTAATGCCTCGATCGATAGTTAAAAGACCTAAACTTTTGTATAAAATAAACTTAAAACAAACAAAAGGAATCCATCCGACGGAGGACACATCAAAGGAAAAACAAAATTGTTATTTTTATTTAATTCCGAGCATTTTCATATTTATCTACCTTTCAGACCTTCTCTGGACTTCCACAAATAATTCAAGACCAAAATTAGCCAAATCGGTCCAGCCGTCCTCGAGTTTTAGCGAGACTAACGAACAGCAATTCATTTATATATATATAAGTATAGATATGGGTGGAAGAGCTCACAGCCCACCTGGTGTTAAGTGGTTACTGGAGCCCATAGACATCTACAACGTAAATGCGCCATCCACCTTCAGATATAAGTTCAAAAGTCTCAGTATAGCTACAACGGCTGCTCCGCCCTTCAAACCGAAACGCATTACTGCTTCACGGTAGAAATAAACGGGGTGGTGGGTGGTAGTTTGAATTTCTACTTAAAGAGGATCGAAAAATGTATTAAAATGCCGACCCATAGACACAGCCCAGTGAGTTTCTCACCGGATTTTCTCAGTAGGTCGCGATTCCGATCCGGTGGTAGATTCTGCGAAGCACTGCTCTTGCTAGGGCTAGTGTTAGCAAATTCTCTCAGGTTGAGCCCGTGAGCTCACCTACCCGTCCGGGCGTATCTGGAATAGCCTCTTAGGCTACCAGCGAATAGGTAGGGAACAAAAGTAATTTGCCGTTGATTTGAAGCATACATAACTATACTTGAGACCTTAGAACTTATATCTCAAGGTGGGTGGCGCATTTACGTTATAGATGACTATGGGCTCCAGTAACCACTTAACACCAGGTGGACTGTGAGATCGTCCACGCATCCAAGCAATAAAAAAAAAATTCCCGGTCATGTGAGTACTACATTAAATAAAAATACTTTTACGGTTTAATCACGCGAGTTTTTTTTTTTTACGATGACACATTATGTCCGACGATTCAAATACTTTACCGTTTTCGTGGATGACAAACGACTAAGGTGAAATTAGAAACGTCAAAAAAATAAAATATAGAAATATAGATTTATATTCTGTGTGCACTCAGCCTAATTATCGGTTAGCTGTCACTTAGCTAGTTAGATTTCCTTCTATACCTATTGTTCTAAGAATATTGTTTGTATTTTCTGAGTGATAAAACACGGTGATTTCCGTAGTATTATAGTCGTAGAGTTTTAAAAAGTAAAAAAAAAAACCTTTTCTTATTACTAGTTGCATTTGAAAGCGAGCTCTTTTATTTAAGTTAACTAGTGTTCCCGCAGTAGTCGAAATTCGACTATAATTAATTAAAATTATAAATTTGGACGATATTATGGTTCTATTGTCAAAGACTATATTATATTTCTATAGTCACAGATTTCGCCAAGACTACACTATAGACGAATACTCGTAATATTAAAGATAAACAATATTAACCTATTCTCAATTTGACTACAGACTATAAGCGATAACAAAAGTTTGACAATAAACAAAGAGTATATGTGTGTGTGTCAAATACGTGTGTGTAATATTTTCTTTATTGATTTAATGTATTTTTAATGCATAATTTAAAAAAAATATTAGCTTTGTGCACTTCTTCTCTATATTCTCTATAAGTGTGGAAAATTTCATACTCCTGCGTCCGCACAATTTTCGTAAAAAGGGACACAAAGTTTTTGCCTCAAGTATTAATATATAGATGACTCCCTTAAATTGAAAACTATGATGTTTCAAGGTAATATTACTGGTTATTAGTAGAAATACTGATTCTCGTAGGTAGGGTGGCAATAATTCAATACTGCAACTGTATTCGTATTTGCAAAATTAAAATTTGGAGTGAATGTTCATTAATAATAAAATGCAATTCATAGAACAAAAAAGGGATGAAATATCTTCTTCTTCTTCTTTTTATCAGCCCTTTATTTTATTTTATCCTTTTATTTTATCAGCACACATTTATTCACAAACACTACACAAGCGCAACATGTGAATGTGTTGAACGCGAGCTACATGGTAGGCGGAGTGAGGGGTGTAAGGTTTTTTTCGTTACGGAATTTCATGATTCGGTCACCGCGCTCAAGGCCCGCGATAAAAGCTATGCAATAGCTTAAAAATTTTGAGGGCGAAAACTTTCATCCTGTAACTGAATTTTCGGAGAACCTTGTTCAAACCGATTATGTACTTTTGCTTAATAAAAATTCGGGTTTACAACGAAACGTAAAATATTCACAACGGTATCATTCGTTCGAATCGGATTTAGTTTTTGTCGCATCGAATACGGGATTAAGACTCTTTTTTTTTTCGGACATTTTTACGTGACTAACAGTAATCCGATTAAAAACGTCCGCTTTCAAATGTATTTTTTGACTGTGAAGTGATAATATAGGCGTAGATCTAAAATTTTAATTGAAAAGAGACATTTTATTTACTTAAAAAAACTATAGGAACGCGTGATGCGCAGTTTGATAGCAGCTGAACAAGAGAGCCCAGAACATAAGATATTTGACAGATGCCTGAATCTCGCTAAAGGATATTTTCAAGATAAGCTTGCGTATACACAAGTTCTGTACAACAACATTAGGACCGTTGGTCTACCGAGCCATATCATCCACTCGGTTAGTCGTTATTGCGTTATTCCCACAATGTAAATGTCAAATTCACTTGACAGGTGACATAACTTAGCCGATGACAGATTGTATCGGTAATTTGGTATATCAAAAAGACTTACGAAACATAGTTTTTGGATACCAGTAACATTAGATCTCATAAAAAAGTGAACACCTCCAATACCCCGGATATGAGGTCAAAATCTATATTTATTTATACAAAATGGCCTTATGACTGCTTCACGGCCAAATTTAGCAGAATTGTGATATCTACTTGTCACAAAATAAATGCTATCACTAAGCAATTTCGTTTTTGTATGAAAGGCAAAATCATTAAACTTTTGCATTTATTAGACTAATATCATTCAAGTTAATTAAAAACATAATTATAAGTGTGTAGCATTCATCGTCAATTGTTGGCAAAAATATCAGTGCTTAAGAACGAAATATGATACAAAAAAACCCTAATAATGTTCGCGATTCAGCTAATTCAAGATGAGGTTTCCAATCCCTAATGGCCCTTAACTTACGCCACTACCAGTATCTGGATAGTACTTGTAATATTCATCTAGACCGTATGAGATTTTGACCGTAGCCATAATAAGAACGTTGGAATCAAAATAAATGGAAGAAAAACGGCACTAAATTTAGCAAAGGACCAATTCTCGGGGCATTAGCTATGT
This sequence comes from Bombyx mandarina, assembly GCF_003987935.1. The sequence continues at coordinate 891,472 of NW_021011517.1, read as the reverse complement.
AGCTTCAGACCTTTTCGTCCTTTATGGCACTCATTTCATAAAAGGGAAAGTGACAATTTATGGAAATATTTCAAGGGTAATTTAATGAAGTTTGAGAGCCTTGTTTAGCGGTATTTTTAAAATAATTTAAAAAAAAGATTTTAATTTTCTGACTTTGCTCTTTATAAGTCTGACATCATCTAGGACCGATTAAGTTTACACCGTTGAGGGTTTCTTTGTTTATTTTGGTGCGTGCTTGTCTTTACTTCACGTCAAAACTAAGCAACAGATTCACATTTTTTTTAAAACTTTAAAAAATAAAAAACTTAACTAGTTTTAGGTCAGTCAGGACAATGACATAGGCTTTCTTTTATCCCGAAACAACATCTTATTCCCAAGAGAAACTATACTGGCACGTTCCTTTGTTCTTGCAGACAAAGCCGCGGATAGCAGTTAGTTTTATGTGTAAATCAGAACTAAAGCAAAGTTCCGATCGGTGGTTTTTATCCTAACATATTTTTTCATGACGCGTTTACCGAGTCATCATTCTCCTACCCTTCTCCCAGTCATTTTAGGTCGGCGCAACATGTTTTCTCCTTCCATACTGCTGTATCATATGCCATTTCTTCGCTCACTCCCCTCTTACACATATCGTCTTTCACGCAATCCAATCATTGTTTCTTAGGTCTACCTCTTCCTCGAAGGCCTTCCACATTCATAGTTAAAACTCTCTTAATAACCTCATTGTGTGCAGTGTATTATGATTTACTATATGTTCTTTTATTATACCAGATTAGTAGACGATCTTCCAGATCACAATTGCTGCTCTTCACCTTATTGTTAATGATGATTATGTTCACGAACAGAGCTTGAGGTTTTTAACTAACCATGTTAAATTTCAACATATGTTCAGCACAGAGTGCTCTAATTTGCACTTGAAGAGATCCTCAAGGGAGAAGTTTAAGGAATTTAAGGCTCGGACTCAAGCATCCGGGTACATCTTAAATTAATGTAGGCACGTGCGTAAAATGTTGACGGGGTTTTTTAGGGGTTTTTGAGAGTTTTTGCAATCGGACAATGTGGGTACTAAGGCTAAATATTCTATAGGCTTGCCAGGACAGCGGCCGTATACAGTAAGGGGTATTTCTTTTAGGGTTGTCTGCGACGCAAATAATATTTTTAATTCCCGTTAATCTAGCGGGAAAGAAATAATCTTGGATATCATCGGCTAATTAATATCCGAGTGTTAATATTGGAATTTAAAGACATCAAAGCGTGAAAGATGACACCCATTCCGAGACGAAATGTCAATGTTATTGGATAATGATTGGCCAAACTTTCAAACCAAAACGCACTAAATTTTCGCAGCAGAAATAGACAAGATGGTAGTACCTATAAATTTTTATCATCTCAACACTTGCTGCTGGAGCAGGGCTTTTTCCGTATCTTCTGCTTCGGAACTGACTCCCCACCACATTGTTCTGTGAACCCTTCTTCTTCAAACGAGATCAGAAAGAAGTTCTCAATGTTTGACAGCAATTTGTTTGTGCCCCTAGTATAATGAATTAAAAGAAAAAATATGGCTCGAATATCGATACCTCCGTTCGAATGGGTACATACATCCTACATTAAATTTTACAATCCGTAATTTAACGTTATTGGGCAATGTTTATGTTACCCGTTAAAAAATATGGCACTTTATCGGTCTGACCCTTACCCGGAGGGATATTTGTCGAGTTTGGTATAAATGAAACAAGGCTATCGAAACTATGAACATTGATAGGCTTTTGTTTTTTTTGGTTCGTCGTATAATTAATATTTTGCACGAGAACCGGCCATTTCCAACTACAAGAAATATCTGACTTGATGGTGCCGTGGTTAGCGCTCCTAACTATTCTACCGAGGGTCCCGTAAAACATTTCTGTGATGTACATGTTTGTTTGCTCTTGGTTTGGGTTTAATATCTATATAATATGTTTTTGGAACGAAGTTCCTTATGGGACGATGCGGAGGGGTACCCTAACCGGGAAAAAACGTCCGTAACGTAAGATTTTTATTAGTAATGCACACAGTGTACGACTTAACTTTATAATAACGTACAAATTAGTAATGCACACAGTGTACGACTTAACTTTGTAATAACGTACAAAAAATAACACATATTTTTTATCCAGTTTTATTTTCTTTATACCTCGAAGAGAACTTAAAATTAATATTTTTATAATAAGGAACTTCGTTCCTATCCGATGTCCCACGACACCACATATCTTTTTTTTATTGCCCTTGTAGGTAGACGAGCATACAGACCACCTGATGGTGAATGGTTACCGTCGCTCATAGACACCAGCAATGCCAGAGCCAAACCGCTGTCTACCGTATAATACTCTCCACAAGTCTCGCTTGAAGAAGGACATGTCATAGCGCTCGGCGAACACCGTATAGGGGAGCTCATTCCAAAGCTGAATCGTACGTGGCAAAAGAGATCTCTGGAAGCGCATCGTGGATGAACGCAGTGGTTCTAGATAGTACGGATGAACTCTACCCCGGTGGCGGGCCGTGTGATGATAAAAACGAGATAAGGAAATCATCTCAAACAATTCTTCAGAGCACTCGTCATGGAACATACTATATATTTAAAAGTATATAAGTATGTTTGTCAGTCTCTAGTACCGCAGGGAATCCTAATTTAGGCTGTGCTTAGACTGTGCGTGATTTGTTTTCGGTTATTTAATTTTTATTATCATTAATATGATTATCATTTTCGCTACGCTAGTAAAATACACAGAAAGCGCTGCTGCTCATTCTCCGGTTGTATAATACCCATAGGAAGAGATGGGGTGATGCTATTCTAGGCTGACACCGCGCCCGTCCTGAACCTATTTCGGATATTCTTGTTTTATATTATAAGTTAACGATCAATACTAACAAAATGTACAGCTTTATTGAAATAAAGATTTAAAAAAAGTATGATGTCATATATGGATAATAATTCTAAACTATCTATACTAATATTATAAAGAGGAAAGATTTGTTTGTTTGTTTGTTTCGAAGAGGCTCCGAAACTACTGGACCGATTTGAACAATTCTTTTTCCATTAGAAGCCGACATTGTCCCTGATGAACATAGGCTACTTTTTTTTTTTTTTTGGTTTCATGTGTGTTTTAATGTTTCCGAAGCGAAGCGAGGGCGGGTCGCTAGTAATAAAATATTTGATGAACTAAGAAGTGTGGATAAAATTCTTATCCCAATTCTCTCATTAAAAAAGTTAAAAACTTTTAAAAGGTTCACTCATCTAGAATATTCCACAATAATATCCAGTGTAAACCCAAAACTTCCAGATGAAAACGTTTTCGACAGCGAACAATCGTGACAAAACCAGCGCTGCGTAATTGAAGGAATTACGAAACAAAACGCCATTCCTTGAAGTAACGTCGAAGTTAAAATTATAATTAGTTCGCGCCATTAGCATAGATTAAGAGTGTTACTCGTTTGTCTGGATATTAAGGTACTTTCAGACATAATGTGAAACGCTGCGGTATCTTAATCTTTTTTTTTAGTGCCGTATAGGCAGACGACCATACGGCTCACCTGATGGTGAGTGGTACCGTCGCCCATGGACGTGAGTAATGCCAGGGGCAGAGTCAAGCTGCTACCTACCGTTTAATACTCTCCACAAGATTCTTTTGAAGAAGGATATGTCATAGCGCTCGGGAAACACCGTAGAGGGGAGCTCATTCCAAAGCCGGATGGTAAGTGGCAAAAAAGATTTCTGGAAACGCACTGTGGATGAACGTAGTGGCTCCAGGTAGTATGGATGAACTTTAAAATCTTCACTTAGATCCTAAATTTTAGAGTAAAAATCAGCAGTTACCCGAGCTTTGTCAAAGCCGTAGCAGCCTAGAAACCTGTAGAAGTTGACAGCGGCCGGGCTGTGTCCCTGGAACTGATGATATATGTGAGTGACGGTAACCAGTTAACATCAGGTGTGCCTTATACTCGTCTGCCTATAGCAGTAAAAAATATAGCCGTCGTAAAACTAAGGCAACGCGAAATTATTATTTTGAATCTAGTGATTTAATTATAAATAACAGCTAATCTATATCTATATATATAAATGAATTGGAAGTCCAGAGAAGGTTTAAAAGGTAGATAAATATGAAAATGCTCGGAATTAAATAAAAATAACAATGTTACCGTCGTACGAATTCCTTTTGTTGGTTTTAAGTTTATTTTATACAAAAGTTTAGGCATTTTATTTAGCGATTGAGGCACTACGAAGTCTGCCGGGTTAGCTAGTCAATAATAAATATAATTCTTCTTCTTCTCTGTCTCCACCTTATCCTACTAGGTGAGGTCAACACAACGAATTTTTCTATTCCATTCTCCTATATCAGCCGTCATTTCAACAATCACTCCTCTTTCTGTCATATCGTCATTCCCATACTCCATCCGTGTATTTTTCGATCGACCTCTTCCCCCTCTACCTTGCACTACAATTTCCATACATCTCCTAGTCACGTGCATCTCCTCTCTACGCATCACATGTCCATACCACGCTAACCGTCCGCTCTTTAATTTATCAATCATTGGAGCTACTTTCACACTTTCTCTGATATCCTCAAATAAATACCAGCGTTTAAAATACAGTTAGCCCTCCTACAGCACGGTATTTTATTACAACACGGTTTCACTATAACATGAAAATAAAAATTCCCCAAAACCCCCTTATTATGACACGGTACTTCTACAACACGATAACGAGATTTTAGTTTAAATTTATTCAGAAAATTATAATAAGCACTATGAACACACAATTTACGGGAATAGCCGAAATTTTGCTGCTTATTTCTTATGTATAATAGGTAAAACAATACGAAAGGGCATAGCTGAGAGGTTTCATTCTGAAAAATTACTCTGCTTTTTGTACTGGTTTCTAGTGTCAGATAACGCGGTTTCCCACAACAAGGGACTTTGTAGGAACGTATCTATCTACCTGTACAAAATCGCAGCGACACGCGCGTCGTATAAACTGCCTTTAGTCCATTACTCAGACAGTGTCTCCGCCGCATTCCCGGTCCTTTAATTTGGGATTTTCCACGCGAGTTCCCTCAGCTTTTTAGATTAAAACATAACGTAAATTCACGTAACTTACGAGCAAGAATGGTGATGCCTGCACGGCCATTATTTCAAGGTTACAGCTCTGTGTACGTAGAGTTACGAAATCTTTTGGGATTTGATGATATTTTGGAACGAAGTTCCTTACGGGACGATGCGGAGGGGTACCCTAACCGGAAAAAAAGCGTCCGTAACGTAAGATTTTTATTAGTAATGCACACAGTGTACGACTTAACTTTGTAATAACGTACAAAAAATAACATATTTTTAAGCTATTGCATAGATTTTATCGCGGGCCTTGAGCGCGGCTTGAGAGCGGAATCGTGAAATTCCGTAACGAAAAAAACCTTCCACCCCTCACTACGCCTACTATGTATCTCGCTTTCAACACATTCACACATTGCGCTTGTGTAGTGTTTAAATTAAGAAGTCTAAACACCGATTTATGTACTATCAAAAGATGCGATATAATTTCGTGGGTAACACAACGATAGCGCGATTCAGCTTTTGCGTCAAGTGACAAACGGAATTGTAAAATAGAAAATTATATCACATTACAATGCGTTGGGCGTGCCATTTTCTATTGCTTAGTCGAAGAATTTTATTACTACTCATTCAGTGATTGGAGTGGCATTAAAAATAAATTAGCTAAACCGTTGATTCTGGGCGAATGAGAGTTAGAATTAGCATCTAAAGGCGTGTCTCTATCCCATGCAGCGCCCTCTAGTGAGTGCGCGGTCAAAATGGAATACTCACAATGTAGCAGATTCATTGAAAGTTAGCCCACTGAGTTTCTCGCCGGATCTTCTTTATTGTTGTTTTAATATTAAATTATTATTGTCGATTTATAATTGCATAAGTTAATAAAAAATGCTATGCAATAGCTTTACCGCGGCAGTCTCCGAGTGCCACACGTTTTCTTTTTTTATCATTCATTGGCCACGATCTCAGAGCGTTCATTTGCGCAATACACTAACTCTTATGCAAACAACCGTGAGTGAAGTGTACCATAATAAGTTCGCACGTTACCGAATGACCGTGAGCTGCTGCGAAATCTCCAGTTTTATTTTCTTTATACCTCGAATAGAACTTAAAATTAATATTTTTATATTAAGAAACTTCGTTCCTATCCGGTGTCCCACGACACCACATCTTTTTTTTTGGAGTATTACTACAAAAACCCTCAATGTGGGTAGCGATGCAATATTAAATTTGAGATAAATTGTTGTAGAGATCGTAACAACGGCTCCATTGCCTCGGCGTTAAATGATCTTCATCAATACTGACACACATCTTGAGACGTTAGACCGAAACTGTTATATTCTAGCCTTTGAACTGGAATGATTAATCTTTGGCAGAAACAAGCAGAATTATTTCGGTCTAGATTCAATGAACGCGATCTTGAAGCTTATAGTACTGGATATTTGAAATGGGTAAGTATAAAGCAAACTGTCATCTTTATTATATTGGAATTTAGTGAAAGCCTTTGGTAGACATGTGCTAGGCACGCATTAACTCGAATTGGTAATAAGCCGTTAATTGCGAAGTCGATCTCCGGAGCGCTTAAAATAATATCTACCTTTTTAACGACCAATTTGGAATATATTAAATAAAGATTAAATATAAGTAGCCTAGTTTAAAAAATATATCGACGCTCGAAAGGCAAACGTGACTAAGCGACAATGCGTGAACTTTACAGTAGACTAATTTAAAGTTGAAATACCTAAAAACAAAATTTATTTTAACGAATCTAGCTGTAGTAGAATCTAGCTAGTAGCTGTAGGATTGAAATGATTTTAATAGACCTAGAAATATATTTTTTAGAAATAAATTTATTTTTGCGCATCGAATATGGTTATTGCCTATCATTTATGTACAAAGCAGTTATTGTCGTTTAGTCACGTTTGCCTTTCAAGCGTCGATATGTACAATAAGAAAACAGGCTTTTTTTTGTTTCAAGTCAATTAAAGTTTCACAGCACCATATACTGTAAGTAACGCTTTGGGTAATTTAATTTCAAAAATGTAATGTTAATTTTTTTATTTTTTATTGCCTAGATTTGTGGACGAGCTCACGGTCCACCTGGTGTTAAGTGGTTACTGGAACCCATAGACATCTACAACGTAAATGCGCCACACACCTTGAGATATAAGTTCTAAGGTCTCAGTATAGTTACAACGGCTGCCCCACCCTTCAAACCGAAACGCATTACTGCGTCACGGCATAAATAGGCGGGGCAGTGGTACCTACCCGTGCGGACTCACAAGAGGTCCTACCACCAGTAATTACGCAAATTATAATTTTGCGGGTTTGATTTTTATTACACGATGTTATTCCTTCACCGTGATATATATAAAATCAAATATATATATCAATAGAAATATCAAACGAAGTTCGTAAGTCAATGTGGAAAGCGACCCAAATTCAGCCGTAATAATTCGGTGCGAAGCCCAACGTAAGTGACAACGTTCTAAAGATAAAAGAATTATTCTTTCGGCACAATATTATTTGATTCCGTATATCGAATATCTGAGGGCATTTTAGGCCTGCGTTTCTACGACAAATCATGTTAGATGCCACTTTCTGTCTTACCGTTCGGGTGTTGAGTGAAATCATTGAACGTTCTACGTATATTTTTATAAAAGAAATTTCTGTTACCATTCAGAAGTATCGAACTATAAAATTTGGACATGCTTATCTAAATTTATTCCTGTAGGTATGATCGCCGGGTCGCTATCCAGTGGTAAATTCACTAGAGCAGAAATTAAAATTCTCCTTCAGGCAGAACGCCATGAGTTCGCCCATTAGTCAAGGTGAAGCCGCAATAGGTATTCAAGGCTACTAGCAGATGGGTAGGCAAAAAAATATCCCAGTGAGTTTCTCGCCGGTTCTCCTCATAGGGTCGCGATTCCAATCCAGTGGTAGATTCGGCGAAGCACTGCTCTTGCTAGGGCTATTGCTAGCAAATTCTCTTAGGTTAAGCCCGCGAACTCACCTACACGTCCGGGCGTAGCTGGGATAGCCCTTTAGGCTACTATCGATGAGGCAGGGATTTTTTTTATCAAAAAATACCCGAGGCGTAGAAATTAGTTTTAAAATTTGTAAATTTTTAAATCCTACACATAGCGGATATTACAGGGGTGAATTAACATTATATTCTGCTTCTTCTTCTTCCAGTGCCTCTTCAATCCTGAAGGTTGGCCGTTAGCTTTCTATATTCGTTTTTATCTGCAGCCAGCCGGAACAGCTGTTCGACGGAGGCAATACCGGTCCACTCCCGGATATTCCGGAGCCATGATTTCTTTCTTCGCCCAGCATATAACATTATATATGCTTCCAAAATCATGTGTATTGTACATAGGTATGCATATAAGTGCTCTGGGAAAACTGTCGATACCGTAAGTGCATATTGACGGGGGCGAAACACCCAAAAAGTTCGCTTCTAACATCCCACCTGCTCTTCAATCTACCTGAGATCATAGCCATTGCAACGGCGATGAAAAATCGAAAACAGCTAAAACTGTGAACTCGTCAAATAATAGTGTTTATAATATACATAGATTTACTAAAATAAATGAATATAATATATTATGTGTTAGTAACTTAAAAATCTAACACATTATTATCTGACTATTCATTACTATTTTTTTGTGTCTTTCCCAAGTTCAGGCTGTAATCTTTTTTTGCTTTTTGCAATTTGAAAGTTTTGCTTGGTACATATTTTCGTATGAAAAACACAGTCATGTTAGAATTTCATTTCAATTTATTTTGTGATGTAAAATGTCAATACTTATGTGTTACAAGAGCCGAGTGATGGATTCGCAGATTCAATTTTATACGCACTCTACGTTTGAATAGTTGGTTAATGTTGTCTGGTTGCCAACTGACATATTCAGTATGAAACAAAACTAGATCGATTTTCTCGTCAAAAGCGTTACTGCGTTTTATTTTCGAATCCAATAAAGATTGAAGTCGCGGAAACCAGTGCAGCGTTTGACTGAAATATAAATATACACGTTGACATTCAACAATGGATGTTACAGAAACAAATCAGAAGTTTAAGCATTTTATTTATTTACTAGCGACCCGCCCTCGCTTCGCTTCGGAAACATTAAATTTTATTATTGAATAGTTGAGTACCGCGATGTTAACCGCGGTTATTGTCGTATCGCGGGCGACGCCGCGGGGCGAAGCTGTTTAAAAAAAAGTAGCCTAAGTTACTCCTTATATCATCAGCTACCTGTCAGTGAAAGTTCCGTCAAAAGCGGTCCAGCCGTTCCAGAGATTAGCCGGAACAAACAGACAGACAGACGAAAATTGTAAAAAATGTTATTTTGGTGTGCGTACCGTATATATATTCATATGCAAGTAGTAAAAAGCGGTTATTTCCATGTTACAAACAGACACTCCAATTTTATTTATATGTATAGATTTATTTCTTGGTAAAATTTATTGGGAATAAAAATGGTAGGTGCAATGAAATTTTGGTGTTGAGCTTATTTTCACATACTTTGCATAAATTACTAAATAATTAAAACTGCGCAAACAGTCGATATTCCGAGGCTCTTAATACATACGCATTAGTAGAGAGTCGATCTATCGACGATTCGCCCTCAAACTTTAACAGTTTAACCTCGTTTAGTCCTTGAGTCGCCTGTGACCACAAAAACAGTAAGCGTCATAAAAAAAAATACCAATCATAGTAAAAAAGGCGACATTAAATCGTAAAAGTGCTTTTAATTACCTTTAAAATTAATTTGCTTCGATCATTTTTTTTTTTATAGCTTACATGGGTGGATGAGCTCACAGCCCACCTTGTGTTAAGTGGTTACTGGAGCCCATAGACATCTACAACGTAAATGCGCCACCCACCCTGAGATACAAGTTCCAAGGTCTCAGCATAGTTACAACGGCTGCCCTACCCTTCAAGCCGAAACGCATTACTGCTTCACGGCAGAAATAGGCAAGGTGGTGGTACCTACCCGTGCGGTCAAAAGGCCCTACCACCAGTAATGTACAGAATATCCCGTGTATAGCTTGTGTTTTGGTACCTAAGCGTTAACGCCAACCTCTTGTACGTCTCTGCAGCAAACCCAAACTCCGGTGTGAATGGTATCTGCATAAAAATATTTTAGCGATAACGACACTTTAGCTGCATGCTTTAAGGCTTAAAATGCAAGGTACGCCTATGACCTTTACTACCTTCTTGATGTTCATTCACACCTTCAATTTATTCATCCATGATACAAATCAGTACGATGTTGCTGCGAATTTTCGTTACAACAAAAGAATTTTCCGACGTATAGCCAGTTGGTCGGGGGAAATTAATTTGGGAGAAGTAGGGACAAACTATGACCTCACCTCTGCTGAAATATTTTCCTGAAGGGTCAATTAACGTCCAAAGTTTCACCTCAACTAGAAAAATCAACAAATAAATGCAGATTATACGAACAAAATCTATGAAAATTAAAGATAAATCTCTACAAATATTCAATTATATATTTTATAGTAGACCTTTGATGTTTTCGGGTACAGAGACCTTGTGTCCTCCAAATAGAATACAAAAGGATCAAAATCTAGATTAAAACAACCAATTATTTGAGTTTCAATTTTATGGGACGTTTGATTTGTAATAAAGTTTATTAAAATTTTGGCTACTGCTAGGCTATTTTATGTGTCTACTGACTAAAGCATTGATTTGTAATATTATTTCTTGAAATTGACGATGCTAGATATAATGCTTAGTATGCAATGGTCCTATTAAATAACCCGAAGAATTGAACGATCCAATATCTTATTATCTTAATATTTATTCTATCATCATCATCATCATCATCAACAGCCCATAGTCGTCCACTGCTGGACATAGGCCTCTCCCAATCTATACCACTAAGCCCGGTCTGCGGCTCTCCGCATCCACTTCTTGCCGGCCACCGTGTGGAGGTCATCGCACCATCTAGCCAGGGGGCGTCCCACGTTACGTCTTCCGCTGCGCGGTCTCCACTCCAGAACCGGGGTTGACGGGGGTGGGATGTACGGGAATGACACACCATCTATTCATTCCAAGTCAACCTCACCTGCCCGCGGTCATCCTGCTGATTAACGAACGAGGCTCTGGCGACCGGCTGATAGCGGTATAGCACAATCTATGCTTGGCACAACTAAAAAACCTGATCACTGACAGGCAGCAGTGTTAGTGGTACAAAAAAGAGCTGTGTCTCTGCGATCTCCAACACGCCTGCCCAGCGTGGAGATTATGGGCATTTCCTCCATGATTTATTCTTTAAAGATTTCAAATATTCTCTAATCTCAATATTATTTTTTTAGTTATTCTATAGCTGGTTGCACAGTTCAGTCAGGTTTGAGCCCCGCGAGCTCACCTACCAGTTCGGTGAATCTAGAATAACCCCTCGAGGTTACTAAGATAGGTAGGAAAAAAAAGAAGCAATTCTGGGAAAGAGTGACGGACTTATTTTTCCGGTACCCTATGCTTATAGGGTTACCACTTTCCCATTTTTTATGGCAAGTCCACGATGAATTACAGGGTGCATATTCGAAGTAAAATAGACAGTGGTTTATCGAAGCAGATCGGTAGTATTCGATCAATATTATCTCCATCTGATAATACTAGTTTCTGATTTAGCGCTCAGCAAAGAACTTTTTACTGGTGGTAGGAAATCTCATAAGTCCGCACGGATAGGTACTACCATCCTGCCTATTTCTGCCTTAAGACGAGGCATAGAATGTAAGGCGTATTCAACCGCAGTGGTTTTGCAAGTCATCAAACTGAAATTGTTCGCTTTTAAAATAGGAATTTTAAGTCGTCGTGGCCTAAAGTATAATACGTCAGGTGCATTCGTATCTAGCGATGCACCGGTCTTCAAATCTCAAGCGGGTACCAATTTTTCTAATGAAATACGTAATTGCCAATTGTTCACGAATGACTTAAACGGTGAAGCAATAACATCGTGTTATAAAAATCAAACCCGCAAAATTATAATTTGCGTAATTACTGGTGGTAAGACATCTTGAGTTCGCACGGGTAGGTATCCTGCTTATTTCTACCGTGAAGAAGTAATGCGGTTCGGTTTGAAGAATGGGGCAGCCGTTACTGTAAAAACTGAGACTAGAACTCGTGTCTCAAGGTAGATGGCGGCATTAACGTAATAGGTGTCTATGGGCTCCGGTAGCTACTTATCGCCAGGTAACCCGTGAACTTGTCGATATATTCTTCTTCTTCTTCTTCCAGTGCCTCTTCAATCCTGAAGGTTGGCCGTTAGCTTTCTATATTCATTTTTATCAGCAGCCAGCCGGAACAGCTGTTCGACGGAGGCAATACCGGTCCACTCCCGTCCATATATCCATATGTCCATATATGGAAGATGTAAATAAAAAAATTCAGACACTGAGAAGAAGAATAAATGCTACAGTTCACAATCGTGACGTTGAAGTTTAAATCGTATCGTAATATCGTATCTTAATCGTGCTGTACTGTAGGGTTATCTACAGGAAACTCATGTGAGCTTTCATTAAACGATCCTACGATCGTTAGTAAATTTAGAAATTTTACTTTAACAATTTTTTTAAGGCGAATGCATGAGCCGAGATACGAATATTGCGATGGATGTGTGGAGTAACGAGAATGGATAGAATACGGAATGAATATGTTAGAGGAAGTCTGAAAGTGGCACCTGTGACAGAGAAGCTGAGGAGTGCGCGTTTGGGATGGTATGGACATGTGATGAGACGAAATGAAAATGAGGTTGGTAAGAGAGTGTTAACTATGAATGTGGAAGGATATAGGGGAAGAGGTAGACTTAAGAAGAAATGGATGGATTGTGTGAAAGACGATATGGGTAAGAGGGGAGTGAGCAAAGAAATGGTATATCATAGAAGAGTATGGAAGGAGAAAACATGTTGCGCCGACCCCAGGTGCTGGAAGAAGGGCAGGATAATGATAATGATGATATTTTTTTAACTAATTACGTCACCATCGAAGTCATTCGTAGCCACTTCTAAATACCCATAGAAATATTAGTTTTCGGTATATGATTTAAGATCTATAGTCGCATCATACGGTACAAACAAACCGAACGTCTTCCTGACTAGACCACGGCCACCTCTAATACCAATAACGTGTTCTTACTACGCATCTAACTCTTAGATTGGTGCTGGAATTCTTCGGACATATTGCTCGTAAAGAGGGTCACAATCTAGAACAGCTGATGGTGACAGGAAAGGTAGATGGCAAACGTCCCAGAGGACGCAGTCCCACGAAATACGATCTTCTCTAAACATCAACTTCCATAATGCCCTTTATGAAGCTAAGGATCGCAGCAGATGGAGGGAAGTCGTATGGGAGAAATTGATGCAGCGGGGGAGTCACGACCCTTAGTAATGAGGAAAACGACGCGAGGAGGAGGAGGAACTCTTAGACATAAAAACGTACAGATAAATTTTCAAATAGCAGGCGCAAAAAGAAAATGAAGTATCGTATTTCTCGCACACAATTCTCTTCATAATATCACACGATTTACACGATAGCGTATATATAGCACGGGCGGCTTAGTTTATGAAAAATAAAGCGGAATGTACTATTCCGTCGACTTTTTATATTAAGCTAATGGTTGCGCTGACACAATGCATGCAAGGAAATGGGCGAACAGGATTTTTTTTACTGCTTAGATGGGTGGACGAGCTCAAAGCCCACCTGGTGTTAAGTGGCTACTGGAGCCCATAGATATCTACAACGTAAATGCGCCACCCATCTTGAGATATAAGTTGTAAGGTCTAAAATATAGTTACAACGGCTGCCCCACCCTTCCAACCGAAACGCATTGCTGCTTCACGGCAGAATAAGCAGGGCGGTGGTGCCTACCCGTGCGGACTCACAAGAGGTACCACCAGTAATTACGCATATATTATAATTTTGCGGGTTTGATTTTTATACACGATGTTATTCCTTCACCGTGGAAGTCAACCGTGAACATTTGTTGAGTACGTATGTTTGGAGTATGAGTAGGAATGTTTGTTATATGTTTCATTATTAACGACATCTAATGTACTTACACTTCTAGTAAATTTTAATGAAATAATGATGTTCCAAATTATCCCTTAACACGTTGAATGCCTTGTAAGTTTCCGGAGCCCTACTTGGCGCATTAAAATAATTATATCAATTTCTCTCTTTGATCTTCTTACTAAGGCGCCGGAATATCAAGGAGTCTCTGGGGAGGACGAATCCGAAGATATAAAAATATACATGTGGGACACCGGATAGGAACGAAGTTCCTTATTATAAAAATATTAATTATAAGTTCTATTTGAGGTATAAAGAAAATAAAACTGGAGGTTTCGCAACAACCCACGGTCATTCGGTAACGTGCGAACTTATTGTGGGACACTTCATTCACGGTTTTTTTTATTCATTTTTTTTATTGCTTAGATGGGTGGACGACCTCACAGCCCACCTGGTGTTAAGTGGTTGCTGGAGCCCGTAGACATCTACAACGTAAACGCACCACCCACCTTGAGATATAAGTTCTAAGGTCTCAAGTATAGTTACAACAGCTGCCCCACCCTTCAAATCGAAACGCATTACTGCAGAAATAGGCAGGGTGGCGGTACCTACTCGTGCGGACTCACAAGAGGACCTACCACCAGTATTTTATTATATTTTTATAATAATATTATAAATGTGAATGTTATAAATGTGAATGTGTATATTCCGCTACACGTGTTTCGAGACTCAATTGTGAATTTTATCCTTTTCTCTTATTTGCCTTTAGTCGTGTTCAGTTCCAAATGAGTATATTTCAAAATAATCGTATTAATAAATCAAAAATAGCTAGAAATTCTGAGCGCTTATAGATTAAAAAGTAACTATTTGATATAGAATCATCGTTTTTCCTTCCTTTGACCCCGGGAATGTCTCGTAAATTAAGCAAACAACCAGATTTACGATGGCACAAGTCAACAGCTTGATGTGGGCTTCTAATAAGATCATTGATTTTCTTGGTAAATAATATAGGGTTATATTTTCTTCGGTTTTTTTATGCTTATTACTTTTTCTGTTAAATAGTGGGGTTTTACTGTCACGAAATTTCCGATCACATATGCTAAGGAAGGAGTAATATAATAATAATTATGATTAGTAAGTAATAAGCCTAAAGCTAGACTTCTCTTTTCAATGTTGGATATCCAAAAATAAATATATGAGAATAATAAATTAATTAATTAATTAAGAAACTTCAATTTAATTTAAAAAAAAAAAAAAAACAAAAAACAAATATGAGAAGTACGTCCAGACTTCGAACCCTTTTTTTTTTTTATATCGATGGGGAATCCCAGTCTTTACGGATACCCTGCCGACGGGGGTCAGACTTCGAACCCTACTATGCTTTAAATAGATATTGATTTCGACCAGGTTTCATATCAACATAATTAATAACTTCAAATTTATATTTTCATTTTGATTTTAAAAATTGTATACTTATTCTCTTTTTTTTTTCTTTATGAGAAATTGATTTGTAATAATTTTGTAATAATCAAATATTAGTGTGAGGGGCTATTTTTGTTTTTGATTCGTATTTATTTATTTTTATTTTATTGTTATCAATTAAATTATTTTGGGTACTTTGTATAATAATATTATTAATGTCATAATTGTATTTTCATTGCCGTATGCATTACTCAGTATTCTAGAAAACTATAATCGTTATCTTATCTTGATTCTATTGCGAACGTACCGATGTTTTTTTTTTATTGCTTAGATGGGTGGACCAGCTCACAGCCCACCTGATGTTAAGTGGTTACTGGAGCCCTTAGACATCTACAGCGTAAATGCCGCCATCCACCTTGAGATATGAGTTCTAAGGTCTCAGTATAGTTACAACGGCTGCTCCACCCTTCAAACCGAAACGCATTATTGCTTCACAGCCGAAATAGGCGAGGTGGTGGTACCTACCCGTGCGGACTCACACGAGGTCCTACCACCAGTAAACGATGTATCTTTATAAATGAATAAACACTTTCTCCTTGTATAATTATATTTTATACTAGCTGTCCCGGCAGACCTTGGTAGTGCCTCAATCGATAAATAAAAGACCTAAACTCTTGTATAAAATAAACTTAAAAACAAAATTGTTATTTTTATTTAATTCCGAGTGATTTCATATTTATCTACCTTTTAAACCTTCCCTGGACTTCCACAAGTAATTCAAGACCAAAATTAGCCAAATCGGTCCAGCCGTTCTCGAGTTTTAGCGAGACTAACGAACAGTTTATATATATATATATATATATATACATTTTTATATATATCTATATATTAATACGTGAAGCAAAAACTTTGTATCCTTTTTTACGAAAATTGCGCGGACGGAGGAGTATGAAATTTTCCACACTTATAGAGAATATAGAGAAGAAATGCACAATGCTAATATATTTTTAAAATATGTAATGCATAAAATATACATTAAATCAATAAAGAAAACATTACACACACACTACATACCATGTATTTGACGCACACACGCATGCATACTATTTATTGTCAAACTTTTGTTCTTGACGTCTGTTGTCAAATTGAGAATAGATTAAATATTGTTTGTCTTTGTTAATATTTTTTATAGTGTAGCCTTGGCGAAATTTGTGATTGTAGAAGTATAAAATGCAATCATAATAGTGTACAAACTTACAATTCCAATTAAATATAGTCGAATTTCGACTACTGCGGGACCTCTAGTATAGATAACAGTATATACTTTTGTAAAACCATTCGATACGGCGTTTTATGTAATTGTTACCTTTTCAATTACAGCGACAACGACCGCTGTCTGTCTCGATTCGATCGTTTTTGTTTCGTCAATTAACGATTTTATGTTTTACGTCGAAACCAATAAAATTTAACGGACGTAATTGGTATGAGAGATCTTTATTTAGTACAATAAAATTCGGGGGAGGGATGATCACGAAATTAGTTACTATATATTTTTCTATACCAATTTACACTTGAGTTAATTATTATTTGCTTAATTACTGATGGTAGGACCTATTGCAACTCTACTTAGCAAATGTTCACGATTGACTTCCATGGCGAAGGAATAACATCGGGTAATAAAAATCAAACCCGCAAAATTATAATTTGCGTAATTACTGGTGGTAGGACATCTTGCGAGTCCGCACGGGTAGGTACCACCACCCTGCCTATTTGTGCCGTGAAGCAGTTAATGCGTTTCGGTTTAAAGGGCGGGGCAGCCGTATTTCAATGTGAGATCTTAGAACGCATGTCTCAAGGTGGGCGGCGGCATTTACGTGGTAGATGTCTATGGGCTCCGGTAGCCACTTAACATCAAGAGGGCTGTGAACTCGTCCACCCCACTAAGCGATAAAAAAATCGGGTGGAAATCTCCATTGTATTTTTAAGGAATCCTACTTTTCAAACCGGAACTCATCTTGACGAAGCAAATAGGATTTTAATATCCATGTCTCCGTAAAATGTTCTATCATAAGCAAGTCGCAGAATGCTTATGTGATATCTACTTAAAGAGTGCTGCTTTTTTTTAACCACGTTAACTGGTCCCGTGCTAAGTTCGTAAAGAACTTGTGTTACAGGTACCAGATAACGGAAATAAATGTAAGATTTTTATTATACACATACATATATTTAAGATACATCCATAACCCTGGAAAATTTATTTAAAATATTTATCATACAAATACCTTCCTTTTGGCGGGATTCGAACCCGCGACCCCCTTGTGTAGTGACCATGTCACTTACCACTACACCAGACGGCCGTTTCTTCTGTAAATCCCTTTAACGTATTACGAAATCGAAAGGAAAAAGTTTGACAATGATATTTCATGTTCACACCGTACACACTCTCACTCAAACAGAGCTAACAAAAATTAAAACACCGAAAATGGAATAAAGTTGTAACCTCATTAGCGAATTCGCATTTTGCTCCGCGATTCCGGTGGCCCGTAACACAGATGCTGTAACAACAAAAGTCTGTTATTTAATCATTTGATCTCCAGTCGCAAAGTAGGGTCAGCAGGAAAGCGAATAAAAAATTCAGGACCGTTTATATTATTTTTAATTAGTAAATTTTGACGAAACCGTCATATTGTATGTGAAATCGTTAAAATTCACTGCGTGAATAATTTTGAGGCTTAGCATTAGAAAATGTACTGATAGTAATTTAGTCAATGGTAAATTAGTTAAATGCTGTTATGTGAAATATTCAATTAGTAAATTAGTTAAATGCTGTTAAATTAGTTAAATGCTGTTTTTTACTGGTGGTAGGACCTCTTGTGAGTCCACGCGGGTAGGTACCACCGCCCTGCCTATTTCTGCCGTGAAGCAGTAATGCGTTTCGGTTTGAAGGGCGGGGCAGCCGTTGTAACTATACTTGAGACCTTAAAACTTATATCTCAAGGTCGGTGGCGCATTTACGTTGTGGATGTCTATGGGCTCCAGTAACCACTTAACACCAGGTGGGCTGTGAGCTCGTCCACCCATCTAAGCAATAAAAAAAAAAAAGATGTCTATGGGCTCCAGTAATCACTTAACACCAGGTGGGCTGAGAGCTCGTCCACCCATCTAGCAAAAAAAAAAATGTGAATCGTTTCCCGGAACACAAACATCAAATGAAAGAAAGAAGAAGAAGAAGAGAAGAAAAGAACACACAGATTAAAAGTAAATTAAAGTTTAGAAAAAGAATATTTCAACGAACGGCTTGCGCCTTAAATATTTTGATACCGCCATGAAATGTACTTAGCTTTGCATAGCTCAAGCAGGCAAATATTATATATCTAATATAAAATTTTCGTTTATCTACAAATTTATTAACCATTCAGAAGCTTTACGATATCTTCTTTAATAGGACTATAATATTTTATTTATTGATAAAGATCTATTGATAATCTATACTAATATTATAAAGCTGAAGAGTTTGTTTGTTTGAACGCGCTGATCTCAGGAACTACTGGTTCGATTTGAAAAATTCTTTCAGTGTTAGATAGCCCATTTTTTTAAAGAAGGCTATAGGCTATATAACATCACGCTAAGATAAGAGCACCAATAAAGAATGTTTCAAAATCGTGGGCTTAAACAGCTCCTTAGCATTCTATAACTCAAAAATATTTTCTTTCTACGTAAATGAAGTGGAGGGTAAAATTTAGCGTTATGCCAAAGTAACTATTCCACGCGGACGGAGTCGCGGGCAAAAGCTACTCTATTGATAAAGACGACAATTAGCAACATCATACACTTAAACCAATAGTAACCTAAATAAATATTACCTACATGTAAACATGAACTGAACTAATTCTTTTTTTGTATGTAACCTATCCGGTATAAAATTTTCCTTTTACATCAAAAAGAACCACATACAAAAATACCTCGTACAGTAGTAAAACCAAAAACGAATCCAAAACTATACTGAGAATGTACTATACTGAGACCTTAGAACTTATATCACAAGGTAGGTGGCGGTTTTTATGTCTCAGATGTCTATGGGCTCCGGAAACCACTTAACACCATGTAGGCCGTGATCTCGTCCACCCACCGAAGCAATAATAAAAAATAATAAAAAAACCTTCCCAAATCGTGGTTACACGACAAATCAGATGTGATTCATTCAAGCAACGTTGACGAGTCCGCACTCAAAAGCAACGTTAGGGATACAAAGACAGAACTCCATGAAAGGCCCTAAAGTTTTAATATGTGTTTTAAAGGCCTCGTGTCTCATTACGTACTGAGATAAATCGCGTACTCCTATTTATTGTACAGCAAGATGATCTTGTGACTTTGCTTGTTCATCATCAAAAAATACGCAAGCTTCCTCTGCGATCTACACGGGTGGACGAGCTCACAGCCAACCTGGTGTTAAGTGGCTACTGGAGCCCGTAGACATCTACAACGTAAATGCGCCACCCACCTTGAGATATAAGTTCTAAGGTCTCAATATAGTTACAACGGCTGCGCCGTCCTTCAAACCGAAAAACTGCTTCACGGCAGAAATAAGCGGGGTGGTGGTACCTACCCGTGCGGACTCACAAGAGGTCCTACCACC
Source organism: Bombyx mandarina (assembly GCF_003987935.1). The sequence continues at coordinate 871,301 of NW_021011517.1, read as the reverse complement.
AGTAGGTTTAACTCTAGGCCAGATCAGTGAAAACATAACTGTGCCTTTTGCAGGTTTTTTTAGACCAAAGGTCAACATACAGACCAAACAATGGTACTCGTTGCTAATGTTCATCATCAATTTATTACAGCTACGTTTTCACATGTATTTTTCTATATTGACTCATTCACAAGGAACCAAGATAGGATTTTCAGTAATGCATTTCAGTGTGTCCGCCTTGGAGAGAGGGTTAAAGAGATGTTACATTAATTATCGGCCCTCTTATCCGTGCGGAATCACAAAAGGTCCTACATCTATTCAATTATTCTTTTTACTTATAGCTATTGTCACAAGTGTCATCCGAAAAGTCAGAGGTAGAGCCAAGTCGCTGCCTACCGCTGGGAACTCTCCACAGGCCTCGTTTGAAGTAGTACATTTCATTGCGCTCGGGAAACACCGTAGAGCTTATTTCCAAGCCGGATGGTGCGTGGCAGAAAAGATCTCTGGAAACGCACTATAGATGAACGAAGTGCTTGTAGATAGTATAGATGGTATAGTATAGTATAGGACCCTACTCCGATAGCAGGCGGTACGATCGTAATACTGGTATAATAGTAATAATTTATCTAGTATCTTATGTATTGTGTTCCATTAGATAGATTCTATAGTCAAAAATATTTGTAAACAAAAACAAAAATTTAAGTGAGCACACAGATTTACATTCATCGCTTTATCTTGTATATATGCTGTGTAATGTTTTAGTCGAGGCTGGGTTTCATTCGGCTGAATTGCAAATTACTAAGTGTCTTTCACTTTTGTGATGGTTGCAAAGCTAAATATATGTTCTAATGGATGTCGGTTTGGTTTCTTTATTCATGAGCATTTTATCATGATATATTTATTTTTTGTTTTCGAGAAATAGAGTTTAGCTTACAATCTGGATCGTATAGATATGAGAGCGTTAATTATGTCACTTATTTTGGACAACGAAAGAAAATACGAATGAGACCTTAATGATATTGGTGTTTTTTTAATACGCTTTTATTAGCTTCAGACATATGTATGTTAGTATGTAACGGAATCTTGGAACATGGTTTTGACCCCCTTCAAAACGTCGGATTAACTCGAAATTTGGCATACTTATTAAGGACTGATGACAATTCAATATTAAAAAAAAATAAAAAATAAAAAAACTAACAAAATACGCTTATATAGAAAATCCAAATAAAAAATAGAAAATAAATTAAATAAATTTGAATTAAAAATATTGTAAGACAAAATAATTTTATTGTAAAAAAAGCGTGGGGTGCATGGTATCAGTATTTATAAACGTTTTATGAACAAATATGTGTAGAAGGATTATTTTGATAATGTTCTGGGGTGCTTCCCCACGCTTTTTTACAATAAAATAATTTTTTCTTACACTATTTTTAATCCAAATTTATTAAAATTGATTATCTATTTTTTAGTTGGATTTTCTATGAAAGCGTATTTTGTTATTTTTTTAAACTATTATTTATTTGTTTTTAGCTTGTATGCAGCGTCCTGTGAATAGGAATGAAGGGTTACTTCCGAGACCGACGTTGAATATCAAGATGACGGTTGTGACCATCCTGGGTGTTTCAGGAAAAAAAAAAAACAGTCAGGTATTCGTATCTAGCGATGCACCGATCTTCGAATCCCGCTGGCCAGTACCAATTTTTCTAATGAAATATTACGTACTTAACAAATGTTCACGATTGGCTTAAACGCTAAAGGATACGCTAAAATCGTGTTATAAAAATCAATACCGCAAAATTATAATTTGCGTAATTACTGGTGGTAAGACATCTTGAGTCCGCACGGGTAGGTATCACCACCCTGCCTATTTCTGCCGTGAAGCAGTAATGCGTTTCGGTTTAAAAGGTGGGACAGCCGTTGAACTGTTAAAACTGAGACTTAAAAACTTATGTCTCAAAGTAGGTAGCGGCATTTAGGTGTCTATGGACTCCGGTATCCACTTAACACCAGGTCCAACCACTTAAGCAATAAATAAAATAAACAATTTTTAGGAAAGATGGTGCTGTCTGCGGTTGATTGCCGGTACCACACCTTAATGATTAAAGAAACACACCTATTTTATAATAATAGAAGCGATAAATCATTCGCATGACATCAGATTTCAAAGCCGCGTAGAGTATTATACCACGTGCGCAATATATTTTGAAATCCCGTTACGCGAGGCACTTAACGATAATGCGAGATCGTAGGCTTTGTAACCCTTCAGTTTACGGCACTCGAGGTTGTCGTAAACTGAAGTTTTATGGGTTACTACATTTTGCCACTAGGCGGTGCTCATTCGCGAGCGGCGATTGACTTGCTAAAGTTACTTCTTGATATCGAATTAAAAAAAGATGTTAAGTCAAATATTTAATTCTGTCTCATGCGAGGTTTGGATGCTGGTTGTTGAGCGATAGGAGGTTTTAGTCGGTTCAACTCCGACATGCCCCGCCCTCCATCCCCAGTGGGGGGCGGGAGTCCGGCGATTTCCTCCTGACCAAAAAAAAAAAAGTCAAATTTTTTAAATAATTTAATCATAATAGATCAGAGAGATTTTGTTATTATCATATTTGTATTTGTATAGTTATCTATACATATAAATAAAGTTAGATTGTCTGTTTGTAATATTGAACTAACCGCTTTTTACTACATGCATATGTATATAATAATATATACGGTACATATTATTATACCAAGATAACATTTTTTACAACTTTTTTTCTGTCTCTCTGTCTGTTTGTTTGGACCGATTTTGACGGGACTTTCACTGATAGGTAGCTGATGATATAAGGAGTAACTTAGGCATTACTTAGCGCATTACTCCTTCACGGTAGAAATAGGCACAGGGTGGGTGGTAGGACCTCTTGTGAGTCCGCACGGGTAGGTACCACCGCCCCGCCTATTTCTGCCGTGAAGCAGTAATGCGTTTCGGTTTGAAGGGTGGGGCAGCCGTTGTAACTATACTGAGACCTTAGAACTTATATCTCAAGGTGGGTGGCGCATTTATGTTGTAGATGTCTATGGGTTCCAGTAACGACTTAACATCAGGTGGACTGTGAGCTCGTCCAAACATCTAAGAAAAAAAAAAAAAATTCTTTTTAAATAGTTACGTACATTGTTTTCGTTTTCATCTGTACAATATAGCGTTTTAAAAAAAGCGTGGATATGTGATCTTAATATATTCCAAGTCAATCTACAAATTATCACTCACTTACTAAAATAGTTGAAGTTTACTTTTCTCGTAAATAGAAACTATTGTTTTTTTACATTTCACCTTCTGGGTATTGCTTTAGTTATAGTAGCCGTTCTAGCAATTTAAAACAATCTTTGTTGGCTTACTTTGTAGTTAAATAAATAAATAAATATTTACTAACAATCACGCCACGTTAACTGGTCCCGTGATAAGTTCGTAAAGAACTTGTGTTACAGGTACCAGATAACGGAAATAAATGTAAGATTTTTATTATACACATACATATATTTAATAGACATCCATAACCCTGGAAAAGACATTTATATTTATCATACAAATATCTTCCCTTGGCGGGATTCGAANTCGTAAAGAACTTGTGTTACAGGTACCAGATAACGGATATAAATGTAAGATTTTTATTATACACATACATATATTTAATAGACATCCATAACCCTGGAAAAGACATTTATATTTATCATACAAATATCTTCCCTTGGCGGGATTCGAACCCGCGACCCCCTTGTGTAGTGACCATGTCACTTACCACTACACCAGACGGTCGTTAATTATATGTAGTTTTTTTAATGTTTGAGAGATTCGTGGTGGCCCGGAGGTCTTTCCAGTTTTACCAGGGTAGGTGGGCGAGCAAAGGCTCACCCATCAGGGGTGGGATTTGCTAACAGCTACCCGAGCGCCTCCAAAGGAGACCTAACAACTCAAGAGTAGTTGCTTCACGAATGAAATTACTACCGGAACGGAATCGCGAGTTATATGTAGTTATCGAGAAGCAGGACATAAATCATATGGTAATAAATCGATAAGGCTCTATATTACTCAATTTATTAAATTTACCAACATCATTCGGTGGGAAGGCGTTTTGTGAGTCCACGCGGGTAGGTGCCACCACATTGCCTATTTCTGCCGTGAAGCAGTAATGCATTTCGGTTTAAAGGGTAGTCGTTCTACCGTAAAACCGATATTTAGGTGTGTCAAGGTGGGTGGTGGCATTTACGTTGTTAATGTCTGTGAGCTCCGGTAACTACTGAACATTAGGTGGACAGCAAGCTAGTCTACCTACTTATGCAATTAATAAAAAAACTGGTGGTAGGACCTCTTGTGAGTTCGCACGGATAGGTACCACCACCCTGCCTATTTCTGCCGTGAAGCAGTAATGGGTTTCGGTTTGAAGGGTGGGTCAGCCGTTGTAACTATACTGAGACCTTAGAACTTATATCTCAAGGTGGGTGGCGCGTTTACGTTGTTGATGTCTATGGGCCCCAGTAACCACTTAACACCAGGTGGGCTGTGAGCTCGTCCAACCATGTAAGCAATAAAAATAAAAAACTCTAAATTGGACTACGGTATTCCCGCGCGCAGTATGATCGGCTTATATCGTTGATTGATAAAAGATTTAGAGTTATTAGCTAACGAAACAATTGGTAAGCAGAAAAACATACATAGATTTATTTCTTTTATTTATTTCGCTTGAAGCTGTTGATGAATATTTATACCTTGGGCAGACGCTGCAGATGGGTAAACACAGCTTGGAGAGGGAAATCAAGAGAAGGATCCAACTGGGCTGGGCGGCGTTCGGCAAACTACGTGGAATCTTTTCATCGCACATCCCACAGTGCCTGAAAACGAAAGTTTTTAACCAGTGCGTCCTACCGGTAATGACTTACGGAGCCGAANGCAAAAGCGGGATTGTAGGGATTGGAGGGTGTCTATGTGTGTGCGGGCCGCGTGAGCGAACACCACACTCGCGTAAGTCATGACGGGCCTTATGCAAGTTTTGTAAAGTGTCACCTTGTTCCGAAGGGACATTTTACTCCGCTTACAGATCATGGGGTAGAGTCTACCGAGAATAAACGCGGCACGGTCACGGACTGAGCACTTCTTCTCTATATTCTCTATAAGTGTGAAAAATTTCATACTCCTCCGTCCGCGCAATTTTCCTAAAAAGGGATACAAAGTTTTTGCTTCACGTATTAATATATAGATTAGGTAGACAGCAAGCTAGTCCACCTACCGATGCATAAAAAAAGCTCCAAATGGACTACGGTATTCACGCGCGCAGTATGATCGGCTTATATCGTTGATTGATAAAAGATTTAGAGTTATTAGCTAACGAAACAACTGGTAAGCAGAAAAACATACACAGATTTATTTCTTTCAATGATAGATGAATGAAGATAATAAATAATAAAATAATAAATATTTACTAACAATCACGCCACGTTAACTGGTCCCGTGATAAGTTCGTAAAGAACTTGTGTTACAGGTACCAGATAAATAAATGTAAGATTTTTATTATACACATACATATATTTAAGATACATCCATAACCCTGGAAAAGACATTTTTATATTTATCATACAAATATCCTCCCTTGGCGGGATTCGAACCCGCGACCCCCTTGTGTAGTGACCATGTCGCTTACCATTACACCAGACGGCCGTATAATAAAAAAATAATCACCAAGCATTCGTCGTAGGTCAATCGTCAAATAAATTGAATTACGCTTCTCTTTAAGGGTTCATGACACGTCTTGTAATAAACTACTGGTACAATACAAATTTAAATCGCGGATTTTAAACACGGTAGCTCCGGTTAGAATCGAAATGGCGGATTCGTTTGTTAGATTCTGTTTGTGTAGATAGACAGATCTACGATTTCCCCCACCGAGTTTCTCGCCGGATCTTCTCAGTGGGTCGCGATTCCGATCCGGTAGTAGATTCTGCGAAGCACTGCTCTTGCTAGGGCCAGTGTTAGCAAATTCTGGTTGAGTCCGTTCTATTCGAGGTATAAAGAAAATAAAGCTGGAGGTTTCGCAACAATCCACGGTCATTCGGTAACGTGCGAACTTATTGTGGTACACTTCATTCACGGTTGTTTGCATAACAGTTAGTGTATTGCGCAAACCAACGCTCTGAGACCGTGGTCAATGAATGATAAAAAATATGTTATTTTTTGTACGTTATTACAAAGTTAAGTCGTACACTGTGTGAATTACTAACTAATTTGTACGTTATTACAAATTTAAGTCGTACACTGTGTGCGTTACTAATAAAAATCTTACGTTACGGACGTTTTTTCCCGGCATACCCCTCCGTATCGTCCCATAAGGAACTTCGGTCCAAAAAAATACGACCTATTTAAGTTTTTTTTACTTACAAATGATATAGGATAAAACAACAACAAAAGTTCAATTCGATCGAAACACTCACTGGTGGTAGGGCGTCTGGTGAGCTTGCACGAGTAAATATCACCGGCCCACCTATTTCTGCCGCAAAGCAGTAATGCATTTCCGTGTGAAGGGCGGGGCTGTCGTTGTCCTTAAAAACTGAGACTTAGATCTCGTGTCCCAAAAAATCTACGTTGTTGATGTCTATGGGCTCTTAGGAGCACTACCTATTAAATGAGCCGTGACCTTCTACACTCATCTTATGAATGTATGAACATGCTTATTTTATTTACACATGACTTGATATTTTTTGCAAATACCTAGATAATTATTTCGTATTATTACTAACTGGATAACAGTATCTAAGAATCTGTATTTTTTTCTTTTTGCTTCATTGCTAGCTTTGTCGATTATCCATTATCAACTTAGTGTTTATTTGATACTAAAAAAAATGTTTCTTTCTATAAGTAGTATGCATTAGAAACCATTAACTATTACTCCGGTGCTTAAGTAAATTGGTCCGTCTATAAAAACAAAACTGAGACACCAAAAAAAAAGCTACATAAAAACATTGCTTTCAAGACAATCTCAAAGGATTTCGAGTTGTATATCTTGTTTTTATTTCAATTTTTATCTTATAAACAGAGTTGATCCGGGTAAGCAAGCCGCGTGGCGTGGCAAACAAAAATATATTTCTTTTTAGAAGAAAAAAAAAAAACGTGACAAAGCGCGCTCAAAACCAACAAAGCCCTGTCAAGTCGGGTTACTAAAGAGCATTCTGTAATCTTGAGGATGTTTTAGTAAAACATTCGTTCCTCTTGGATTTTGAAGAAGAAAAATGTGTTATACGCCTTCCGTTGGCTGCTAACTGTCACGGATGGTGCTAACAACGATTCAGTGTTGTGCAAACACCTGAAAATTATAACTGCTTAGGTAAGTTATGGAATATTCAAACCAGAATCAGGCTCGAGTGTGATTTTGTTTGTGCAAATAAAAAAATATATTAAAAATGTTTTTACTGGTTTCGGGAAAAAAAAATTATATATATTTATTGCTTAGATGGGTGGACACGCTCACAGCCTGGTGTTACGTGGTTACTGGAGATCATAGACATCTACAACCTAAATGCGCCACCCACCTTGAGGTATAAGTTCTAAGGCCTCAAGTATATATTTTGGAGTCGTCGTGGCCTAAAGGATAAGACGTCCGGTGCATTTGTGTTGAAGCGATGCACCGGTGTTCGAATCCCGTAGGCGGGTACCAATTTTTCTAATGAAATACGTACTCAACAAATGTTCACGATTGACTTCCATGGTGAAGGAATAACCTCGTGTAGTAAAAATCAAAGGTGGTAGGACCTCTTGGGTGCCGTGAAGCAGTAATGCGTTTCGGTTCGAAGGGTGGGGTAGCCGTTGTAACTATACTGAGACCTTAGAACTTATATCTCGAGATGGGTGGCGCATTTGGGTTGTAGATGTCTATGGGCTTCAGTAACCACTTAACACCAGGTGGACTGTGAGATCGTCCATCCATATAAGCAATAAAAAAAAATGTAGTATCCGTAACTTATACGACTATATCATCTTCTAAGACCACCGTCGGCATTGCAGTTACATGTCCTGGTGATGGATGATGATGAATCGATGAGATGGATCTTGATAATTCTAAAGTATGGAAGTTGTCCAACGCAGAATTATACTTCTCGATTAGAAAATAAGCTTACATCATTACATAACACACTAGCTACAATGTCCTATTTATTTTCACATTGCTTTCCATGCGATCTTTAGTAAATTCAGCGGCGTCTATTATCGTGAAATGTTCACTCCGCACCTAGTTTACTATTCAAATTGGTTAGTGAATAAATTAAAACTTACCGCGAACTCACTACAAACGAATTTCTTTGTAAGAGTTAGCTTTTCATGGAATAGCTGAGCAGTTTTAATGGGTCTTGAGGAAACATTAGAGGCTTAATAAAAAGTTTGTCTCCAGAAGAACGTGAGTCCTAAATGAAGGGCTTTTTTGATTTTGCCCACAACCGGATGTCTGTGTTTGGGTTGATTGCATCTCTGACGAAATTCGGGCCATTAATCCGGGACTTCCTATGTCTATACCGGGACGATCTGTTTGGGATCATACAATAGCCGCTCCTTAATTAAAATGTAATTTGACTTACTGGGGTCATATGATCCTATGTCGTGACAGATGCCACCCTAAGCAGCCACGGTTGTCGGTTATACAATAAATGAGATTCATCGATTATCTACTCAAACTTAATCAATGTTAACTGGAGAGTCCACATTTTTGTTTGGTATGTCGATTCAGTAATAAAAATTGTTGAAAAAGTTCACTCCGCACAAAAATCACAAAATACCCAAGGAGTAGTGAAGTCCCTCTGTAAATCCATTTACCTCAACGATCAGTGAGGATAAAAATTACTGGAAAAAACTATGTCATAAGGATTTTTTTTTTATTCAAGTGGGCCTTCTCATTCGTTTTTAATCGTCATGACTTTATCATTGATGCAGTTTCAACACTGAGAAGAAAGGTAATATATTCATGGTTTATCTTTTTCAAATTTGTCTGCGTGGTGTCGGCCTAGGCTGGTCCAGCCCTCCTGGCTGAGCCTTTGCTCGTCCACCTATTCTGGTGAAACTGGAAAGGCCTCTGATCCAACAGTAATCTCTCATTCATAAAAAAAAGACTGGTCCAATAGATAGCAGCATATCCTGGCTGTGTTAGCCTGGCATTTGGTGGTAAGGGTGATTTAACATGCATTACATACTCACATGTGTAGCTAGTGTCATCGTTTAGCCTATATGCAATAATAAAACATAATTTTGACACCAAAGTGACCCTGGGAATACTTGACTATACTACTTATGTGACTTTGCAGTTGCAAATACTTTAGTTTTCGTGTTCACAAGGACTAAGGTACAATTCGTCGGCATTTGAATATACTCCTAGTGGTAGCTATCTAAAAAAACTTTGGGAAATAGAAAATATTAAACTTGACATTAAACCGTAATTAGTAGCCTTAATTAAATCTACGATTCGTCAAAATCGAAGTAAGCGTTAAATCTTCAGTCCCTGATTGAGTTACCTAGTTTCGTGATTCCAAAAACGAAGCCTTGATCCATTATAGTTCCGTTTAATTGATTTGGATCTGTCAGAATTACGAATTAATACTGCCAATTGATTGTATATTTGCAAATTTTATGAGTCACTAAATAATTCAATTCAATCAATTAAGCTTGACCATAATTTCTGAAGCATTGTAGGTCGCGATCCGCTGCGCTGTTTGTACTTTTTTAACAAAATATTGTCTAATCACTCACCGGAATCAATGACTTCGTCGAATCACGCCGTATCACTTAGGGAGAAGGCTTTATGGCGGGGATGGATAATAGTGATAATGGAAAGCCGTAGCGAAGACCGTCACACGTGTTGGTACCGTCCCGTTTGAGAAGCAAGCAGAAATGACAGATGTCAAGTCGCGTACGCCTTGCCAATTCGCAACTAGTCCCCATAGATTAGTTAGATTACAGATTGGTTTCGAAGTTTACAGTTCATTGTAAGAAAGTTTTCAGGTGTTGAGCACGGGTGCCGTCACTTACGAGCAAGGAGGAGCTACGTCGAAAGTAACAACAGTTAAAGGTAGGCAGCGGCTTGGCTCTGCCCCTGGCGTTGCTGAAGTCCATGGGCGACGGTAACCACTCACCATCAGGTGGGCCATATACTCGTCTGCCTACAAGGGCAATAAAAAAAAAGCATTGATCTACAGTGATACGTCTATGGTACACCAGCTCAGAAGCCATGAGCATTGAGTGGAATTACACTATTTGTCACCAAAAACTAATTTGGAACCCTGAAATACATTTTAATATTTATTTGAAAGCGGAGGACATTCAGAACGAAATGTCTTGTGCTGCTAAAGAGAAGATTGCTTCCAATTGAGTCTCGGAACAAATAAGAGCTCTAGTCAGCCCAGGAGTCATTGGGAAATTGTGCAGCAGGAACTTAGGCGATCCGATAAGGCCAGGTATATTTATATTTTTATTAAAGAGAAGGCATAAGCACATAGAGTCGTAGCGCCACACAAGGTTTAATGAAATTAATGATGATGTGTCAGATTTGTTCTGTTTTTTTGTGTGTCCAGATTTTAGATCGTCTTCCTTCCTAAAACGAAAGAAAAAATACTAATAGTAGATAAGACAAAGAATCAGAAACAATACTACATAGTTTAAAATATGTGCAGCTGCTTGGAAAAAAACTGTCAATTTTCCGTATATCTCGATAACATTGTTCTGCGTATTATTTTATTTTGTTAAGAGAAAATATCCCTTATGTCCTACAAATAAATAATTATTTATTCGTAGCTTATGTCAATAGAATCTATAAACCTGTCAGCAGCTAGCTACCATTAAAAGTATATTGAGTATTGAACTCAATTTAAATGTAATGTTGTTCAATGTAACATTACAAGCTTTACACATTTTAAGCTGTGGCGGGTAGCCATCATGCAACGCAAGATAATTGACAGATGCCTGAATCTCGCTTACGACATTTTGAAGATAAAGCGCATATATACAAGTTCCGAATAACAACATTTGGACCGTCGGTCTACCGAGCAAATATCACCCGCTCGGTGGAAGATCTTCCCTTTGTCGTAAGCCTCTCCAAAAAGCCATAAAAAATTGTCCCTATAAACAATAACGGAATATTACCAAGTCTCCAATTTGGTACGCGAAACTAATAAATTTCAATATTGCTTCCAACTTAATTGAACGGATGGCTCGAATCGAGTATTTAATTAAATATTATTCGGGCCTATAAATTTAGAGGTTCAATTATATATCTTCATGGAAAGGAAATAGTCCGATTATTATCTTGATGTTGTCGACAATTTGTGTTTAATTGTCAAATTTCTATTGTCTATTGAACGTAGCTTTTGGGTTAATTAATGATCAGTTTGCTCAAAGATCTAAGAGGCGTGATCAAATTGAATAGTTGGAGCATATTCTTAGATGATCACGTCAATAATACCTATCTTTGGTATGTATGTAGTAGATAGTCTTTAAAACATAAGTATGAGAGGTAATTTAAGTTTCTAATTTTATGTAATCTTAGGGACGTTTCATATCGTGGGTCTTTATCGTAAACTTGGTTTATAAGTGAAGGCATTTATGTGAAACATTTTTCATAACCTATTAAAAAAACAGCATTTTTTTGGAAAATATACGGTTCAACTACAACAAAACAATAGTACATTTTTGAGACTTTGAACTCATGTCTTAACTGTAGGCAATAAGTATCGTAAAATTGAATATGTTTTGAAAAAACTCGAATGCGCTATAACTTGGGCCAGGAAGTTCAAGTGCCTGGGAGTCACCCTGGATGCGTCCATGACATTCCGTTCGCATATAAAATCATCGCGACCGCGCCGCGCTTATTCTCGGCAGACTATACCCTATGATCTGTAAGTGGAGTAAAATTTCCCTTCGGAACAAGGTAACACTTAAGGCGCGTTATGACTTACGCAAGTGTAGTGTTCGCTCACGCGGCCCGCACACACATAGACACCCTCCAATCCCTACAGTCTCGCTTTTGTAGGTTAGCCGTAGGAGCTTCGTGGTTCATGAGGAACGTTGACCTACACGACGACCTGGGCCTCGACGCCATCCGAAAACACATGAACCAGCGTCGGAACGGTACTTCGATAACGCTATGCGTCATAATCGCCTTATCGTTGCCGCCGCTGACTACTCCCCGAATCCTGATCACGCAGGAGCCTGTCACCATCGACGCCCTAGACGCGTCCTTACGGATCCAATAGCCCCTACGTTAGACGCCTTTAGTTCTAACACTAGGAGTAGGGACCCCGGTAACCGTGCTCGTCGAACTCGGCAAAGAGTTTGACGTGCAACCTAACCTAATCGGACGCCGCTTTGTTTCTCGCCGGATCTTCTCAGCGGGTCGCGATTCCGATCCGGTAGTAGATTCATTCGCGAAGCAGCTGCCCTTAAGTTGTTGGGTCTCCTTCAGAGGCGCTCGAGCAGCTGTTAGCAAATCCCGCTCCTCATGGCTGAGCCTCTACTCGCCCACCTGTCCTGGTGAAACTGTAGAGGTCTCCGGCCCATAAGTAATCCCTCATTCATAAAAAATCCAGTACAGCTCTTGATGTGGGAGGGATTATGCCCGCACCGGCTCCTGTGGGTGGCAGCTTCTCCCTGGTGAAGGTCAAAGTGCGACCTGAGGGAGTAGTAAAGGCCGCGCGGCGCGCTACCATCACTCTAGCGTGCCGCTAAGGAGTATCAATAATAGAGCAACTGGTTGGCGGTGTATCGCGTCCCGACCCGGCAGGCTGGTTCTGGTCTAGCGGGGTATTCTGAGATACCAGCGGCAGCGTCTGGGTGGCCTGACGGGCTGTCGTACCGAGACAGCTGACGTTTCAGAGCCTTCGATTCGTCTCGAAGACTTCGCGGGCGTCCATGGGGTGAGCTGCGCCGTCTAGTTGTAGTGTTGACCCCGGTAACCCCTATACCTCATCCGGGTTCTGACCTCGTAGGAGGTTCGGCCCCCGCCCGATAAAGAAAAGCTCTTGATGTGACCTTAAACTCAACCTCACAATTTAAATTAGTAGCGCTGCCATCAACAATTTTAGGCTAAATGTAATATTATTCTCGGATCAGATTCTCTCTAATTTACCTCCACTAGAATGTCGACCTACATCAAATACTGTAAACGTCTTAATAAATTAACATTCAGAGCCTCATCAACGTTGAATAACTGGCACGACCTCCTTCTCAAATATTTACCTAATGGAGTACGTACAAATACTCTAGCGAGTTGTGGTGCTTAATAGCTTGGGTCATTTTTGTTAGCATTAGCACCTTTTTAGTTGTTACGTCCGTAAATACTGGTTATTGAATTATGCAGATACCCTTGGCTGTGGTATCAGGGGTCTTTGCTGATGGTCCGGTCTGTTATTCATCACAGCAATAAAATTCAGCACTAAAGCATTATTCCATTACTACTGCAGTTTTCTCCCCAAAACTTCAATTATTTTTTTCCATTACTCTAATTTATCTATAGTTGCAACCAGGCTATTATTTGTATTGAGGGTATTTTGACTTCAAACTGGGCAGCATTGCTCTGCAAGATAAATATAAAGGTAGTGGTAAAAATATGGCCCGAGGTATTTGATACTTGGCATAATCGCCTTGCCTGATAAGAGTAAGTGTCTTATGCTGTACGGCATGGTAATTTTTTAGCAATCAGGCAATTAGTGCGTGCCCACAGTACAATACTAGCGTAATCAGACCGCAGAGGCACAAAGCTAAGCTAATGACTCGACCATTATTTTTTTTAATAATAAGACGGATATCAAAAGATGGACGAGCTCACGTCCCACCTGGTGTTAAGTGGTTATCGGAGCCCATAGACATCTAGAATATAAATGTCGCTTTCCACCTTGACACAAGAGTTTTAAGTCTCAACTTTGTAGTTTTTTTTTTTTTTTTTTTTTTTTTTTTTTTTTTTTTTTTTTTTTTTTGTCNCCGCGAATACAGCGTCCATGATCGCTGAGTACCCAGGTGGGGCGGCCCCGGGTCTTGAAAACACTCGCCTTGCGGCGAGGCCCCAACTTCTCGGACCTGAGCGGTTCTATTGAACACAGGTGGCAATGCGGCGCGATTACTACAGGACAAAGAAAAAGCACAACAAAACAGAAATTACGAAAAGAAACAAAACAAATAAAAACTTCCAGAAAGAGCACTTAGTCGGCAGATGTACCACAAACACAGGCCGCGCGAACAATGGCCGGGCTAACAAAAGCCGGGCGAACAAAGACCGGGCGATCGAGTGGACGATGAGCACGTCCGCACGTGACGGGTGCCTCTATCGGAATGACTTTGTAGTACAACGGCTGCCCCACCTTTAAACTAAAACGCATTACTGCTTCACGGCAGAAATAGGCAAGATGGTGGCACCTACCCGCGCAGGCAAATGCAGTACGGTTACTACATATATATGTAATTCAAAACCAGAACTTATGACAGTAATTACTATCAAAAAATGGACAGGCCCTCGTAATTTGATGCTTATACCGAAATACATAGGGACCTTTTGCGCAAATAGGACCCAGAACGAATGAGGAAGTTAAAGCAGGTGTTTGGAATAGCTCTGGAAATAGTCCGCTTGGCTGCAAATAGCGTAAAATGGCCACAGTAACGACAAGTACTTAAACAAGGTACTTATACCTACTAGGTATATATTGGGCTACAAGGCGTGATGAAATTGAAATAAAATTGAACAAGTATGCAGACAGTGATGCATCATAAACGGCCGTCTGGTGTAGTGGTAAGTGACATGGTCACTACACAAGTGGGTTGCGGGTTCGAATCCCGCCAAGGGAAGATATTTGTATGATAAATATATAATAATATGTCTTTTCCAGGGTTATGGATGTATATTAAATATATGTATGTGTATAATAAAAATCTTACATTTATTTCCGTTATCTGGTACCTGTAACACAAGTTCTTTACGAACTTATCACGGGACCAGTTAACGTGGCGTGATTGTTAGTAAATATTTATTTATTTATCATTGTCTGTTTTTTTATGGTTACCTGGTTTAATATTGTTATATTCCGAATCCCTAATATCTTTCGCAAAGATCCTGACTCCAACCGGTGTCAGACTCTGTGGTTCAATAGACATATAGTACAATACATTCAGCTATAAGCCTACGAATCAATTAGATCCCAATGAAAGTAAGATCAGGTGCTATGTTCCGTTTATGAACTTCGGAATCCTCTTAAAACCAGCTGCATCTTAAATTTATTTGCCCAATTAGGCGGTAAACGACATTAAATAATTTAATAATAGAGGCAGCTACAATTGTATTTTAGTTAATTTTTACTGGTGGTAGGACCTCTTGTGAGCCCGCGCGGGTAGGTACCACCACCCTGTCTATTTCGGCCGTGAAGCAGTAATGCGTTTCGGTTTGAAGGGTGGGGCAGCCGTTGTAACTGTACTTGAGACTTCAGAACTTATCTCAAGGTGGGTGGTGCATTTACGTTGTACATGTCTATGGGCTCCAGTAACCACTTAACACCAGGTGGGCTGTGAGCTCGTCTACCCAACTAAGCAATAAAAAAAGAAAAAAAAAATCAATCTCAGTTTCGCAGCTCGACGATAGCGTGAATTCCTTAAACGTCCGCCCCGACCAAACTTTTCGTTCTGAATTCGAACAAAATATGTAAAGTTTAATTCGGGCTAAACTTTGGACTCGATCGACTATAGGCATTCCAGTCATATTGTTTCACGGAACTCGAACTGGGTGGGCTTCGTCATTCGAAAATTAATAAAATGTAAATTCGACGGCACAGCCTCACTTTCCGCACAATTTACTAGCGATCAAATTCTTTCGACAGAACTTGATGTATACAAGTTGGCATTGCTAATCTTCTGGGTGTTTTAAGAGGGATTTTCTCGCAGATTTTTTTCTTTTTAGTAAAAAAATATAATTAGCTTTGTTTTTTAACCAAAGCAAGTGAATTAATCTATATATTAATGCGTGAAGCAAAAACTTTGTATCCCTTTTTACGAAAATTGCGCGTGACGCAGGAGTGTGAAATTTTCCACACTTATAGAGAGTATAGAGAAGAAGTGCACAATACTAATATCTTTTTAAAATAATGCATAAAAGATACATTAAATCCATAAAGAAAACATTACACACACTACATACCATGTATTTGACGCACACACGCATGCATACTATTTACTGTCAAACTTTTGTTCATGACGTCTGTTGTCAAATTAAGATTAAATATTGTTTGTCTTTGTTAATATTTTTTATAGTGTAGTCTTGGCGAAATTTGTGATTATAGAAGTATATAACACAATCATAATAGTGTACAAACTTACAATTCCAATTAATTATAGTCGAATTTCGACTACTGCGGGACCTCTAGTTCGATTAAATCATTAACAGAGAGCAAAATTGTGAATGGCGATTTAGAGCCTCAGTTGCCTAGTGAGTGATACTCCGAAATGCTCCTACCGAATTATCCATCAGATGACTCTACTAGGGTTTGAATTCTGATGAAATGGAATTAAAGATATGTAGTGATTTTTCTACTTAAATACTTTTTTTATTTATTGCTTAGATGGGTGGAGGAGCTCACAGCCCAGCTGGTGTTAAGTGGTCACTGGAGTCCATAGACATCTACAATGTAANAAAGATATGTAGTGATTTTTCTACTTAAATACTTTTTTTATTTATTGCTTAGATGGGTGGAGGAGCTCACAGCCCAGCTGGTGTTAAGTGGTCACTGGAGTCCATAGACATCTACAATGTAAATGCGCCAAACACCTTGATATATAAGTTCTAAGTTCTCAGTATAGTTACAAAGGCTACCCCACCCTTCAAACCGAAACGCATTACTGCTTCACGGTAGAAATAGGTAGGGTGGTGGTACCTACCCATGCGGACTCACTAGAGGTCCAACCACCAGTAATTACGCAAATTATAATTTTGCGGGTTTGATTTTTATTACGCTATGTTAATCCTTCACTGTGGAAATCAATTGTGAACATTTGTTGAGTACGTATTTCATTAGAAAAATTGGTACCCGCCTGCGGGACTCGAACACCGGTGCATCGCTCGATACGAATGCACCGGACGTCTTATCCTTTAGGCCACGGCGACTTACGCAATACGTGTTTCCAATTAACACTGAAGCTGTTGGAATAAATAAATAAATAAATAAATAAATATTTACTAACAATCACGCCACGTTAACTGGTCTCGTGATAAGTTCGTAAAGAACTTGTGTTACAGGTACCAGATAACGGAAATAAATGTAAGATTTTTATTATACACATACATATATTTAATATACATCCATAACCCTGGAAAAGACATTTATATTTATCATACAAATATCTTCCCTTGGCGGGATTCGAACCCGCGACCCTCTTGTGTAGTGACCATGTCACTTACCACTACACCAGACGGCCGTTAATATTAATAATATTGAGCAATAAGAATTTACTTCGGAAAACTTATAAATTTGCATTATTACTGGAAGTACGGCATATTCCGAGTCTGTATAGTTAGGTACAGGACCTCTTGTGAGTCCGCGCGGATAGGTACCACTACCCTGCCTATTTCTGCCGTGAAGCAGTAATGCGTTTCGGTTTGAAGGGTGGGGCAGCCGTTGTAACTATACTTGAGACCTTAGAACTTATATCTCAAGGTGGGTAGCGCATTTATGTTGTAGATGTCTATGGGCTCCAGTAACCACTTAACACCAGGTGGACTGTGAGCTCGTCCACCCATCTAAGCAATAAAAAAAAGGCAGGCATAGCAGGCAGTATGGCCCACCTGATCGTGAGTGCTTATCGTCACTTAAAGACTTCAGTAATGCCAGAGGTATAGCTATGTTGCTGCTACTAAGTACTTTCTGCAATCTTTGTTTGAAGAAGGACAAGTCAGAGCACTCGGGAAATACCGTTGAGGGGAATTCTTTTTTATCACATAGGTCTGTGGACGAGCTCACAGCCCACCTGGTGTTAAGTGGTTACCGGAGCACATAGACATCCACAACGTAAATGCCGCCACCCGCCTTGAGATATGAGTTCTAATGTGTCAATATAGTTACAACGGCTGCCCCGCCTTTCAAACCGAAACGCATTACTGCTTCACGGCAGAAACAGGCAGGGTGGTGGTACCTACCCGTGCGGACTCACAAGAGGTCTTACCACCAGTAATTAATTCATTTTAGAGCCGGATGCTACGTAGCAAAAAAGCTTTCTTTGATACGAGAAACGTACGGTAATACTGGCTTCCGAAGATAATTGCTCATATTGGGTTTAATATACAAAATGAGTTGTAAACTATAATAATTAATAAGCCGCCCATCGTTCCCTCTCTTGAGTTGAGCACACCGTTTGAGCTGAACTGAAACTTAGCTAATTTAACTTTGCACCGAATGGTTGCCCTTGGGACCCTGAAGGTCTGTTTATCAAAGACCATTTATTTCGTCATGGAATATTAAAGGGTGTCGTGTTTATTTTCGTTTCTTAATTGGTTAAGTTCGATGTTTTCAGGGCGTTTGCTATTTCAATCAAAACATGTTTTTCTCGTTACGAAAATTTTGAAGTCGTCGTGGCCTAAAGGATAAGACATCCGGTGCATTATTCGTGTTGAGCACCAGTGTTCGAATCTCAGGCGGGTAACGATTTTTCTAATGAAATACGTACTCAACAAATGTTCACGATTGACTTCCACGGTGAACGAAATAAGATCGTGTAATAAAAATTAAAATGCGGCAAAATTTTAATTTGCGTAAGTAATGGTGGTAGGACCTCTTGTGAGTCCGCGCGGGTAGGTACCACCAACCTGCCTATTTCTGCCGTGAAGCAGTAATGCGTTTCGGTTTGAAGGGTGGGGCAGCCGTTGTAACTATACTCGAGACCTTAGAACTTATATC
Source organism: Bombyx mandarina (assembly GCF_003987935.1). The sequence goes on along the minus strand of NW_021011517.1, from coordinate 852,398 downwards.
TCAAGGTGGGTGGCGCATTTACGTCGTAAATGTCTATGGGCTCCAGTAACCACTTAACACCAGGTGGGCTGTGAGCTCGTCCACCCATCTAAGCAATAAAAAAAAACAAAATATATCACGTAATGTTATTTGCTTCGAGTTAAGCCTATAGCTGAACCGTTTCGTGGGAGGTTCATCTCCTTGTTACTGACAAACCCGATCGTCGCACGGTAATCGATTTATTAGCGTCGCTGGGAAGCGGTTACCGATTGATAAACACAGTAACGTGACGCCACCGCCTTAGAGATTCGGGATTCCATTGTATCGGACTAACAACTGTCCTATGCGTCACACTGAAACGTGTGAATGTTTCATTGTAGTAATGGTAGTGCATAAAGAAGTCGGCAATATGCCTTGAAATTTTAAGATGTTAAATAATAATAAATAATAATTAATACGCATGGTGGTAGGACGTATTGCGAGTCCCCACGGGTAGGTACCGCCGCCCTGCCTATTTCTGCCGTGAAGCAGTAATGCGTTTCGGTTTGAAGGGTGTGGCAGCCGTTGTAACTATGCTGAAACCTTAGAACTATTATCTCAAGGTAGGTGGTGGCATTTACGTTGTAGATATCCATGGGCTCCGATAACCAGGTGGGCCGTAAGTTCGTCCACACACCTAATCAATAAAAAAAAATGTAAAAAAGCTTTTCTCTTAAGGTAAGAAATGTGGCATTTGAAGCTTAGACTTCGCGTTTCAATTGTGGGTAGTTTTCATTCGTTTATGATGATTTGGTAACCGCTCAGTAGGTACTATGTGTGCTATGAGATCGTCTGCCGGAAGAGCATACGGCAAATTGACAAGAACAAAAAAAAAGTTTAAAGTTGAAATTCACGACATTATTAATCTTTTAAAATTCGTAAACGTCCTTGCAAAACGATGCCTCCAATGAACCCTATTCTAACTCAAAATTTTGAAATTTTCGTTTTTAACGCAAATCGCTTCACTATTTTAAAAGTATTACAAATCATTATTGATGGGGTTCGAAGCAAGAGTAAATCAGCTAGTTACACAAGAAAAAACCGTAAATATATCTGCAATAATAAATATTTTATCAACTTTTTTCGTTTAAACGCACCTCCTGTAAACCTACGAATTTGGAGTTAGCGTAGTGTTCATTGGAGGCATCGAAATGTGTCCTGCGAGATAGAGCTTTTGCCTTAATCAAAACGGCAAATTACCGAAAAATTAATTCTCTTTCGAAAAGTCAGATCTAAGAAATTAGCTTTTCGCCAGAGCTTCTTCGTGTTTTTTAAAACCAAAAACATACACACATGATGACGTCAGACTGTACCCATGAAAACCTTTGTATTTTTTTCTGTTCAATCCATAACACTCCGTAAACGTCATCACAATAATTAAAGTATCCCAAAAATTTACTTGCCGCAAACAAAGTACATGAAATATATTTAGGCAATACAAAATACGTCACATCCTGCGTCATTCTATCTACGACTAACATCATTCGTGACTCAGAGTAAGATACGTGCTTAATACAATTTCTTCTGAGTTGTTACATGTTAAAGATAAAGATAACACTGATATAGAAGAAAAACACGCGACCTACTATAACACGTGACCTACCACAACACGTGACCAACTATAACACGAGACCAACTGTAATATCATACCTACTATAACACTTGAAACACGGCAGAAATAGGCAGGCTGGTGGTACCTACTCGTGCGGACATAAAACGTCCTACCACCATGTGTAATAATAATTATTATTATTTACTATAATATACCACGCGGCGTCTTATAGTAGGCCGCGTGCTATAGTAGTTCAAGTGTTATAGTAGGTATCATATTACAGTTGGTATCGTGTTATAGTTGGTCACGTGTTATGGTAGGTCACGTGTTATAGTAGCCCGCGTGTTATAGTAGGTCACGTGTTGTGACATCGACAAACATACACACATAATGACGTCAGATTGTACCCATGAAAAACTTCTATGAAAAACTTTGTATTTTTTTCTGTCCAATCCATAATTGCATAAATCCCATCACAACAATCCAGACTATTTACTTGTCCTTGTACGCATTATATCCCGAAAATTTACTTGTCGCATACAAAGTACATGAAATATATTTAGGCAATATAAAATACGTCACATCCTACATTATTCTATCTACGACTAACATTATTCGTGACTCGGAGTAAGATACGTGCCTAATAGAATTTCTTCTGGGTTATTACATGCAATATCCCTAAAGATAACACTGATTTAGAAGATAATTCGTTGTTCCATTTACTTTAGCCTTGAATAGTTTGGGTTTCAATAGAACAATGCCGCCTTGAAACACGAGGAGAGGAAGTCTAATTCATTTCAAACCAAAACAGCTTTGTAACACAAATAGTCAAGGCAGTGATACAAATAGTACAGTTACAATTTTACTAAGGCTGTGATTTATCTAAATTTAATTAAAATATTTGTATTATTATTGCTAAGAAGGTCACAGGAGCCCATAGACATCAACAACGATAATGCCGACACCCGCCTTGACATATTTGTTCTAGGTCTCCGTTTTTTGCAGTACAACGGCTACCCCATCCTATAAAGCAAAATCATTTACTGTATTATGGCCAAATTAGGCAGAGACCCGTGCGGGCTCACAAAATTCCTCACCATCAGTGAAATTAGTAGATTCGCCACTATGAAACCACATATCCACAAGGATTTGGATAAATAAAGGTAAGTCGCAAAATTATAATTTGCGTAATCACTGGTGGTAGGACCTCTTGGGAGTCCGCACGGGTAGGTACCACCACCCCGCCTATTTCCGCCGTGAAGCAGTAATGCGTTTCGGTTCAAAGGGTGGGGTAGCCGTTGTAAGTATACTGAGACCTTAGAGCTTATATCTCGAGGTGGGTGGCGCATTTACGTTGTAGATGTCTATGGGCTCCAGTAACCACTTAACACCAGGTGGTGAGCTCGTCCACCCATATAAGCAATACAAAAAAAGTCAGGCGGAACAAAAAAAGAAGAATATTGAGGCTGTTGTTACTCAAACAAAATCGTTATCGTTCATTACAATTTCGAATTGTTCTGAAAAAACTAAAACCTTACAGAAAGAGCTTAGAAAAAATTGTCTGCCTCTCCTGGTTCTGCTTGTACCTGCATCTGCAACAGCGCTGAAATGTTGGGAACAAAATTTAAAGTAGTGGTTACTTCCTACCAAAACTATTGGTAATCATCATGTTCTTCTTACTCTTATCCCATATTATTTGTGCTCGGCGCAACCTAATTATCCTCTTACCATACTGCATAATTATTTGACATGAGTTTTACGACCGTTACTCATCCCACTTTAGGTTACGTCTCCATTGCAATGTGCGAAGGAAAGAACTTTTCTGTTACATTTTTTGATGTTTCTTTTACTTCATCCGTTTTTAGTTCTATGATTTACATTTTGTCATTATCAAATATTTACACCAAAATTTAGATTTCCAAAAGATATCACATTTTATTCAAATTAGTTACCACTAGTATCAGCCTAAATATGTCCGCTGCTGTACATAGATCTCAATCTTAGCGTTCCTCAAAATACATTGCCTGTTTTCTCTTCTGATAAATCATTGAACATCATATAATCACAAAGCTTCCTTTTTGCGCAAAGTGTAAGGCCTCTCAAACTACTCGATTTGGGACCTGAACTGTTTGGTAATTCATATGTTGTTCCAGACTGGAAGCTTGAGGCAGCCACAGGATGAGTCCTAAACAAATACAAGCTATTTTCATACAAAGTCTCATACGACACCTCCGTAACATTGTGGCTAACGTAACGCACACTGAATACGAACCGGTATTATCTTAAGGAAATAACAAAACATTGTATGGATTTTTATGGCTCAGTCGAATTTTCGATACAGCATTGTGCTTCTTCAAAATATATATACGTCTTTTTGTCGTACGCGTTTTTCCTTTCGAAGCGTAATGGAACATAAATTACATGTGATTGATCACTTTAATATGCCGCACACCATCTCATAGATCGTGTATATAATGAGTCGTGTTCTGTTTCTGTAATTCTAATAATGAAGTGTGATGTATGATTATGTAGCGTCGCTGTGTTATGACTAACTGTTATTTTGGAATAGATACGCGATTTTGTACTGTGCCGAATTGTATTTAACGGGTTTTTGCGGTTCAGTGTATCCTTGGATGCTCTTGAACGGCAATTTCTCCCGCCATCCGTTAAAAATTATCGGTTCAATCCACTTATATTTATCTTGCCGGAGCGCGCGATCGAGTTTTTCGGTCATTACCGGTCATTACCTATCGGGTTCTATAGAAATTGATAATTTCTTTGAGCATATCTTCAACGATGCAGGAAAATGAATAATAATTACGAATAAAAAATCTAAGAGAAATCGTAGAGTAAAAGCAATCTTGGCCAGCACACTCATATTACTTCCCTGACTAATAGTATACGTGATGAAATTTTCATATTTGTTTGCCACGATTCTCTAACCTCACTTTTTGAAAACAAATTTAAGATCTGCGATCCGCACTGAGCTGTAGAGCTAAATATTATTTTTATATCATTTTTGGATGTAGCTTCCAATTTCTTATTTTATTTATTTATTCAATGTTCCATTTATTTATTATATTCTATTCCATATTATTATTTTCTATTCCAATCGCTGACCCATCGCAAGGATAATTTAAGGATAAGAAGTCATCACTTCTTATTCTTTTTGGCACAGCCAAGTAGCTGCCAACCACTGAGTTCTCTTCGCAAATCGTTTGAAGAAAGACATGTTATAGCGCTCATGAAACACAGTAGCGGGGAGCTCATTCCGAAGCTGGATGGTACGTAACACAAAAAACCTCTGGAAACGCACTATGGATGAGTGAATTTCAATGTTAAATCCAAACAGAATTAGAATATTTATTCGAATTGGAAGTCTATGGGCTGATGATGATAATGTTATTTCGGACGTTTCAAATACTTTACAGTTTTCGTGGTACCGGACGACGAAGTAATTATTGCTAATTGAACTAATTGAAGAACAGTATACTAATTGTATAGTGTACAGTGTCCTAATCGTAAAAAGTCGAAGAAAATGCTTTACACGATGCTTTCCTTAGTCGTGGAATTCGTTCGTGAAAAATTGTTAAGCAGGTCTGTAATTATTTAAAAAGATAGGTACCTGCCTGTGGGGTTTGAACGCCGGACTAGTCACATTATTTGATACGTGCACGCTGGACGTTTTATTCATTAGGCCACGATGAACGGCCGTCTGGTGTAATGGTAAGTGACATAGTCACTACACAAGGGGGTCGCGGGTTCGAATCCCGCCAAGGGAAGATATTTGTATGATAAATATAAATGTCTTTTCCAGGGTTATGGATGTATATTAAATATATGTATGTGCATAATAAAAATCTTACATTTGTTACCGTTATCTGGTACCTGTAACACAAGTTCTTTACGAACTTATCACGGGACCAGTTAACGTGGCGTGATTGTTAGTAAATATTTATATTTATATTTATTTATCATAGTACAATAGATTAATCGAATACAGCTTCTGGACTTATTAAGCCATATACGTTACCCATTCTTGAAATTCTTTATATAAATGCTATTTTCTTTTGCGAAATCTGCGTGATTGTACTAAATAAAATTCTATTTGACAAAAAGCACCAATAACTTACATACTGCCCTAGAAATAGGTCTGTATTCAATCGTCATGCCGTTTATGATGTTTTAAGAGGACGCTATGCCGGATTATGTAACCGTATCATAACTTAGTTCACATAAAAGAATTCGTGTGTGAAAATCTGAAATCAGAATAAGTTATATATCCTAAATGAATCTGTTACGAAAAATGAGCTATCTGTTCAATTTCAATAACTTTGTCATCTTCAAAGATTCATTGTAGTTAATTAATGATAATATTATGACATTGACATAATCATAGGAGTGAAAAAGATGATAGTAAAACACGTGATATTTGTACCTAATCATTATCCATTCTTACTTCAATTATCTTTTTTTTGTTGAATCTTCTGCAATTTTGTTCTTGATTTATTCTAATTTTAATTCCTATTAAAATCTTTCATACACATGAGCAATGTACAAAAAAATATCTCTATGTTGACCGTGAATAGTATCGAATAAGTTTATATAATATGTTGCGTAATAATTGAAACTTCAAAATTGTAGACAAAAAAATAATTTTACTTAATTTTTTTACTGTTGGTACTATATTTGTGTCAAGATAAGTAAGTGTATGCTCCGGTACTACATAACGCCAGGCCGGAGCGAACTGTTCCAACTACAATAGTAAAACAAATCACGACACCAGAAATTTGTTTTGGAATTATTAATCTCACGAGCGCGGTCGCGTGCCGTAGCTACTACGCGCGAAAATAAAAGCGCCGTAGGTATTCGCTCCCACATTTGGATGCCCATTTGCAATTTGATTCTTTTTCCATCCAAACAGTTTCTAACAAAGCAAAACGGATAATGTATTCAGCGAGCCGTGATCTGGCGAAATCCGACCTACGGCTGAGCTGTATGGGATGTGAATGTTCAGTAGTAAAGTTTATTAGTGTACAGGGTTCCTTGGTCAAGTCTTCTAGAGATTTCTGAGAGGCATCTATCGGAGAAAACTCTATTGGAGAAGCACCGGTCTCTCATTTTATTTTTCTAGAAACTTTGATAATGAATCGCGCTAACGTAAACTATTTATCATGAGAGAAATGCCAGAAAACGAACTATAAAGACGGTATATAGATTTGTATGCTCTTAACATCCTACCCGCAGTTTTCGATTAACCAGTGGTCACTCGTAACAGCCTCGAAATATATATTATTTACAATGTACAAATATGAAATATATAAACATCAAATCTAACTCTATGCAAAGGAATTACCATTCCTCTGCAAGAAATTTAGCATTTAAGTAATAATAAAATACACCTTTTACAACAAAAAAAATACTAGGCTCATATCTTCGTACGTTGGAGCCAAACAAAAAGCTCCACGTTTAAGTAGTCTTAAAGCCGTGCATACCTTAGAAGCTGTAACAAACTCGTAAAACGAAATGTGACCTCACGGCTTGAGAGATAAAAAGGGGAGAAAGCCTGTTTGAGACAGCACACTTCTTAAAGGATGTCTTAAATTAGATGTGGGGTGGTCTTTGCTAAGAAGATTATTCACGGTTGACTTCCACGGTGAAGGAATAACATCGTGTAACAAAAATCAAACCCGCAAAATTATAATTTGCGTATTTACTGGTGGTAGGACCTCTTGTGAGACCGCACGGGTAGGTACCACCGCCCCGCCTATTTCTGCCGTAAAGTAGTAATGCGTTTCCGCTTGAAGGGTGGGGTAGCCGTTGTAACTATACTGAGACCTTAGAATTTATATCTCAAGGTGTGTGGCGCATTTACGTTGTAGATGTCTATGGGTTCCAGTAACCACTTAACAACAGGTGGGCTGTGAGCTCGTCCACACATCTAGGCAATAAAAAAAAAGACGATGTTGTATTGGTTTGCTTATTTTTCATCTAGATATATGCCAGCGAGAAAGTAATACATCTAGTATTACTCTTGCAACTGATACTCCCAGATTGAGTGATTAATATGATTGAAACTTAGTCCAAAGCATCTGCTCGCAGTATTTGTAGCCAGATCTTCGATTCCGATCTTGTTGTATAGCCTTCCTCACGGCTATATCTTTGGATCATGCTTAGTGGGTGTAGGAAGCCCCCTAGGCCAAGAGCAATTCTTGACTTGCAAAAATAGACTCATTTATACCGCTGTCTTTCTTTATCCTTCCTAAGCCTCGTTATAAGCATAAATATTTTTAACGTATTTGCCAGCTACTAGAGATCATCAATAGTAGATTAGAGCTCACCAAAAAGATTTACAGCCTAATGACATCATCAAGAAGATACACAGTAGATCAAATCCGAAAGGGGGTCTTAACGCCAATCGACAATTATTTTTTGAAGAAAGAGATAAGTTGGAACTGGTATTACAATATTTTCGTTACCACACTATCAATTATAACCTCTTTGTGTAATACGCCTTACTATCCCTCCTTATATTGTAACCAAAATGACAAATGGCCATAGAAATCACACAATAAGGAAATGGACCGGTTTTTTTCGCGTCTCTCTTTATCATTCCATCTTTTTGTGGGCAAACGCTTTTATGTGCAAATTAATTTGTGTTGTTGAAACCGATGCGAGGGTAGCTGTTTGTATGCTTTTGTCGAGTCGACACTTGGAGTAGGTAAGATGTTTTTTTTTTATAAAAGATTTCTGTACCGACAAATGTTTCCTAATTATTGTTTTTGTTAAACGCCTTTAACTGTTCTTCGATAATATATATACGTATCGACGCTTGAAAGGCAAACGTGACTAAGCGACAATGCGTGAACTTTACAGTAGACTAATTTAAAGTTGAAATAACTGAAAAAAAATCTATTTTAACGAATCTAGCTGTAGGATTGAAATGACCTAGAAATATATTTTTTTGTGCATCGAATATGGTTATTGCATAGCATTTATGTACAAAGTAGTTATTGTCGCTTAGTCACGTTTGCCTTTCAAGCGTCGATATGTTGGAGTGTGCTAGCAAGCTATACATACGTGTTGACTACACCGCAGTACTCAATGAACTGAAAGAAGTGAAAGATAATTGAACAGAATTAAGGTGTGGCAACTGCAAGTAACTAGGAATTCGTATTTTTATTGCTGTTAGACGGGCACGGACCACTTGGTGGTGAGTGGCTACCGTCACTCATCGATAATAAAAAAAGCTAAAAGTATAGTCAAATCATCGCTTACTGCTGAATCTCTCTCTGCAAGTCTCGTTTGAAGAAGAATATATCTTAACGCATGCAAAATACCATGTAGGAGAATTCATTCTGGTCTCATATAAGAAGAAGTAAAAACATTTCTGAAAACGCACTGTGAATGAACGCAGCGGTTCAAAATAATATGGATGACATCTTCTCTGAGTGATTCGATGAAGCCAAATCGCATAGACGTATTTTCTGATTAAATTCTCGAGGGTCTGTTATTAAATTTGATACTAAGAAATCTTGTGGTCATTAATCAGAATTAAAACATTTGAAACATTTGAAATTCACAACAGCTAGACTCGGAGTTTTGGAGTTATAAGGATTTTAAAGTTATAATGAAATGTTAAATTGTTTTAATTTCATGTAAAATAGTGTTAGATTGCTTTTGATTATTATTTCGTTTTCATTTTAATGAACTTTATCGCTTTAACTGTTATATGCATTGTCATTAAACGTGTAATTGTGTCAATAATTAATATGTAATTTTATTTATCCACTTATAAAGCTTCGGAATGCAACGTTAATATAAATATAATAGAATATCGTGACGCGTGTGATTAAGTGTGTCTTGAAATTTAATGGTTAGAAAAAGAAAGAAAAAAGGTGACTTTTATGCTTTTCGGTCATTGGACAAGGGATTTTACAGTTTTGTAACGCACAGTTACAAAATTATATTTTTTTTAAGTCCTTTTGTTAGGAAGACGAAGCTACCAGACAACTATTAGCAACACTTGGGACCAGTCACCTCACATTGGACTGCGTAATCACTTTGTGATAGAACAAATAAAACTGTGATATCGATCCATGAGGAATTAAGGAAAATGTAGAAGTAAGTTAAGACAACAGGATACTACTAGATGCAGGATACTGATACTCAAGATATCCTTAGAATCAGGTTATTAGGAAGTCGTTTTCTTCTAAATGGAGCAGACGGTTCAAGGGTGGGGCAGCCGTTGTAACTGTATTTGAGACCTAGAGCTTATATCTCAAGGTGGGTGGTGCATTTACGTTGATGATGTCTATGGGCTCCAGTAACCACTTAACACCAGCTGGTGGGCTGTGAGCTCGCCCACCTATCTAAGCAATAAAAAATAATAATGTAGAAGTAAGTTAGGAGAACAGAATACTACTAGGTGCAGGATACTGCAGGATATTATTAGAGTCGGGTTATTGGGAAGTCGCTTTGTTCTAAATGAAGCAGATGTAGGTCATGGTCATCATAGGTGGAGGTAATATAATAACACTAATAACAGCCAGTGCTACCCTCTGGCTCTTTCCGAGTTCTGCCTCGGAGTTCATATGCATCTAAAATGGGTTATGTGATCACTAAGTATGTTGGACTCTTTTTTTTTAGAGAAAAGCTATCACGTAATAGTGATAGATAATCATTATATAACATCACCGGATTCATGAAGATACAATCCCATGTTTATCTCAGTAAGAAATTAAACAAGAACTATCGCTATCAATTATCATATACTTTCCAAAATCGGACTTTAGTTTCGGAAGCTCTATCAGACTCATAAAACATTTTTAGTCATCACAAACTCGGTTAGTATGCAATGGGAACGCTTAGCGGGTTTCTTCGTAAAAACCGCGCAATTTTTCCTCTACCCGGAGTCAAAGGACAGCGCTCAATCACCTGCCGACTGCGGTTGGGCCACTAAGCGGGCTGTGGTTGGAATTATTATTATTTCTAGGAAAAGGGTTAAAGGCCTCTTCAATACTTTTTTGATAGGGTTGACCCGAATAACTGGGATTGAAACCAGAAGCGATTACAGAAATTTACACCTTTTTTATTTTTTTTACTGCCTTTATAGGCAGACGAGCATAGGGCCTACCTGATGGTGAGTGGTTACCGTCGCCCATGGACTTCAGCAATGCCAGGGGCAGAGCCAAGCCGCTGCCTCCTCTTTTAGTTAGGTAGGTTGTTCGTAGTGTTTTTTACGTCTTTTTAATAGATAAACGTTCCATATTCAACCTATGACCTATGACTTTTACCTATGCGTTTTTCTTCTTCTTACCCTTATTTCATTTTATGTGGGGTTGGCGCTGAGTGTCCTCTTATTATTCTATATGGGGATTTAGCATAAGTTTTATGATTATTACGCAAGCCTAATGATTATCTACGCATGCAACGTATAGTTATATAGAATGCATATATATGTATAAGTGTACGTTCTAAATTAGTGCAGTAGAATGGCCTCGAGCAGGGAGAGATGACGCGACATCGTGAGACGCATCAAGTCTGCCCCTTCCAACACTACATGACGATCACGACCACTCTGTCAAGAGTGACACGATTTAGAAGAAGAAGCACGTTCTATTTAATTATTCTACGTATTCTAGAGGATCTTTTTGTTTATTTTGATGTTTTTTTCTTTATCTGTTTTTGAATGTGTGATTTATATTTCATAATTACATAAAATCATTCAAATCATTTAAATTTAGAATTTTAAAATACTACATTACATTCGTTTTTTTATACTATTGGAACTGTCTTCTGCGTATGGATACAGTAAATAAAAAACATAAATAATAAATTTAGACTCCGACTGAAGATTTTTTAACAAAAGCACTCTAACACTGTTCTCCTTTTCAATTAACTGCCTATGCTTCGTGATGATAATAAATAAAGCCCAAGGTCAGACGCTGAAAGTTGTGGGTGTAGATATAAGTGTTAACTGCTTTTCACACAGTCAACTCGGTCACACGGTTATGTACCTCTGTCACATGTTAGCAACCCTAGCAACTTGTACGCTTTGATCCCCGATGGCTATACGTATATGTCGTGTATAGAGAAGCATTACTTTAAATTAGATTTTTCTAAATACCTAAATGACGGTGCTAATAAACCAAAAGATATGTCCTAAAACTGCTGCCCAAAGTCGTTATTCCACGCGGACGGAGTCGCGGGCACAGCTGGTTAAGTAATACATTTATTGAAACCCTTTATTTATTCCTATTATTCTATTTCCACATATATATTTTTTTGTTCATAGATATCATCATAAAAAGAGATTTCGGCCTGGAATTTTTACAGTATTTTCTAGTATTAAAATAGATACGAGCTTTTTATGGCTCCACACTAGATTCGACTGCATCTGCCGGTGACAAATGAACGCGGTTTTTTAAGTACGCCGTATATTCGTGTGTGTTGCCACCGGAAATTCAAGCCACCCTTTATTACCACGGAAATAGAGTTGAATTTTCGTTACACTGCCCGCAAAACGAACTTTGTTTTAGCGGCAAGAGATAGAATGAAGAGGCATAATGTAGAGTGTTTAAGCTATGTAGCGCTAAGTAGAGACCTTTTATGATATTTCTTTGCTGTTTACGTGATTTCTAAGAATTGTCGTAGAAATATTGCGGGGAAGATTTTTGTTGCATTTGTATATATTTTTTTACGAAATCTGGTGTTTATCGTTTTCGTAAATAGTCTCGTATCAAAAACATGTTTGAACGTCTTTTTACGTATGCTTATATGCCTTTAATTCTAAGGTACTTTGAATTTAGAGCATCGTACATGAGCCGTTGTGGTATGACACCGGTGCATTTGTCTTGAGCGATACACCAGTGTTCGAATCCCAGGCGGGTACCAATTTTTCTAATGAAATACGTACTTGACAAGTGCTCATGATTGACTTCCACGGTGAAGGAATAGCATCGTGTAATAAAAATCAAACCCGCAAAATTATAATTTGCGTAATAACCTGTGGTAGGACCTCTTGTGAGTTCGCACGGGTAGGTACCAGCACCCTGCCTATTTCTGCCATGAACTATACTGAGACCCTAGAACTCGTATCTCAAGATGCGTGGCGGCGTTTACGTTGTGGATGTCTATGGGCTCCGGTAACCACTTAACACCAGGTGGGCTGTGAGCTCGTCCAACCATCTATGTAATAAAAAAATAAAATAAAAACATGAAGTATTTGTACTCACTCATACAAAAACCATTTTTTCTTTCGTTAGCGTGAAAACGATCTATCAGTTCACCTGGTGTAGAGACCAACTGGTGACGGAAGTGACTTTACTAGTCGAGATGGGCAGGAGAGAGAGCATTACGGCAATTAAGATCGTAATACCGTTTGCTATAAAAAGTATAAAATCTATACTAATATATAAATCTTCAGTGGTTTTTACGGATGTTCCGATATAACTACTGAACCATGCACCCGATTGACTTGAAACTTGGTATCCATGTAGAAAATACATGTACTTAACGGATAGGCAGCCCACTGAGTTTCTCGCCGGATCTTCTCAGTGGGTCGCGTTTCCGATCCGGTAGTAGATTCTGCGAAGCACGGCTCTTGCTAGGGTTCGTGTTAGCAACATCGTCAGGTTTGAGCCCCGTGAGCTCATCTACTAGTTGAGGTTACGCTCTCAGCAAAGGTAGGAAAAAAAAAAAACGGATAGGCTAATATTTATATGAGCGTTGGACTCCCTAATAATAATGACAATAAATAATAACGTTAATTTTAAATGCCCAGCGAAGCGGGCGAGTAAGACTAGTCTCTTATATATCTCTTCTGTACTCTATTTTCCTTTTCTCGATAAATTAATTTAAAACAGCATCCATACGAATCGAATGAAAACGATTTAACAAAATAACCAGCGAGTTACGTCGAATTAATTCATTGACCCGGGACATTTCTCTGCTCACTACATAAATATTTATTAGGATCTCTGACTTGTGTATTGGTGTTTTGATAAATAAGAATATTATGGACGTCGGACTTTGATGGGTGCGAGGAGATTTAGGGTATATTTCAAGACGATGGCTTCGATTTCCTCATTGATTTATTTTACAAATTGAATGAGCATCACAAAATTAATTTCAAATCGACTCACATCCGTGACTGATTTCCACGAGACTGAAAAAAAACTGTCTAATGAAAGTTAAGCCGCAAAATTGAAGTTAACTTAATGATTATACAATTGAGACGTAGGCCTCAATGTGTATGGTGACAGTAAAGTGGTGATTTCTACTGGTTCTTGTAAAAGGCATCGCTGAGTGGGACTCTGGGCTCTAGTCTGAGCAAGCAATAAAAAAAAACATTCGAAATTACAATATTTTATTCTACGAAGGGTACTGATATAATCCTTTTTAATTGTCTTTGCAGACAGACGAACATACGGCCAACCTGATGGTGAGTGGTTACCGTCGCCCATAGACTTCAGCAATGCTAGGGGCAGGGCCAAGCCGCTGCCTACTTTTATACCGCTGCCTATTTTTGATTCTGTTTGATTTTCTACATGGGTATCGAAAATTTTAGTTCGAAAAATGGAGGATCGCAACCATGTCTACCATTGTAGCGATATGCGTTAAGCTAAATCATGATCTTATCCCTTATACCGTGAAAAACGAATTATTAAAGACGGGTAGGTACCACCACCACGCCTATTTCTGCCGTGAAGCAGTAATGCGTTTCGGTTTGAAGGGTGGGGCAGCCGTTGTAACTATAAGTATACTAAGACCTTAGAACTTATATCTCAAGGTGGGTGGCGCATATACCTTGTAGATGTTTATGGGCTCCAATAACCACTTAACACAATAAATAAAAACTATTCGTCGTAGAATTTTCCATCACTAGCGAGACGAAAATAAATTCTTTAGTTTCTTTTTTAAATAACTCCATTCCATCATCGTGCTACAACATGCCACAAAATGTATTGAGTCCATCTATCTAGAGGTATGGCTGTCGGAAGATATCACAGCTCAGGATTAACGTGGTTCCGAAGCTGCTGACATCCGCAATTTGTTCCGAACACGACATGTAGACTAGGAGTTCAACACGACATTACTTACGGTATTATTAGCGTAAATTTTCTCTTGGTTTAAAGCAGGTGTTCCCAAATTTATTTTGTTTACTGTCCACTTTGAGAATACATTATTTTTTAGCGCCCCCATTTTATCACCTACTTCAAAAACCACTATAGCCAGAACTCAGTCGGTGTCTAAGAGTCCTCCTAGATGAAATTACAAATCGCCTCCCAAGCCTCTACCCAACGCCCCTATTTTTTTCTGGGTCTCTTACCATCCGTCTTTAGGCCTGTAGCACCTACAAGAGGACGTTATTGCCCACTTTGGTAAAGGCTGATTTAAAGGATAAAAGGCCCGGTGTAAACCAAATTTTTCTCTCTCTAATTATTTTCTGACAAAATATTAATAATATTATAATCTAATAAGTATATATACCTAATAATGATATATAATGAGACTGCTTATAATTCCTAATACTATTATTGTAAACTAGCTAGTCCCGCGATATTACCCGCCGTTATTGTCGTACCGCGGGTGATGCTGCGGGGCAAAGCTAGTCGAGAAAAATTAGCTTAAGTTACTCTTTATATCATCAGCTACCTATCAGTGAAAGTTCCGTCAAAATCGGTCCAGCCGTTTCAGAGATTAGCTGGAAGCTGGAGTAAACAGACAGACAAACAGACAGACAAAATAAATAAATAAAAATGTTAATTTGGTATATGTACTGTGTATACATACTTACGCATTTAGTAAAAAGTGGTTATTTTATTATTACAAACAGACACTCCAATTTTATTTATTTGTATAGATGTTTGGCCTCATAATTATCTAAACAATTTATCTAGAGACGACAACTGCTGTAATAGTGAAGTCTAGATTTATAAACCCAGAACTCTTTTAATACACGCGGTTCCTTAATATTTTTGTTCTAATTACTGGCTCTTAGTCTATAAGTCGGAAGGCCGGCGCCGAAACAAAAGCATCTATTTATGGCTTGCGATCTTAGCCTGCTACAAAAATCTAAGTTAAGTGTCCCGCAATATCGATGTCAATCCGATAGAAATAAATGTGATATCCGACAATTAGGGAGTCGAAGTTAAGTAGAAATATAAGGTCGGATGTTAGGAAGCACTTAGGATCAGAAGCTCAAAGAAGGGTCGGACATTGACCCCAAATATCTTATGAGGAAACTAGCGTTGAAGCCATCAAGGTCTAGAGGATAACACGATAACAAGATATCTTTGTGTTATAATTAGTTGTGGTTCTCTGATTTGCGTTTGAGTCATTGTAATATTGCTTCATTTAAGTACGGATTCTCTGTCGGTTCTCGGTTGGAATCTATATTAAAGATATTTGATGTATTTTTGCATCGACCGAATATGTGTGTTCGGAACCGCAGTAAAAAGTTTAGTTGCAAAGCAACAGCTGTCATTTATATTTTTAAATTTGTTTCAAAAGTCATTAAAGAATAAACTGTCAGCCATGAAAGTTACATCATAATTTTATTTTATTTTCTTGTAAAAATCTTCCTCCTAACAAATCCAAAGAAAGTATAAATATCTAAATAAGAAACCGTCCGCTACAATGTGTTATAATGAACCATGATAAAAAAAAAAAAATTGCCATTCAATATAGAAGCTCATTTTTCATCAATATGTATTTCGCAAATTTCTTCTTCAAACGAGGCTTGCGGAGAGTACTTAGTGGTAATCAGGCTTGGCTTTACCCCTGGCATTGCTGACTCCATGGGTAGTCCCCATCTGATGGGTATGCTCATCAGTTTACAAGGGCAATTAAAAAAATTACGCTATTTTANAAAAAAAAAAAAATTGCCATTCAATATAGAAGCTCATTTTTCATCAATATGTATTTCGCAAATTTCTTCTTCAAACGAGGCTTGCGGAGAGTACTTAGTGGTAATCAGGCTTGGCTTTACCCCTGGCATTGCTGACTCCATGGGTAGTCCCCATCTGATGGGTATGCTCATCAGTTTACAAGGGCAATTAAAAAAATTACGCTATTTTAAGAATCTCGTTTGAATCATCGAAATCGATTCACTTAAAAAAAAGCAGTCGAGTTAATACCCTCCACTTTGTTTGAAGTCGGTTAAAAATATAAAAACCATGATAATCAAAATGGCCGTGAAGCTACGCTCGAGTTTATATCCATGAGCGCGAGATACTAACTATTATCGGAGGCGCCGTAAACTGTTCTGCCTATCTCAGATATTAAAAAACAGTCAACCGTTAGAGGCACTATTATACTGTTCTAACATCACTGTTTAAGCCTGTATTTTGTAATAGTCGAGGACATAGTCTCAAGGTCATGCCGTTTTATGGTTCAAGAAGTCCACCACCTTGAACTACCAGGTTCGTTGTTCAATACTGTGATAATCTACGACCCCTTTTTACTGGTGGTAGGACCTGTTGTGAGTACGCACGGGTAGGTACCACCACCCTGCCTGTTTCTGCCGTGAAGCAGTAATGTGTTTCGGTTTGAAGGGTGGGGCAGCCGTTGTAACTATACTTGAGACCTTAGAACTTATATCTCAAGGTGGGTGGCGCATTTACGTTGTAGATGTCTATGGACTCCAGTAACCACTTAACACCAGGTGGGCTGTGAGCTCGTCCACCCATCTAAGCAATAAAAAAAAAACCAGAAAAGCCTCGCGCCCGAAATTATGTAGATTAAATTACAAACCAAGCGCGTTTACAATACAACTTGCTGCCATAAGATTTAAAAAAATACCATTCATATATGTAACATTAGCCTACCTACCAAAATTTTGGGATTTTGGGCTCCGCTTTACAGATTGGATTGGATTGGATGTGTGGATTGGATTCTTGGATGTGTTGATGTGTTCCAGAAGTATGAAAGACAATGATCAAGTTTTTTGTTTGCTACATGGCTGTACTAGCGTACGGCCCGTAAATGTCAGTTGGCGATTCCAGCGCGTTGGTATGAATCCTTTAGTTACCTTTTACGACATCCTAAACAAGAGATGAGCTTGTGCAATTCTAGGCTTATGTTTTATGACTTTGCTTATTCGATCTAATCATGGTACATTACCGCAATTGTTTTTTTTGAAATGTTATTTATGGAGTTTCATATTTTCAAGCTATCCTTTTTAGAAACACGACTACTGCATACAACTTACCTTAGTTTTTGGTAATGGCTCTATTTTTTTTTCCTACCAGTACTGATAGCCCTGAGAGGATATTTCAGCTTCACCCTAACGTGTAAGTGAGCTCACGGGGCTCAAACCGGAGTGTTGCTAACACTGGCCATAGCAAAAGCAGTGCTTCGCAGAGTCTACCACCGGATCAGAAACGCGACCCACTGAGAAGATCCGCTGAGAAAGTCACTGGGCTGTATCTATCGCTCGTCGAGCCCTTCGTCGTAAGCGACGGGTTTGACGAGGACGACGACCGGGGCTCTAATACACAATGTATGCTCCACTCAAAATTAACCTAGATACGAAAAGTTAAAAAATGTATCCCTACGATAACACAAGCCACAGCAAAGGCAGGGTATTCCAACCTTTACTCGAGTGAAAATAGAGTTTGTTAGTAATCTCCTCGATTGTATTCGCTTAAAAAATTGGTAGTCATACTTATTTTCCTGATGCAAACAAAGTAAATTGAAGTTGATAAAATTAATCGAAATCTCGCAGGGATGAAGGAGAATTAAGAGGGTAAAGTTTGTTTGACTATTGAAGCCTATCTTTTTGCCAGATTAACCTGAAACTTTGTGTGGAATTTTCATGAAACGAATTAGTAAATGGTGTCGTACAGATTTCAAATTTTTTGGAGTGCAACGACCATTCAAATTTATTGAGTATCTGAAGCATGTGCTTGATAGGTGCTGGTTTTGTTGATACGTATTTTTTATTACTTTTCAAGGATTTCGAGCCATTTCTTGCCATTTCTAAGTGGTCAGTGATGCTGGAGGACGTTGATTTTATACTGGTGGTAGGACGTCTTGTGAGTCCGCACGGGTAGGTACCGCCGCCCTACCTATTTCTGCCGTGAAGCAGTAATGCGTTTCGGTTTGAAGGGTGGGGCAGCCGTTGTAGCTATACTGAGACCTTAGAACTCATATCTCAAGGTGGGTGGCGTATTTAGGCTATGGACTCCAGTAACCACTTAACACAGTAACACCAGGCTGTGAGCTTGTCCTCCCACCTATACGATAAAAAAACATGCCAAGGTCATAGCTGAGTCGCTGCCTACCGATTTGAACTCATTTCAGACCTTGTATCCCTTTTTACGAAAATTGCGCGGACGGAGGAGTATGAAATTTTTCACACTTATAGAGAATATAGAGAAGAAGTGCACAATGGTAATATTTTTTTTAAAATAATGCTTAAAAGATACATTAAATCAGTAAAGAAAACATTAAGCACACTACCATGTATTTGACACAACACATACATAAAAATATACTCTTTGTTTACTGTCAATTGGGAAGCTTTTGTTATTGTTTAAAGCCTGTGGTCGAATTGAAAATAGATTAATATTATTTTTCATTAATATTATTGATCTATAGTGCAGTTTTGGCGAATACTGTGATTACATTATCGAAATATAATAGTGTTTGACAATAGAACCATAATAATGTTTAAACTTATAATTCCAATTCATTATAGTCGAATCTCGACTACTGCGGGACCATGATTATGTTTGGCACGAAGTATTTCTTTGTCCATTCTATTTCTCGATAAATATAGCAAGCGGAGCCAAGGCGACAGCTAGCTTTTAGAAGTCAAAGGGTATCTAATATGTTCATGTCTTTAATACGATAATCCGTTAAGATTACTAGAACGTGTAGAGGCAGAAAATCGTGATTTCATACGATGTGAAGAAGATTAACCAATAAATTTAATTATTTATCATCTAAAGGTTATAAAGAGGCATGCCCTGTGAATAATAATGTCGAAATTCTTTGAATTTTCTGCTTAGTCTAATACTTACTTTGAATGTCTACAAAATGGTTTTATTTAATCACGTCAAATTCTTAAAAGTGACATATTTCACTTTGATTATATTTGATTTTGTTTTCAAATGCGAAATATTGGCTCTTGCTTATTGCTCTATTCCAAAAATACTTTGATAGTCGATTGACGAATTCGTTGATTTGTTTCTTAACAAGCTTTATTAATATTAACTGTTGTATCTGAAATTTGGCATCCAATTATCAAGTAAAATTGAATGAATACTGAGCGTAGTTAAAAAAAATATATGCTGAAATTCTTGAACAAGAAACTTCAACCCAAATGAAATTAATAAGAGGTATAGCCAGAAGAACGACAATTTTTAAAGGTGGAGCAGAATAAATAGGACTTTTTTTTTAAATAAGCGAGGCCCTTAGTTCCCAAGGAAAGTAATGAATGTCCAACAAAAGGCTGTACCGTAAAAGGGACAGTTAAATTAATGAGCCGGATGGCCAGTCATTAAGTTCAGTTAACAGGGATTCACTGTGTCGCAGCCAGGAGTGTTTGCGAACGAATATATTTTCTTTCCCATTGAACGGTTTTGAAAGACACTCACTGCTCTTAAAATGAGCCCACATATTACTTGAAAGCCTAACGCTTTGACGGCAGTCATTGGTAATTTTTTAATTAATATAGACGGCCGGATAAATTAGTAAAAAAAATAGCAAACACATACACACACATATACACACACACGCGCACACACACACCGAGACATACAGTAGATAAGATCTCTTTCGAAATTCCAAATATATTTAACAAAGAAACTGTCTTGGACAGGAAATAACCCAGCCCTCGGGTACGGTATTCAAAGCTATTAATCCACAAGCAACGAAGTGATAAAGTTAAAATGACGGAATGGATAGATTGACTGTACTTCAGGACCGTATGTACAAACCCAATCTTATCGAAGCTGTTTCTATTCCCAGAGATACGCCATCGAAGCATTGGATTATTATCCATTTTCTTTTTCACGCGGATAAAATATCTAATGTTGGATAAACTTATCAATCTATGTACGTGCTTGCGGGGGCTTTTTATTTTTGGGGTCCACTTTTGCTTCTGCTTTGGAGTTGGAAGCATAATGTATTTATGTTCTATTTGACCGGTTTAATTTTTGCGTTAGTTTCAAAGAAGAGTTACCTATATCTATATTTACGGAGAATCTCATTGAAACTGATTACTAGCACTTTTTCTTTTCATTTTCTCTCTCATACTTTTTCCACATTCTTGTTTCGTTTTTTCTCTGGAACACGTATATCCACATGTTTAGCTGTGTGTGTAGGTGTGTTTGGAAATACACTTTTGAGACTGGTAGATTCTTTTAGCGTTCTTATTGTACTGTTACCACTAAAATCAATATGTCTTTTAGCGGCATGAGGGTTCTTGTTGTGATAAAAACTTGAAACTGATTAACTAAGAGCTAATAGTTATCAGTTGATTTGTTAACACCGGTTAGACCAAAAACATTTTAAGCTTAGAATGTAAAAGAGTGTGTACACTAGGTACATGCGATTCAGGTTTCCTTGGCGTGAAAACTAATTTTATTTCTGTTATACTTTTTGGGAGATATATTATGGAATTATCTACGCCTTCAAGAAGAATTTATTGGATCCCAACAAGACGACATCACACAATTCAAAACTGTTTGACGCTCTTTCCGAAATAATAGTCGTATACAGATCGCAGGATGCATTTTAAAAATTTCTATTAGTTTCACCTTAGTGCTAGACCTTGTACAATTAATTAACAAATACGCGACTGAGCGTATTTAAAACAACACTTTATTTCTAAACTAGCGGCCTGGTCCGCCTCCGCTCGGGTCTTTAATAAAAATTTCAACGATATTTGACGTTGTTTTATTTTTTTAAATAAAAGAACACTTATTGTGGCATATTTATAATAGTTAGACATATGCTGTCGCGACACTTTTTGCAATTAATAATGTGTTCTACACAGTCGTATCATTATTTTATTCTATCATCAATAGTTTTCGCAGGGCACGCAATGTGAAGAATATTTTAGGTAATTTTTTTACAACTTAGGTTACATTATTGGAGTCTTAGTAGGGATGCCTAATTTTTTCAAAAAAGATTATAGCCCATGTCACTCGAGAATAGTGTAGCTTCCAAACAGTGAAAGAATTTTTCAAATCGGTTCAGTAGTTTCCGAGCCTATTCAATACAAACAAACAAACAAATAATTCCTCCTATAATATTAGTATACCTATGAGATATCTCTAAACAACACCTTATGTAGTGTAGCATAAAATTTCTTTTTGCGTTAGAAATCCTAAATTTTTTTGCGCGCAATGTTAATTAAAATCTCGAGAAGAGCACTCGATTTCATTAACATAGCTCGAGAATTGTGGCAATCCGTGCATTTCAGAATGAAAAAAACTTTGAGAAATTATTTTTTCGCAAATAAAATCAATTTCGCCTCATTGTTTTCGAGTCACGTATTCATTTCACGACTTTAATATAACGAAGGCTTTATTAATATCAATTTGATTTCGTTTTACGATTTAGCGATTTGAGAGTTGGATTGTATTCAATTAGTTTTACACGGTCAAAAAAATTGGAGAGTCTTGGCTGAGTAAGCTTGATTGGAGGTCATTGGAGTCTATAGACTACGCGAATGCCTCAAGCTTGAGACGTGCTCGAAACTTTAGGTTACATAGAAAAAAATGGCCATTCTTTCAATCCTGACCTATCATTCTCTTTTCAGCTGCAATATTAAATATTCATGGCTGAAAAGACCTCAGTATTTTCACTCCACCGTTTAATAAGTATATTTTAGAACCTCATTTCGTTTTTATTGTCTAATTTAGCATCAAGTAAAAAATATATTTTTTCATATAAGTTCTAATACGTAAAACGGAGTGAAAATAGATGATTTCTAACCTTTGGCACAAATGGCGAACCAAGTTGATCACTAAGGGAGATTTTTCTAATTTTCTTTCTCAATTCTAATACTACGTGTCGAATAAAAATTGATTTATTTTGATTAAATGTTCGTATTTGAGTCCATTGTTTAGAGTTTGGATTTTTTATCTTAAGATTTAGACAAAATAGCGTTAATATTATCAGAGCTGCCAAAATTTAAGTTGCCAAAATTCTGAAGAGTGAGTGATATTAGCACGTGGGTACCATAGATTTTTCACTTAAGAAGCTTTATCAATCAAAAATCTTATCAAAAATGGACATCATTCATCAGAAAACGCCAGAAGTCAGCGTTAGAATGATACCTCGATGAGTTATGAAAATCGC
The DNA here is from genome assembly GCF_003987935.1 of Bombyx mandarina. The sequence continues at coordinate 829,507 of NW_021011517.1, read as the reverse complement.
CTTTTCGTGTACAGGGCTGACTACTCTCCGATTCCGGCTCACCGAGCCAGTCACTGTTGACGGCCTAGACATGTCCTGGATCCATCCGATCCACTAACGCTGCCATTAGAGGTCTGAAGCTCTAGCTAGCACTAGTAGTAGGAACAGGGGTACTGGTAACCCTGCACGTTGAAGAGTTTGACCTGACATATAGCCCGTATAAACAACATATCAAGTCCATGGGCCACAAGCAACTCCTCACAAAAAAAAACTGTTAAATTAAGAAAGAAAACATTAAATTGCAATGCAAAATTTCATGACTGCTAACTGTTGAGGAGTTCTCTATCTCTAGTCAGGATTGAAAGCTGTCAGCTATTAAAATAAAATGCGTATACAAAATTGCCTGCTTGTGCTGTTGTCCATTGACAAGTTCCTATCAGTGAAGTATCTATCTTTGGTATCGATTCAGGTCATACTTATCATATATATTTCACTTAGGTACACCAGAATAATGAAAATGCACTTAATAAGTAAATAAGAAAAAATGAGCTTTACAGTGCAAAGAGTAAGCTTTTCGATGAAAGCTTCTAGGCAACTTTAGCATGGAAATGTTTTAGGAAAACGGAGAAGTTGGCGTAGTCCACGGACATGATAAAAGTGCATAGTAATACATAATTACAAAATAAATGCATAATAATATGTCCATATAGTAAGAAAGAAGCAGTAATGCTTTTGAAAGGTGGGGCAGCCGTTGTAACTATACTGAGACCTTAGAACTTATATCTCAAGGTGGGTGGCGGCATTTACGTTGTAGATGTCTATGGGCTCCAGTAACCACTTAACGCCAGGTGGGCTGTGAGCTGGTCCACCCATCTAAGCAATAAAAAAGCTTATGAATTTTTTGCTTGAAAAAGCTTTAAAAAACAAGCATCATGCTCAAATTCATTTGAGACTTGATCCTCAAATATCAGTAAAGATTCACGTTGTGATATCTGTACGCTTCGGTAACCATTTCAAAAATAGGTTCTGAGTTTAAAAGATTAAATAAATAAAAAAAAGTTTTGTAGTTAGTTTTGTAGGCAGCGCGGCCTGGCTCTGCCCATGGCATTGCTGAAGTCCATGGGCGACGGTAACCACTCACCATCAGTCTACCTACAAGGCAACAAAAAAAGGAAATTGTATTTTCTCCGATTTTCATTTTTTGTAGACACAATTAAAACTATTTTTTACGGTTTATTCTAGCCTTTTTTATTGCCATTATATTAGTTCCGGCGTTTGAAATGTTCCACACTTTTCAGAGTGATCATGGACGAACTGATTCAAAAACGCGATATTAAACTGTAAGGGCAGTTTTAATTAATGTATTTCTATAATAACTAAGCCCTTCAATAGGGAACATCAAAGTCGTCGTCATATAACCTCAATATCCTTTTCCCATTTTACATAGTTAAAACTAACAAGCTTAATCTAGTCGACATGTAACCGCACTGCTCACGTTCAGACAGAATCGATTCCACGAATCCACAACAAATAGTTGTACAAGATAAAGTAGATAAACCTCCAAAGCCACATTAAATTGAAGATCCTATTATTATAAAGATCGGCCATAATTTCCGATAAACTGCCCATAACAGATTTTCCAAGGAATCCGCTCGGACCAAGACTTCTGTGGAGATATCAAAGGTTTTATGGACTCAGATAAGAGGACGTTAAATTCTAATGGTTTTCAAATGTTGCGGAATAGAATGGGACAGTCGAATAAAAAACAATAAAAAAAAGTCTCTAGAAATTTCTTGTAAACGTAAATAAAGTAAAAATGTTCCTAAAAATTTATTACGTGTATGTATGTATGTATTAGAAATCATTGTAATATGACAATGTATCATTAGAGAAACATTAAAAATCTAGTTTAAAAATCGTTCTCTGCCAAAATCATTACGAAAGACGTTACCTCCAAGTCTTTTGTTAGTGGCTTGTTGTTTACCCACGTATGACGTCACGCGCTGCGAAGTTAAATCGCAAAATATAACGAAGTTCAAAAAGAATTTTTGTATAACAAAATTAAAGTTTTGACCTCGCTTCTAAACGTCGTTCACGCCAGGCTGAGTACAATTTTTAAATAAAATATTAAAAAAGGGAAAATAATGGCCCGAATCAGCACAAATGCAGCAGCAGCATTCCCTGAAATATGGAATGAATTTCCTGCTTAATTAAAACCATTTTAATACGCTTTTATTAGCTTCAGACGTGTGTATGTTAGTATCTATGTTTGTAACGGAATCTTTGAACATGATTTTGATTCCCTTCAAAACGTCGGATTAACTCGAAATTTGGTATACTTATTAAGGACCGATGACAATTCAATGTTTAAAAAAAATAAAAATAAAAACAAAATTGAAAAAAACTAAATTCAACTAAAAAATTAAAAATAAATAATAGTTTAAAAAAAACTAACAATATACGCTTTTATAGAAAATCCAACTAAAAAATTGAAAATAAATTTTAATTAAAAATAGTGTAAGAAAAATGATTTTATTGTACAAAAACCGTGGGTGCATGGTATCAGTAGATATAAATAATTTATGAACAGATATGAGTAGAAGGGTTATTTTTTACAATAAACAAATTTTTTCTTACACTATTTTTAATTCAAATTTATTAAAATTTATTTTCAATTTTTTAGTTGGATTATAGCGTATTTTAAAAATAAAAGCGTATTAACTTGTTAGTTTTTTTAAACTATTTTTTTTTTACTATTCAATCTCGTGTTAATTTATGTGTTGTCCGCCGAAATTTGAATATTTTGCTCTATAAATCTTAATTCTATCTACCACTGCCACTAAAACTGAACAAAATACAAAATTCTTACTCGCTTATTTTTACTTTAATAATTTATCAACGGCACAAACTTGTACCGTACCCGATCGGAACTACAGTCAAGCTCCAAAGCGGTTTATCCTGAATCAAAAACTTTCATAATGCTAGACTTTAGACTCTAGTTCCGCAACGTACACAGATAAAGTTCTAGCAATAAAGTCGCCTTTTCCTTGGCCACAGTTGAGGATTTCTGCAGTACATCAAAGACCCTTTATTTATCTATATATATAAAAGAAAGTCGTGTTAGTTACACTATTTATAGCTCAAGAACGGCTGAACTGATTTGGCTGAATTGGTGGGGAAGTAGCTTAGAGCCAGGAGAAGGACATAGGAGTTTTTATCACGTACCGTGGGACGTGACGTAAAACGTGGTATAACAAAACGCAACTGATATGGAATAACAAAACGCAATTGACAGCTAAACGTAATGTAGTCTATGGTTAATTATAGTAGAATTTTGAAGATGACCGGTTGATGTGTTTTTTCCAAGTTTCTATTAGTTTATTGTACCGAGATAGGTAGTAAAGCCATGGCGCGACCAACACGATCAAATCGTTCCCGACGAAGCCATAATGCAACTAGGGTTTGAAACGTTGCGAGTAAAAGGACCGAATAAGAAAAAGAAAATACAATAATAATAATAACAGCTAAAATACATGGCTAATGAAGTATCATTAAAATACTTGCTTTTTTAATTTACATTAATTATCCAAATAAAAAATTGATCTTGATAAAATCAAAAGTCTGTTCATTTATTGCCTCTAAGGCGGAACAAAGTTCGCCGGGTCACCTACTTTATTATATAGTGCATGGATAAACGTATAGACATTAATTTGAATGCCGCTATCCAAGGCATGTTTTGAAGTGTCAATGATGTATTCTAAAGGTCACTTCTCTGTTGAAGCCTATAGCTACTTTGCGAAGCAGCTACGTCTACTAAATTATACAGAATTTGTTTGTTTCGGTGTTCTTGAAGTGAATAAAGACAGGATTATGCAATCACCGAAGGATGATGAGAATATAGTTAGGAATCGGATTTGGGTTTGCTCGTATCTTCTGATTTGTACGTACCTACTGTAAGTTTTCGCTGCTAACCCTTATAGCTGTTTGTTGCAAACTCACGAGGAACGCAGATTCAGTTGAAGGTTCTCCTTGTTTTTATTTGTCTTGAATGTCAATTTGAAGTTTGTTTAAATGCACGAATGCCGATCGTACTCCAATTTTTAGTATCAAAAGTGAATTGGAGACATAAAATAAATAATAATAAATATTTACTAACAATCACACCACGTTGACTGGTCCCGTGATAAGTTCGTAAAGAACTTGTGTTACAGGTACCAGATAACGGAAATAAATGTAAGATTTTTATTATACATATACATATATTTAAGATACATCCATAACCCTGGAAAAGACATTTATATTTATCATACAAATACCTTCCCTTGGCGGGATTCGAACCCGCGACCTCCTTGTGTAGTGACCATGTCACTTACCACTACACCAGACGGCCGGTGTTGTATCTATAGGATCCTCTCTCCCTTCCCAGCTATTTATCGTACATGGTGGTGGGGTCAGCTTTCCTGCATTACTCCTCCACTTCGCTCTGTCTTCGACATCCTCGTCAGCAACATTGCATTCTCTCTTGTCCTTCAGCACTACGTCCCTCCACCTTGTCTTGGGCCTACCTCTAGGCCTTCGACCGGGGAGGTCGAGCAGTAGCGCCAAATTTCCGACGTAGTCAGGCGGCTTCCGTTACACGTGTCCATACCATCTCAGCCACGCAAGTGCTCGTTGCGGATTTTATCAAGCCTAGTCACGCCGCACATCCACCTCAGCATCTTCATTTCAGCAACTCGAATGGTATGCAGGTTCCTTTTGGTTGCCGCCCATGTTTCGCTGCCATACATAAGAACAGGCCAACAGGTATGTTGTATCTATAGGATCCGGCCACCACATATGTGAGAGCTCATGCTTGGAGGCTTGACTTACCCCTGACATTGTCAATATTCATGAGTGACGTCGGGCACTATGAGGTATTCTCTTCTACTTATAATCTAACTAGCGACCCGCCCTCGCTTCGCTTCGGAAACATTAAAACACACATGAAACCAAAAAAAATAATTAAAAAAAAAATTAAAAAAAGTAGCCTATGTTCATCAGGGACAATGTCGGCTTCTAATGGAAAAAGAATTTTTCAAATCGGTCCAGTAGTTTCGGAGCCTATTCGAAACAAACAAACAAACAAATCTTTCCTCTTTATAATATTAGTATAGATAATTGTAAATAGACATGCTTTAACAAAAATCGACTTCAAATAGAAAAAAAAGATATTCCAAAACAAATGAATTATATACACTAAAAACAATAATCATCGAAATCGGTTGGCGTAATATTGAGTTATTCATCTATTTGTCGCGCACGTACTTAATGCAAATTTAAGACTTATATGGTTTTCTCATGAATTGGACTAAATCATCAGGACCCATTATCAGAACTGGACTAAATTGAAATGATACCACACGAGAAGAGTCAGCTTTCTAATAAAAGAATAATCGTCAAAATCGATTCACCCAGTCAAAAGTTATGAGATAACAAAGATTTATGATTCAATGATATGATATTTTAACATTTTGAGCGCAAAATTAAATTGAAATAATATTTTATTTCTACATCACGGCCCACCTGATGATTGCCTATTGAAAGAAACCTTTAGATTTTATATTCGATTTGAAAACGATTCGTATTTTATCTATACATCTATACATATAAATAAAATTGGAGTGTCTGTTTGTAATATTGAAATAAACGCTTTTTACTACATGCATATGAATATTATATACGGTACATACACCAAAATAACATTTTTTACAATTTTTGTCTGTCTATCTGTCTGTTTGTTCCGGCTAATCTCTGGAACGGCTGGACCGATTTTGACGAGACTTTTACTGATAGATAGCTCTGATGATATAAGGAGTAACTTAGGCTACTTTTTTTAAACTAGCTTCACCCCGCGGCGTCACCCGCGATACGACAATAACTGCGGGTAACATCGCGGGACTCTTCTATTCAATAATAAAATTTAATGTTTCCGAAGCGAAGCGAGGGCGTGTCGCTAGCTAAACATAAAACTTCATTTTCACCATTTCGAAATTATAAAACGTAAACCCAAAATAATAACCATAAATTCTGGGTTGAGCGAAATCGAAGGGTTATTAGAATAAATAATAGTTATAAATATTTAATGAACATATATATACGAGTAGAAGGGTTATTTTGATAAGATCCTGAAAAGCACCCCACGCTTTTTTACAATAAAATCATTTTTTATTAGACTATTTTTAATTCTGAATGAATGAAAAATACATTTTGAAAGATTCTATTTTTATCTAGCTATCTTTTCAGAAGTCTTCGTGGCCTAAAGGATAAGACGTCCGGTGCGTTCGTGTTGAGCGATGCATCGGTGTTCGAATCCCAGGCGGGTGGGTACCAATTTGTCTAATGAAATACGTACTCAACAAATGTTCACGATCGACTTCCACGGTGACGGAATAACATTCGTGTTATAAAAATCAAACCCGCAAAATTATAATCAAAATACCAAATTTATTAAAATTTATTTTCAATTTGTTAGTTGATTTTTCTATAAAAGCGTATTTTGTTAGATTTTTTTAAAGTATTATTTATTTTTCATTTTTTAGTTGAATTTCAATTTTTTTAATTTCTTTTTTTATTTTTATTTTTTAAGTATTGAATTGTCATCAGTCTTTAATAAGTATACCAAATTTCGAGTTAATCCGACGTTTTGAAGGGGGTCAAAATAATGTTCAAAGATTCCGTTACATACTAACATACATACGTCTGAAGCTAATAAAAGCGTATTAAAAAGAACATGATTTTTTTTCTCGAATCAAAATGTGTTACATTAAGAAACTCACAATAAGAAACCCAATGATACTGCCATGTTGTTGGCAGCTAAAGCCAGCCGAAAATCCATGATTACTCAAATATTCAATACCCGTAATGCAGTTTCTATGTACATATTGTAAAAATCATATATCATTCATGCAATAAGCTCCCACCCAAACCCATAAGTTATTTCCGTTAAACAATCTTCCCTTGACTTTCTCCTGAGAGTAGCAAGTTCGTGTGGTACGTAGGCTTTTAATTATTCACACTCAGATATAAGACGCCATGTTTTGTGGCTCTGAACTTGTAGCCTCGAGTTTGTTTGTTTTTGAAGTTTGCACACCAGATTATTCGGTGAAGAACAATTCGTGATATTTGAGTGAATAATCAACTTTGAATAAACTTACAACCAGTGGCTCTAAAACTTTTTCCGCTTCTGGACCACGTGCCCCTTATTTACGATTCTGGTAAATTATTTTGAATAGACGACCCATACCTAGAAGAAAATACTTACTAAGAAGATTTTTCAATATACATCATGTAGATTTTAATGATCATAACCTAAGATTTTTTTTTATTTTTTGCTTAGTTGGGTGGACGAGCTCACAGCCCACCTGGTGTTAAGTGGTTATTGGAACATCATAGACATCTACAACGTAAAAGCGCCACCCACTTTGAGACATAAGTTCTAAGGTCTCAATGTTGTTACAACGGCTGTCGCACCCTTCAAACCGAAACGCATTACTGCTTCACGGCAGAAATAGGCAGGGAGGTGGTGGTGATATTATAGAACCAGTTTGCGTATAACAAATTAACAACACCGAAGCGTCCGCCTATAAGGAGCTTATTCTCATGACTTAAGGCTTCGTCAAACAGAACGCGTAATTAGCGCGCGTCAAAGCGCTAAACTAACGCCGCGCTATGACGCCGAGATTTGTTGTACTACTATGGTAACATACCGTCATAACAGAGCGCCAGCGCTACAAGCGCTATATGACGGTATGTTACTATAGTAGTACAACACATCTCGGCGTCATAGCGTAGCGCTCTGACGCGCGCTAGTTACGCGTTCTGTTAGCCTTTATACATATTTAAATATTGCTCATACTCATATACTCAGTAGAAACGTAGGTATATAATTCTGGTTCGAGAAAGGTAGAGAATTGAAGCATTCGAGTTTTAGCACTAGGGGCATATGTTGCGGATACTTTGGATTACCAAGCTCACTAATGCATCAATTTTGACCAGAACAAAAATCTACTCATGTATGATCCGTCAGCAGTGTTTTTTTGACTTAACACGACTATGTACTATAGAAAGAAGATGAGAATCTAGTCTAGCAGTTGGGAGGATGGTTCAGTGATCAAAAGCGTCATGTTTAGGAACCGATGGAGGAAGATCCTTTCATTGAATGACAATCATTGTCCATAGATATGAGGTGCTGAACGTAGTGTAAGAAACTTGATAAGGTCACCCAAAAATTAAATTTCCAAACTACTGTTTTTTATTATAATATTTAGAAAGTCGGCTACAGAAAATTATTTTAAACTAGCTGATCCGGCAGACTTCGTAGTGCCTCAATCGATAAATAAAAGACCTAAGCTTTTGTATAAATTAAACTTAAAACAAATAAAAGGAATCCGTCCGACGGGGGACACATCAAAGGAAAAACAAAATTATTTTTATTTATTTCCAAGCATTTTCATATTTATCTACCTTTTAAACACTTCCACAAATAATTCAAGACCAAAATTAGCCAAATCGGTCCAGCCGTTCTCGAGTTTTAGCAAGACTAACGAACAGCAACTCATTTTTATATATATAGATAGAAATCTAAAAAAGATGTCGAAAGAAATGCATTCAATCAACAGAGAGATTAAAAACAGAATCGTATATAATATATTAGTTTAGATATTCTAAAAGTTTTAGTTGGCCAAAAAATATTAAATCATTGGGCTCGTGTTGATTCAGTGCTTTTTAAATTTGCGCTTCTTTAATTTATCGTCATAGATACAACAGTAATACAATAAGCTATTACTGGATTTGAATGCTGTAATAGTATCCAATAATTATTGGGTATGGAAATTAAGCCAGCATCATTAGACCCTACTCATCATTGTGACTCCTTACTTAAAGTGAATGAAATACATAATAATATAATGCTTATATGCACACGATTTTCAAACTTTAGCTCTAAAAGATTTTTAGATAACAAAACTGAATAAGTTGTTCCGGTCGAACTCGTACGAAGGAAACTTTAGATGTATTTTATTCTTGGTCACTTCGGACGTGCATAGCTTCAGACTTGATTTATAGTTTTGAAAAGTTTAAGTTCTGTAGGAATTTGCAACAACCGAGCGTAAAGGAAGACGGGCTATTTTGTACATGTTATTAAAATACCTTTTCAGTTTGAAGGTACAGCGCAATTTGAACCTAGTTGTTAGGTTGAGAAGATAATTTTTGTTGTGTAGGTGCAGATTTAGATATTACTTTAGTAATTAAAAACAAAATTTGTTCTTTTATGAAGGAAGTATTACTGGTTGCTCGGAGGCCTTTCCAATTTCACCGGAACATGTGGGCCAGCAAAGGCTCAGCCAGGGGGGATAGAATTTGCTAACAGCTGCCCGAGCGCCTCCAAGGAGACCTAAAACTAGAGCAGCTGTTTCGCGATTTAATCTAGGTGTGGGCTATATTATTTTGCTTATCTATGACAGTTTCTAGCCCCAGCAGGGAGAAGTAAAATTTCGTAACCCGAAAACCGAAGTATAGGTAAGACGGGGATGAAATGATGTATTTGGAAGCTTTGGAGTCGTTTAAATCGCGGTTGCTACAGAATTACACAAGAACACATGATATTTTAATCGACTTCAAAAAAGGAGGATGTGAATTCAGAACATCCTTTTTTTTATTACCCCCTATAGACAGACGAACACACGGCCCACCTGATGGTGAGTGGTTACCGTCGCCCATGGACGTAAGCAATGGCAGAGGTAGAGCCAAGCCGCTGCCTACCGGTTAATAGTTTCTACGTGAACCGATTTCGATATTTTTTTTTTTATTTTTGTTTTTCTCATACTCTCAAAAATTAGATCTTTGGGTTATATTTAATTGTCTTCAACTACACTGATGATGTTCTCATATGCGAATAAATAATATTATTTAGTTATATTCGACTTACTTTTCTGTTCATATTTTGTATTATGGGTTTAAATTTTGCAAAACAAGCTCGCTAGATTAGATTCAATTCTTCTCGGGACTGTGGCTTATTTTAGAACTGGTGATACAAACAGCTATGGAATTCAATAAGCATGCTACACGAGATGCTTTTTCTGCTCATTAATCTGCTTTGTTTACGTGTTCAAAGTTTCGATTTCACCATCGTCGGAGGAGGATACACCTCAACTATTTTAATTAAAATCCGAACACAAAGAATGTGAGATATTAAAGGACGATAAAGCTATGAAAGGACTAAGGAAATTTATGCTTTTTAAAAAGTTTCGGTTGAGACAAGGCACGTTTTCGTTTAACAATGAGTTTTTGGGCGTAGAAGCTAAAGCTTTTTTACTGGTGGTAGGTCCTCTTGTGAGTCCGCGCGGGTAGGTACCACCGCCCTGCCTATTTCTGCCGTGTAGCTGTAATGCGTTTCGGTTTGAAGGATGGGGCAGCCGTTGTAACTATACTGAGATCTTAGAACTTATATCTCAAGGTGGGTGGCGTATTTACGTGTTGTAGATGTCCATGGGTTCCAGTAGCCACTTAACAGCAGGTGGGCTGTGAGCTCGTCCATCCATCTAAGCAATAAATAAAAAAAAGCTTTTCTCAAGCTCTTCATCTAAAGCTATCACTTTAAATAATGTTGCTTCGTTTCGACGTGAAAGAAGGACAAACAAAAGAACACACTTTCACATTTATAATATCTTCTTCTGAGTCGGTCTCTTCATTGCTGAAGGTCGGGTCTAGTTTGAAATGTTGACCACTTGATGCACAATGCTACCCTACGTCTTCTTGTCCTGGGCGGTCTATATAGCCTCGGTTATTGGTAGGTCGGTGAGTGTCTTTACCAGATCAGACCAGCGGGTAGGTGAGCGTCCGCGTGATCTTCTCCCGTCAACCTGACCAACTACCATCAGCTTCTCTAAGTTATTGGGGTCTCTACGAGCGATGTGACCGAAGTACGTGAGAATACGTTGGAAGCAGATAGCGGACAGCCTTGTGGTAATACCGAACTCCGTCAGAATGGATAAGTTGGTAAGTTGTAGGATAAGTTGGTAAGTTGTAACTTACTTGAGACCTTAGAACTTATATCTCAAGGTGTGTGGCGCATTTACGTTGTGGATGTCTATGGGCTCCAGTAACCACTTAACACCAGGTGGGCTGTGAGCTCGTCCACCCAAAGTTGGTCCAGCGTGCAGTCCACGGTATCCGCCTCAAACAACACATTTCAAAAGCGTCGATTTTTGCCCTTTCACTCCGTCTTATCGTCCAGGATTCGGTGCTTTAATGGAAAAGACCAATGTACGGTTTTGCGGGATATATTGAGGTCTTAATATTAAAATAATAATAAAAAAGCAAGCAGTATGCATTTCAAACTAGGTCTAACCCAGGATAAATAATCATCATCATCATCATCATTTCAGCCTATCGCCGTCCACTGCTGAACATAGGCCTCTCCAATAGATTCCCAGTGCGACCGGGCCATTGCCACCTGCATCCAACGAGACCCAGCGCTTTTTACTAGGTCGTCGGTCCATCTAGTAGGTGGCCGTCCCACACTGCGCTTGCCAGTACGTGGTCGCCACTCCAGGATCTTTCTGCCCCATCGATCGTCCTCTCTTCGTGCTATGTGGCCGGCCCATTGCCACTTCAGTTCACTAATTCTACATAATAAATAATAACTATACATAATTATATACATGTGACTGTGTCGTATAGAAACATTTTTTTTATAGTTTAGGTTACCGAAGCTCATAAACATCTACAATGTAAATGCGCCACCCACCTTGAGATATGAGTTCTAAAGTCTCAGTATGTTACAACAGCTGCCCCACCATTCAAACCGAAATGCATTACTGCTTTACGGCAAAAATAGGCAGGGTGGTGATACCTACCCGCGCGGACTCACAAGAGGTCTTACCACCAGGAATTACGCAAATTATAATTTTTTATTATACGATTTTATTCCTTCACGGTGGAAGTCAATCGTGAACATTTGCTGAGTACGTATTTCGTTAGAAAAAATGGTACCCGCCTGCGGGATTCGAACACCGGTGCATCGCTCGATACGAATGCACCGGACGTCTTATCCTTTAGGTCACGACCACTTACATTTCGACTTAAGGACGTTGGCTACATTTGGGAGTGCTTGTGAACCAGCCTTTTATTACATTACTAGCTTCTTAGATTTGTGAGTTTGTAGACATAATCAAAACTGCTTTATTTGTAGTTTATAAGCAGAAATATAATCTCGAAAACGACTTTGTGTTGTTCTTCAACATACATGCGGCACATATGATGGTAACTTGTTACAAAAAAAAAATCTTATTCTGGCACATATTGTCTTGTACATTGTGAGATGCGTCCAATCTGTTCCCTCCGTGGCTAGTATCAATCACGACGACTTTGTCAAGAACAAAACGCTTAAGTAGAAATTTGTGTGAAGATTTGCATAAAAAATGTTACATAAAACACACACACACACCATTAGTATACTTTAAAAGTAAAATTAGAATTTAGTTACACAACGTGTTGCCTTCGCATTTGCTTGGGACAGACAGGCTCTTTCGCATTCTCGTACGTTTTGAGTTGCGTCCCAAGTAACAGGAGTTAGAGATTTTTTATTTACATCCCCATGCGTGTTCATATTTACTAGCGATAATAGTTTTATTGATTTATTACATCGGAGCTCATTACACTAGGAACGTTGTCACTCTAACAATATCCCTTATATCATGACGGGCCTATACAAACTGGATTGTGTGATTGCTTGCAAGAGGAATAATTAGGCTTAGTGTCGCTGTGGGTTCACATTTATGTGTATATACATAAAAATTTGAGGGTATCATTTGAATAAGCGGTGTCACTGTGTGATGATTTTTATAAACCTGTTCAGCGGATTATTCCGTAGGATAGCTCACTCTAACCGGTGCCATCTAGGCGCGCTTCGGATAACCTGCCGACCAAAGGGCTGGTGGTCGTGGCGCCGACGACCGCCGGTCCGGCGTCCCGAGGGGGAGGGTGATGGGAGAGATGTGCTCCGCACTAAACGCTTCACTTTCCCCCCTTTGCCTTTTTATGAGTTCTGTCTCATGCGAGGTTTGGACGTGGGTTGTTGAGCGACCGGAGGTTTTAGTCAGTTCGACTCCGACATGCTCCGCCCTCCATCCCCAGTGGAGGGTGGAAGTCCGGCGATTTCCTCATTACCAAAAAATAATAATCGCTTCGTTACCTATTTGTTAAATTGTTATCTGCGTACTTCAATTGAACCATGGACGTTTGAATGGTGTTAATTTAATATTCACTATAAAATAATATTCTAGGTGCTTATGAATTATGTCCGCGTCAAAAAGGTCTTCGCCAGCTCGCTAGAACATCTTATTTAAGCTCAAGCGAGCGTGATGTATCCGGGATTTCCTTGCATTTTCTATTCGATAAAGGACTTCTGCTTAATATATTATTAGCACCGAATTTAGCGGGTCTGATGCGGGTTGCGTCATCTTCGACTAAAGAACAAAATTCTAGAATTTGTTTTACGGTGAATTCGAACGCTGTAAAAACAAGAATTCGTGGTGTCTTTAATAATTGCTGTAACAACGTTAATAATACGTAATCGGAAGTTAAAAAATAATGGTCCAATAAAAATTCACCTACCACCTCTCATAAGGTCGACTTGCTTTGAATATTGTCGTTACTGGTATTTTCGTATCTAATTTAGTAATCTTCATAAATACCTACAAGCATCATGACAATGTAAGAAAAAAATACAGTAAAGTGATTATCGTAAAACAAAGAATCTATTTTAAAATGTGATATAAAACATGTTTTAGCCATTTTTTAAAAGCTACATTAAAAATTATCTATACCCGAGAGCCAATGTTCCTATAATGGCCATACCATTAAATTCAGATGAACTACAAAATCTAATTTCAGTAGTAAAAACAATAATTTCGATGGTATTTCGGCTTAGACCAAACATCGGCCCGGTGTCATAAACATAGGGGGAAGGTTTCAGCAAATAGTGAGACTGAGTTGTTTGCGCGTAACGCGAATCGCAGCCGTTAAGCTTTATTTCTTTGTTTACTACATGTTTTTTACGCTTTTATTGAGTAAATATACTCTTAATTTGTTTTTTGTGGCTCCTTCGAGCGTCATTATGAAGAATTATTTAAATTCTTTTCTGGATTCCATGCATAAAGTTCTTCAGTGAGAGACGCGTGCTGTTATAGCAATAATTTATCTGATAAAAACAAGAGAAACTATTGTTAGAGCATTCCGATCTGTTCCATTATCTACAAATGGTCAAAAACGACTTTTGAGGCGAAACGTTTCATGATTTTGTTTTATAAATTTATGTTTACCTCCATTGATTAATTTTACCCATATTATTACCCACATTTTTTCAGGGTGGGTGGCGCATTTACGTTGTAGATGTCTATGGGCTCCGGTAACCACTTAACACTAGGTGGGTTGTGAGCTCATCCTCCACCCATCTAAGCAATAAAAAAAATTATCGGCTTTGAGTAACAAATCGCTATTTATATATTCGTATATTCGTATATTTTTATTGCCTGTGTAGGCAGACGAGCATACTGATGGTGAGTGGTTATCGTCGCCCATGGACGTCAGCAATGCCAGAGGCAGAGCCAAACCGCTGCCTACCGTTAAACAATTTACTGCTGGTAACAATTTGGCCCGCATTAACAATGTCACGTGTGGAAGTTATCGCCATATTACTTGAGCCTATTGCCCTTCTCTCAACTAAATAAAACCCATTCAAACAGACAGGCCTTTGGATCGTGAGCTCATTCATCCCAATAAGAAGGGAAATCAGTCACTCCATCCACCCTTATTCCTTGAATACCAATTATTACCTTCATTTGAATCTCTGTACTAAGCACAATCCGTCTGTGTCCTTATTCGGATCGGGTCGGTTCTCTTGAATCGCCACCCGATGTAATTGAGGATCGACTTTTATGTTTTTAAGTGAAAAGGTCTGTAGTACCTTTAATTGAACCATTGGCAGGTGTTACGCTGATTACAAGGCTCGAAGATCTTTATTAAAGTTTTTGTTTAGCTTTATTTAACATTTTAAAGGGGTACAAAATCTTTGTATTTTTCGACGATCCAAAAAAAATATCTCTTTTCGCTAAGCTAATCCGAAAAGTACATTTTGTAGATTGATGAAGACCATAATCGCCATTAGGTAAAACTAGCACTTTCTCTACCTTGGCTCATAAGATGTAAGTCTTTTCACTTTGGTAGGGTTATTTCAATCTTCTATCTAATCGCTTAGTTCCGTAAACTGAATCATTGGGTACATGAGTTTAGTTTTTATGGGGTTTAGTCGGTAGTTGGTTTTGCGAGGCAGGTCCTGCATGGTAGACGCCGCGCAACGCCTCGCGCGCCTTTTTTAAGGCGTAGTCTCCCGGTAGGAAGTGGAAGAAGAGGAGGACTTTGGTCTTCCTCTTCTCCCTTTTCTTCTCTGGAGGCGCTGGAGTCCGACATAACCCGGTCTATTACCCCTCTCGACCGGGTGTCCGTAAGTGGATTCCCTAGCGTTAAAAAAAATAAAGGTACATGAGTTCCGGTGGCAGTGAAAGAACTTTTGAGTATATTTGGCATCATGTCTGATATTTATTAATTCTATTCCTTCTGCAAAATCTGGGTATTTTTTTGTTGATATAATTTTTAACAGCTCTCTCCTGTTTGTTCCTTGAGGGTACGTTCAACAAATTAATACAATAACCCATTTAGAACCATCTACCTCATACGTCAGCTCCACACATCCTACAAGTCAGGTAACGGCCATTTCAAATGCAAAACGCTACTGCCACTTGAATTTTAAGTGCGGGACTAAGTGTGAACTAATACCAGTTTTTACGAGATCCTCACGGATGGAATAGGCAATGAGGTCGTAAAGAGTTCGGCTTTTTTTATAACAGTTAGGCGTATAGTATTGAGTATAAAACACATTTATATGTTCCGCACCTTTTTCGTATCGAATTTATTGGATTTCCGAAGCGTGGTAGGTATTTGACGTGCTCTTTATAATAAACGAAGACAAACTTTAATAAAATCCTAGATTACTTCTTTTAGTTAATTGCTTAGTGCCTGTTGGTTGTGCAATTTTTGGTAACCCTTCGAAGATTAACCAAGTCCCCAAAAAATATGATAAGAACTAGATACTTTTAGGAAAGGGTTCACAAAAATTGATTGATGCGTTGTTTAAAATATACTTCCTAAGAACTTGAATAATTGAGTATGATAATGCGTCTAGCATAGGAGAGAATAAAAGGTGGGAAGCTGATGATATCTCTGACCCTTGTAGGTACCTCAGGGTAGTATAATAATATTATGATGACGTTGTATTGCAATAACAATGTTAAAGTCTTACTCAGTTAATGTTGTACCATTATTTGATGATATATATATCCAGTACGAGCCGTACTCACCCGCTTCGCTGCGCATTTAAAATTAACATTATTATTTATTGTCATTATTATTAGGGAGTCCAACACTCATATAAATATTAGCCTATCCATTAAGTACATGTATTTTCTACATGGATACCAAGTTTCAAATCAATCGGATGCATGGTTCAGTAGTTATAACGGAACATCCGTAAAAACCACTGTAGATTTATATATTAGTATAGATATATTATGTCCAATCATAAACGTAAGATCTTAAAATTATAAAATTAACAAGACCCCTTTTCATGAATAAACACTCAAAACATCTCAGTTCTCGAGGAAATAACAAATCCACAATTGTATCTTTAGAAAGGATTTATTTGTGTCTTGAATATAATTTAAATCTTAAACTAAGTAATGAAATTCAGTTCACTAAATTTAGATTTGGGAGCAGAAATATAACTTTATTACTTAGCCGTGAGAAGTAATGATGTTAGGAAGAGTTGTACTAGCTTAATTTATCATCTAGTGGAAGTGGATGTTAATACTTTAAGTAACTTGGTTCGGTCAGCTTATGGTATGGACATGTGATGCGTAGAGAGGTGATACATGTGACTAGGAGATACAGGTAGGGTGGGAGGAGGGTCGACCGAAGAAGACAGAGATGGAGTGTGTAAATGATGATAGATATGAGAGAGATGATCGTTGAGATGACACCTGATAGAAGATAATGGAATAGAACAATTCGCTGTGCCGACCCCACCTAGTGGGACAAGGTGGAGACAAAGAAGAAGGTTGGGTCACTTTTTATTTTTTATTTTTATTGCTTAGATGTGTGGACGAGCTCACAGCTCACCTGGTGTTAAGTGGTTACTGGAGCCCATAGACATCTACAACGTAAATGCGCCACACACCTTGAGATATAGTTCTAAGGTCTCAGTATTGTCACAACGGCTGCCCCACCCTTCAAACCGCAATGCATTACTGCTTCACGGCAGAAATAGGCGGGGCGGTGGCACCTACCCGTGCGGACTCACAAGAGGTCCTACCACCAGTAATTACGCAAATTATAATTTTGCGGGTTTGATTTTTATTACACGATGTTATTTCTTCACCGTGGAAGTCAATCGTGGACATTTGTTGAGTACGTATTTCATTAGAAAAATTGGTACCGGCCTGCGGGATTCGAACACCGGTGCATCGCTCGATACGAATGCGCCGGACGTTTTATCCTTTAGGCCACGACGACTTTGGTTTTATTTTGGAAAAACTGTACTTGATCCATAGCATATTTTAAATAAATAAATTAATTAATCCGTTTATTTCAGGTAACTTAAGCCCATAAAAGTTTACATACAATGAGTTAAATAACATTTAATTAAAATATAATATTATAATTAAAATTACAATTTATGAGAATTAATAATAAATAATTTTTTTTTTAAATCAAATGAAGTTGTATTCAAATTATTAAAATTTAAATTGTCAACTGATAATATAAAATTAAATAAAGGAACTAATACAATAAATAATGAAATAATGTTAACTGAGTAACCACCACTATATCAGTCACTGTGTTAGATAAGCGATAGATATTATCACAAAAGTGCCTGATATAGGGACAATCCAGTCCCCCGATTCCGTAATGGTGCTTTTAGGTATCACAAGCACCGGTCACCGTCCTTGCCGAACCCGTCGCTTGCGAAGAAGGGCTCGATGAGTAAATTAACTCATAGACACAGCCCACTGAGTGTGTCGCCGGATCTTCTCAGTGGGTCGCGTTTCCGATCCTTGCTAGGGCCAGTGCTAGCAACACTCCTGGTTTGAGCCCCGTGAGCTCACCTACTAGCTCGGTGAACCTAGAATAACCCTTCGAGGTTACTAGAATACGTATGAAAAAAAAGTCCAGTCCGTCAGCAAATCATAGCTGGGACCGTATTGTGTTTTGTCCTGCCTTATTATTTAAGTTCCGACTATTTTTTGCTTTGCTTTTTGCGTAACAACATCGTAAGTCGCAAGTTATTAAAGTCGCGTTTTTAACTAATTAATAATTCAAAAGTGATTCGTATTTTTTTTACGAAATTATATTTCATGCGATAATTATTACTACGACACTAAACATGATATGATACCTTATAAAATTTAACTGTAGCAGTGTTACAAACTAACAAAACAAACCCTACATTTCCTGTGAGCGCCCCTTGACCTGATTACGGTACAATTGTGAGGCTCAACTTGAGAACATACAGAGAAAACGGCCGGTCTGACCGCGGGGCAATTTTTCGCACTATTTCACCTGTCGGAAGCAACACTCGCTTGTTTTTCCTACATCCAAGATACTAAGAAACTAGATAAGCCTTTCATTTAAATCTGAAAACATTACTCTCAGTTAATAAAGATACTTCTCATAGCCACAATCTAACTGGATTGCACGTAATTATCGTCAAATTATTCTGTTGGTTATTTCGGATAACTTTTTTCGAATTTAATATCCTTCATTCATAATTATTTATTATCCGTATATAAAATGTAGATACAATGTTGGTTGAAAAAGTCATGGACAATAATAACATTTTTCAAGAAAGATAAGTGTATTTTGATGATGGCAAAATTAGGATTATTTTAATTGAGAAAGTTATAGAAAGCATCTTTGAGGTACATGCGATAGAACTATCTAAATAGACAGTAATATTAATATATGTAATTAATGAGTTGTCATTACGATATTACGAGTGATTATTATTTTATAAATAAAGATTTTGGTGTTTATGTTTTCGCTCTACAATTACTACAAATCATAGTCCAGGACGCCTTTAGACTCGGTGGAATGACGATCCAGGGTGGCTGGCAGGAGCTGGATGAGAGAAGCCGAAGGCCGTGTTCAGTGGCGTGCAATTGGAGAGGCCTATATCCACCAGTGGACTGCTTGCTGTAGGCTGATGATAATGAATGAAAAGTTAAGAAAACACCGTGGTGTTACATCATGTGACTGATGCCATTGGGTAATCTAACAGATGTATAATGTGCAAATATGAAGCTTATGTTAGATTTAGACTTCATTCGTCGAAAAACTTTACAATTTCTTCCGTAGATTTGGCTATAGCCAAACCTACCCCACTATCCAAATAACTTTAGCCCTGGACATTTTGACCTATATTTCTTTATTTTTGGTTCTATTTTATTAAAAATGAGTGTGTTTATTTAAAAAACAGCTTCGGCTGCCAACAAAACCAAATAAAACATCAAAATATATGAGTCGTCTATTATCAAAGGTGGCAATCTGTACATTTGGACAAAAAAATTTTATTGATATGTCAATACAGATTTATTTGAATATAATCGTCTCCTCCAAAGAATACGGTTCAAAACCTGCATTAAATAAAGGTTAATAGTTAACCTGTTATTTATCTAAGATGTCGTTCCGAAGAGTTTTGTGACTGCCAATGGAATACAAAGTCAATAATTCGTTTTTCTGATTTACCAATCATTGTCTAAAAGTCAGATTGCCGCCTTTGATAATAGTCGACTCATATAGCCATTTGGATTTTATAAGCAAAAAACAATGAATTATGGGTCAAAGTTACCTGGTGCGACTGGAATTAGTAGGTAAATATTATTTAAATAAATTAATCAATCACCAAGTAATTGTGTTGGTCATTGTTTCGACTCATTTGCATTTCTTAAACGCAGAATCTAAGCTCATTTAATAATCAAATAAGATGGAAGACCTATTATCGGAAATTCGTTACTTAAACGACATAATCATTGCAACAATGGAACCAATCTTACATGGCTTCAAAGACTCCATTAACCTGATTACAAACACAATGGACTGGCTTTGCTTGTGAACGCAGAGGAAAATAGTGGGATCTGATCATGGAGTACATTTTGTAATACAATCACCTGAATTTTCTGTTTATTGCATAGATGAGTGGACGAGCTCACAGCCCACCTGGTGTGAAATGGTTACTGGAGCCCATAGACATCTACGACGTAAATGAGCCACCCACCTTGAGATATAAGTTCTAAGGTCTCAAGTATAGTTATAATGGCTGCCGCATCCTTCAAACCGAAACGCATTACTGCTTCACGGCACAAATAGGCAGGGTGATGGTACTTACGCGTGCGGACTCACAAGAGGTCCTACCGCCAGTAATTACGCAAATTATAATTTTGCGGGTTTGATTTTTATTACACGATATTATTCCTTCACCGTAGAAGTCAACCATGAACGTCTGTTAAGTACGTATTTCATTAGAAAAATTGGTACCCGCCTGGGATTCAAACACCGGTGCATCGCTTAATACGAATGCACCGGACATCGTATCCTTTACCTCTTATAAACATCTCTTTAAACTACAAAATAAAAGTCACACGTCAAGAAGAAACTGAAATAGCTTCTCAAGGCTATCAGCATAGGTAGAAAAAAAAATTGTTTACGAAAATTTATGTTATCGTAACTAATTTTCAGAATTTGATGAATTTCAAAGCACAGATAAGATAAGAAAGTAGCTAAATAAAGTCGTATAAGCGTTGTAAAATAAATTAGAAAGGTCTTGTTGAGAGTAATTTGCGGTAGACAGTGAAGCAGGTGGGTAGGCTTCGCTCTGCCTTTGGCTTTGCTGATGTTTATGAAATGTTTGGTGAGTGGAGAGTTTTGAGTGGCGAACAATTGGAGAGGCCTATGTCTAGCAGTGGACTGCTATAGGCTGATGATGATGATGATTATGATTATGATGATGAACGACGGCAACCACTCACCAACAGGGCGGGCGTATGCTTGTTTTATCTAAAAGGTCAATAAGAAAAAGATACAAAAGGCAATCAGACCAAGCCACATGATGCCAAATTAACCGCCAACTATAGGTAAGATAAATAAATAATAAATAAATAAATAAAAAGCCTTTTATTTCTCGCATTTAAAAAAAAAGTGACATTATAAAACTGATACAAATTGTTAATAATACATTAATAATAATAGATACTTATTACAATTCTTAATATAATGTGTATAATATTAGTCATATTGCTTAAGTTCATAAAATATAGTAAAAGATATAAAAAAGATTATATTAATTTTGCGTGCAGGCATGCAAGAACCCCTCTTATGTGAGGGTGAAGGCCTCCTCCAGACTTTTCCATTTGTCTTTATTTTTGACAATTGTCTTCTAGTTTTTACCAGCGATTTTTATTATATCATACGATACGACGACGACGATATAATAGGTAAGATAACACTTAGATATTGGAAATATTTGGAATACAATTAAAATGCTGCTTTGCAAATGTTTCAAAATATTTGAGTATGAACCATATACCAATAAATATGTGGCCTAAAATCGACGGATGCTTCTAGATAATTTAGATCAAGCAATGTTGGCTAAGATCTGAGTAAGAATACCGTGGATATGGGTCACAGTTTTATTCGTTCGCGTTGATTGGCTAATGCCGGTATTCATGCTTAATTTGATGACGGTACAGGAAAATTTTGGTCTCGTTTGTAATATAGAAGTTTGTGTCTATCTGTGTGATATGTTCCAATTGGTTTACCTAGTTACGCATTTTGTGTGAATCACTCTATTATGTTGATAAAAATACCCATAGTTATTTTTTTACAATCATCAATCAATCCGTTTTCGTAATATTGGTTTTATTCAATGAACATCAATTAATAAATTATTATTCACATCTGAATTACATTAAGTAATAATAGCATTAAATCATATGTTTTATTACATGAATTACTTCTACTGAAAAAAAGGTAATGGCTTCATTAAACAAATTGATCATATCTTTCGAGCCTTATTTAGCTACTCAAGTTTTTCAAAATTTCATACCAAAATATGCAATTTTTACCATAGCACCATCTACCATCTGCTCTTGGCATTGCTGAAGTCCATGGGCGACCACTTACCATCAGGTGGGCCGTAAGGTAGTCTGCCTACAAGGGCAGTAAAAAAAATCTACTTAGAAGATCTTCTAAAGTGACATCTTGACAGCTTATGAAACTGCCGGGCACGGTTATTAGGATACTTTAGAATTTACGAGAAGGTAGTCTTTCAAATTACGCGCTTTTGCACCCGAAATAGTTGAGGCGGTAGCTTCATCAGTCAGTTGAACACAAACCTAATTTCCGAAAAGACAAGTGTACGCGCTGAATACTGATATACCTACTAGCCCTCGCGAACGAAACTACGAAGAGATCCTTCTCGAACGTTCTCAAAGTCACAAGCTTATTCAGCATACGTAATTCATACTTTTCACGGCACATCGTTTTCAAGGCCTCTCCGACAAGTCTCCGAGATAAATTTTCATCGTTTTTTTGTTTGTTTGTTTGTTTGTTACGTGTACAAATGTTTCGAGGGTGAAATAATTGTTTGAGCCGCGGTCTCCGGTTTTGGATTAACATCGCGGTTTTTTGTGTAAACCTTGTTCAATGTTGGCTAAATTTTATTATGTTAAAAATAAAAAAGAGATTTAACTCTAACTGGCAGGAGCGTTTTTCATACAACTTTTTTCGAAGGAATATGTAATTCGACAAAAGATATGGCTGTCAGTTATGTAAGTATTGTTACGAGCTGGGGTTCGGGATAAATAAAAATTCTACTGCAGTACAACTAAAAAACTGTCAACACTTAAAACACTTCACAAAAACTTTAAAATACTCAACAAACACTTTTAAATTCTAAATTTGCTTCTTTTGCTTCGCTTCAGGTGATCCGTTCGCTGTTTCGCTTCTAGCAGTTCCGATTACTGATTCACTGCGTGCCATCTCTACAATGCTTTTATAGTCGATACCTCATCCCTATAATTATCGAGAATATTCCACACATCTCTAGTAGTAGTTTCCGCTATATGTCAATAGATGGCGTTGTACTTCTCGAGCGTTCTAGGCGCTACTAGATCCTTCGATATTCATTCAACTATTTGGCAATAGATGGCGTTATTCTTACCGGCGTAACAGTATTAATTATATAATTTATTTTATACATGATGCGGTGTTTGAAGACTAACCCAATTCAGAAAAAAAAAACTTACGTACTTGTAATTCCACCGATTCTCGAAGACACGTTGTACCCATTAGCCATTGTCATTTATCATGACAATCCGCTCGGCTAGAGATACATCCATTAACGTTCGGTTAACCATCTCATTAGTGCACGTTAGATTTGGAATTATGCGCGTCTCAGTGAGTTATGCGAGCTGGGTGGAACTCAGAGCTGGCCCGTCATAATTTATTGGCGAGATTAGAAGTTTACCGATTACATCATCTTGGGGGAATCATTAGGATTTGAAAAGACAAAACGACTTACTTCTTTCATCATTAATATTATCTGAACAATAAAAGGTGTAATGCTCATTCCGCATTCATAATTAAAACTATTTTTACGGATTGAACTGGTGTTTTTTATTGTTACTATTTTAATTCCGACATTCCTGGTAGAAATATGTTACTTGTATCACTGCATAAGATTAGAATTTTTTGACGATTTTATTTTATTAGATGATATGATGACTGCAACATGGAATTCACTGGTGAACACTGATTAATTTGTATTCAAAATTGGAATTTCAGTATACTCAATACTGGGTGTCTTAGTTAATCATTAGACCATGGATATTGTGGTGTCTATGAGATCTAATAATCATTTAATACAAGTAGGAACATGAGCCCATTCACAACAAAAACCATAAAAACACGACACTTTATTTAAATATAGACAATTTAAATAACGAATACAATATTCCATTTATTGAAATTCCAATACACGATACAAAAATTCGGACAATGATTTACAGACAATTGAAGAGCCCTTACGGGACATGCGTCAATCGAGTTTCAATTAGGTGCCAGGAGAGGGTTATAAATATATATAGATTCAACATTATTGTACCAATTGAAGGACACGTGTTACTGAATCCAAACCGCGTCTTATTGATTCGGTTAGAAGTTTCTAGGTTCGAGAATCTCATCTAAACCAGACGTAAGTCGAAGCTTAATGGTAATGTAGCTTCATTATAATGTTTATTTTGGGTTTCAGATTTCATGATTCGATCGATCGGTGTTCGATTTTTTTTGGAAATATTTTTGCGTGAGGCTGTCGTTATTTCTCATTAAAATTTCACGTGCACATAAACACACTAGCGTATAGGTATCACGATGTATTGTGTTGGGAACATCCGTTACTACGCCTAAGTAAACAAATGAATTAAGTTGATAATATTTTGTATTTACACTTATTCAAACAATACACATTTTTATTTCACCTTAAAACTTGCTCAACAGATTTTGCTATTAAAATAATTGGTCACAAAAGCCACGTTATAATAATTTTTTACATTTCCTAAAATGACAAAAAAAAATGTAATTAACCGAAACAATAAAACGTCAATGAACCTATAAAAAAGCTTAAGCAAAGATTGGGTAAGGACGACCTGTGAAAACATATCTCACCCTGAAGGTTTCATGAAATGAAAATTTCATCCGGACCCGCGTTGCAAGGTGAAATATTTTAATTTAAAGACGGTCTCACGTGGCCTACGGAAAGAGTCAGATGTGGTAATATTTATTTTTTGGCTTTTGTTAATTAATAAGTGAAGCAAAAATTGGGGATTCTGTGTGAAAGCCTGCTAAAGTGGTAATCTAACTGCCCTTGACTTTCAGAATGCTTATGAACCAAACTTCTGCTACGGCGTGGTACTTAAATCGCAGCTTAAGCAAACGGCTCGTCCTCTAATCGAGGGTTGGCATTCCAAGGAGTCCAGGCCGTTGAATTGGTGTGTTACTTTCGACGAAGCTCCTCCTTGCTCGTAAGTGACGGCACCCGAGCTCAACACCTGAAAACTTTCTTGCAATGAACTGTAAATGTTCGAAACCAATCTATAATCTAACTAATCTGTGGGGACTAGTTGCGAATTGGCAAGGCGTACGCGACTTGACATCTGTCACTTCTGCTTGCTTCTCGAACGGGACGGTACCTATATGTGTGACGGTCTTTGCTACGGTTTTCCCTTATCACTATTCCTTATCCATCCCCGCCCTAAAGCCTTCTCCCTAAATGATACGGCGTGATTCGACGAGGTCATCGATTCCGGTGAGTGATTAGACAATATTTTGTTAAAAAAGTATAAACAGCGCTGCGGATTGCGGCACGTGTTTGATGGGCACCTTGTGCTGGTTTCCGAGCCCTAGGCTGCCACGAGGGCACTGGGTTCAGATTGAATAGTAAATATATTATAAATTATAACCGTCACCCCATTAGAAATATATTTTCGCTCTCTTTCTTTTTCCCTTTTTTAATTCTTTTTCTTTTATGTGAAAGATGTAACGTCTTAATCGGTATAGCCAACACCTAGAACGCCCATTGCTTCACCTGTTTGGTTTACGTAACAATAATTAAAAAAAAATCTATTTGCTTGTGAAATAAGAAAGAAAATTTCACTTTATTATAGTGCTCCTGAGAATTACATTATTCTGTAGAATTTCAGGAAAATTTTACTTGTGGTAGGATCTCTTGTGAGTCCGCACGGGTAGGTACCACTGCCTGCCTATTTCTGCCGTGAAGTAGTAATGCGTTTCGGTTTGAAGGGCGAGGCGGCCATTGTATCTATACTGAGACCGTAGAACTTATATCTCAAGGTGGATGGCGCATTTACGTTGTAGATGTCTATGGGCTCCAGTAACCACTTAGCAGCAGGTGGGCTGTGAGCACGTCCACCCCCCTATGCAATAAAAAAAAAGTCAAACCTAGCTTCTTTAAGTGGCAACCATACCCGAGAAGGTTAGACGTCAGGCCGAGAACCGGAATTAAAATCATAAGGGAGGAGTAGATTTTTTCTTAACCTTCAACTCTTTATCTTTCGAGTGGCATACTTAAAGATTAGACTTTTTCACGATATTTAGAGATGATCGATTGCGAATTATTCGAATTGCAAATAAATTGGAAAACTAAATAGAAAATATTAGATATTCATTTTCGTTATCTTTATGTATGTTTTATGTATTTTTTTTCACATTCATGTCGCTTTCTTTACGTAGTCCACGTTTGCAACAAATCTACTGAATCTTGCACAAGCTTTGCGTGGTATTATTAAAGCTTATACTTTACCAAGTTTTTTTAAGTAAGAAGCTCGCTTTTGAAAATATTTAATGAGTAAATGCGGCTTGAATTGAATTAAATTTTTGCATGATTTTCCTTTGCGTCCAGAGTAAGACGAGCGTGTGCCTTTTTCATTCGAGAATTTTCAAGCAAGAGCTTTTTATCGTAGCGAAGAATCCTTGGCTTGAGAAGACGTCTATTTTTGTTGGATTTTGTTTTTTAATGCGACTATCCTGTATTTTGGATCACGGGTTTCGTTAAGGGGCATACTTTGAATCCTTACATCACGACCTATAATTAATTTTTTGGTGGAGCAGTCGTGTTTTTATTTTTTTTAATTACATATGAATATTTTACATAGACGGTTTATCTGGTTGAAAGGAGTTATTTTTTATTTAAAAAAAGTTGATGTTGGTTCGGAGGACCATTCTTTGTCAGTTTGTATCTCTTAGTAAATTTAACAAAATAAATAAAGGATTTCTAAATCTGACTACGAGAAAGTCTAACACGGAATCAATATTAGATTCTCGGTATTCTAAATATCTTAGGTATCCTTATATGTAGGAATTATATCCCGGTAGGAATTGGAAGAAGAGGAGGACTTTGGTCTTCCTCTTCTTCCTCTTCTTCTCTGGAGGCGCCGGAGTCCGACATAACCCGGTCTATTACCCCTCTCGACCGGGTATCCGTAAATGGATTCCCAAGCGTTAAAAAAAAAAAAAAAATGTATCCTTATATGTTTATGATTCCGGTAGCCATATCACATTTTGAAGACATTTAGTTCAGAAAGTTTAATACAATTTGACACGTATTTACAAAAACAATTGACTGTCGTTTTCATTTCGTAGAGTAGTAATCTTTGCCGCATAGCACTGTTCGAAATTAAGTCGTAATCTATACTAATATTATAAAGCCGAAGAGTTTGTTTGTTTGAACGCGCTAATCTCAGGAACTACTGGTCCGATTTGAAAAATTCAGTGTTAGATAGCCCATTTATAGAGGAAGGCTATATAACATCACGCTACGACCAATACAAGCGGATTACCAATAAAGAATGTTTCAAAATCGGGGTTTTTTTCCCTTTTGAGAGCTTCCACTGCGTGCGCTGCGGAAACGGTTAAAGTTTCGCTAAAATAATGTATGAGAGAATTGTTTCCCTTTAAAAGATCTAAAAAAAAGTTCCGAACAGCATATGTCTATATGTTAAGGTTGGCTCTCTATAACGTTTTTTATGCTAACCAAATTTGTTCTAAAATAAAGCTTTTTTATTTATTGCCTAGACGTGTGGACGAACTCACAGCCCACCTGGTGTTAAGTAGTTACTGAAACCCATAGACATCTACAACGTAAATGCGCCAAACAAAAATATATAAGTTCTAAGGTCTCAATATAGTTACAACGGCTGCCCCACCCTTCAAACCGAAACGCATTACTGCTTCACGGCAGAAATAAGCCGGGCGGTGGTACCCACCCGTGCGGACTCACAAGAGGTCCTACCACCAGTAACCTACTACCATTATTTTGAAGGTGTTTTTATAAATATGATATTCTACGTAAACGAAGAGGCGGGTAAAATTTAGCGTTATGCCAAAGTAACTAGGGTAAAGCCGAGATAGATGCCCCACTTTTTGAAATAGTCATGTTATTTTGAAAATATTAATTTTATACGAATAATTTCCATTAATGTAGTTAGCTCAATCCTTTATGTTTAATTAGTATACATTTTTTTAAACCTATCAAATACAGATTTTGCAGAAACTCGTTTTTCGTAGAACCTTTTTTTGGAGGATAGATGCCTACCTGTATGGATAGTTGCCCCACCAAGAAAATACTGAGTAGGATAGATGCCTGCANGCGGACGGAGGAGTATGAAATTTCCCACACTTATAGAGAATATAGAGAAGGAGTGCACAACGCTAATTTTTTTTTTAAACAGTGCATAAAAGATACATTAAATCAATAAAGAAAACATTACACACACTATCACGTTTTTGACACACACACACGCATGCATACTATTTGTTTATTGTCAAACCTTTCTTATTGCATAAAGTCCATTGTCAAATTGAGAATAGATTAAATATTGTTTGTCTTTTTGTTAATATTTGTCTAAAGTGTAGTCTTGGCGAAATTTATCATTATAGAAGTATAAATAGTCTTTGACAATAGAATCATAATAATGTTCAAACTTATAATTTCAATTAATTAAAGTCGAATTTCGACTACTACGGGACCGTTAGTTTCTATAAATACTGTTATTATATATAGATTCAACATTATTGTACCAATTGAAGGACACGTGTTACTGAATCCAAACCGCGTCTTATTGATTCGGTTAGAAGTTTCTAGGTTCGAGAATCTCACCTAAACCAGACGTAAGTCGAAGCTTAATGGTAATGTAGCTTCATTATAATGTTTATTTTGGGTTTCAGATTTCATGATTCGATCGATCGGTGTTCGATTTTTTTTGGAAATATTTTTGCGTGAGGCTGTGATTATTTCTCATTAAAATTTCACGTGCACATAAACTAGCGTATACGTATCACGATGTATTTGTGTTGGGAACATCCGTTACTACGCCTAAGTAAACAAATGAATTAAGTTGATAATATTTTGTATTTACACTTATTCAAACAATACACATTTTTATTTCACCTTAAAACTTGCTCAACAGATTTTGCTATTAAAATAATTGGTCACAAAAGCCACGTTATAATAATTTTTTACATTTCCTAAAATGACAAAAAGAATGTAATTAACCGAAACAATAAAACGTCAATGAACCTATAAAAAAGCTTAAGCAAAGATTGGGTAAGGACGACCTGTGAAAACATATCTCACCCTGAAGGTTTCATGAAATGAAAATTTCATCCGGACCCGCGTTGCAAGGTGAAATATTTTAATTTAAAGACGGTCTCACGTGGCCTATGGAAAGAATTAGATGTGGTAATATTTATTTTTTGGCTTTTGTTAGTTAATAAGTGAAGCAAAAATTGGGGATTCTGTGTGACAGCCTGGTAAAGTGGTAATCTAATACTGCCATTGACTTTCAGAATGCTTATGAACCAAACTTCTGCTACGGCGTGGTACTTAAATCGCAACTTAAGCCAACGGCTCGTCCTCTAATTGAGGGTTAGCATTCCAAGGAGTCCAGGCCTTTGATTTGGTGTGTTACTTTCGACAAAGCTCCTCCTTGCTCGTAAGACCCATCCTCAACACCTGAAATTTTTCTTACAATGAACTGTAAATGTTCGAAACCAATCTGTGATCTAACTAATCTGTGGGGACTAGTTGCGAATGGGCAAGGTGTACGCGACTTGACATCTGTCATTTCTGCTTGCTTCTCGAACGGGACAGTACCAACATGCATGATGGTCTTCGCTACGGTTTTCCTTTATCACTATTCCTTATCCATGCCCGCCCTAAAGCCTTCTCCCTAAGTGATACGGCGTGATTCGACGAGGTCATCGATTCCGGTGAGTGATTAGACAATATTTTGTTAAAATAGTACATACGGCGCCGCGGATCGCGGCAAGTGTTCGACGGGCACCTCGTGTTGGTTTCCATAGCCCTAAGTTGCCACGAGGACGCTGGGTTCAGATCAAACAGTAAATATATTATAAATTATAACTTCACCCCATTAGAAATATATTTTCTCTCTCTTTCTTTTTCCCCTTTTTAATTCTCTTTCTTTTATGTGAAAGATGTAACGTCTTAATCGGTATAGCCAACACCTAGAATGCCCATTGCTTCACCTGTTTGGTTTACGTAACAATAATTAAAAAAAAATCTATTTGCTTGTGAAATAAGAAAAAAAAATTCACTTTGTTATAGTGCTCCTGAGAATTACATTATTCTATTGAATTTCAGGAAAATTTTACTGGTGGTAGGACCTCTTGTGAGTCCGCACGGGTAGGTACCACCGCCTGCCTATTTCTGCCGTGAAGCAGTAATGCGTTTCGGTTTGAAGGGCGAGGCGGCCATTGTATCTAAACTGAGACCGTAGAACTTATATCTCAAGGTGGGTGGCGCATTAACGTTGTAGATGTCTATGGGCTCCAGTAACCACTTAGCACCAGGTGGGCTGTGAGCTCGTCCACCCACCTATGCAATAAAAAAAAGTCAAACCTAGCTTCTTTAAGTGGCAACCATACCCGAGAAGGGTGGACGTCAGGCCGAGAACCGGAATTAAAATCATAAGGGAGGAGTAGATTTTTTCTTAACCTTCAACTCTTTATCTTTTGAGTGGCATACTTAAATATTAGACTTTTTTCACGATATTTAGAGATAATCGATTGCGAATTATTCGAATTGCAAATAAATAGGAAAACTAAATAGAAAATATTAGATATTCATTTTCGTCATCTTTATGTATGTTTTATGTATTTATTTATTTTTTCGTATTCACGTCCCTTTCTTTACGTAGTCCACGTTTGCAACAAATCTACTGAATCTTGCACAAGCTTTGCGTGGTATTATTAAAGCTTATACTTTACCAAGTTTTTTTAAGTAAGAAGCTCGCTTTAGAAAATATTTAATGAGTAAATGCGGCTTGAATTGAATTAAATTTTTGCATGATTTTTCTTTGCGTCCGAAGTAAGACGAGCGTATGCCTTTTTCATTCGAGAATTTTCAAGCAAGAGCTTTTTATCGTAGCGAAGAATCCTTGGCTTGAGAAGACGTCTATTTTTGTTGGATTTTATTTTTTAATGCGACTATCCTGTATTTTGGATCCCGGGTTCGTTCCGTTAAGGGGCATACTTTGAATCCTTACCTCACGACCTATATTTTATTTTTTGTCGCGAAGTCGCGGGTAAAAGCTAGTTACTCATAATTAAAATCTGAAATCCTTAAATCCGACGTCACCGTCCTTTACTACACATGTTTTATCTTGAAAATAATGTTATTTTCCCTCAAGTTAAGGTCGCCACAGGTGCCGGCGGAACAGAGAGCGACTTTTACGATTTCTTTCATAAAACAACTTTGTACGGACTTTTAAAATTTTTGTGTGTACAGTTTTACATAATTTCGTAAAGAAACAGATATAAAACAAAATGGTTGACATAAAAAAATCGTTGTGGAAATGCCGCACGCAAAATTTTTATTAATTAACAATAAACAAGTTGATAACAAAAATTTATTATTTTTTTATTACTTAGGTGGGTGGACGAGCTCACAGCCCACCTGGTGTTAAGTGGTTACCGAAGCCTATCGACATCTACGATGTAAATGCGGCCACCCACCTTGAGATATGGGTTCTAAGGTCTCAGTATAGTTACAACGGCTGCCTCACCCTTCAAACCGAAACGCATTACTGCTTCCGGTTGGACATAATATGTGGATATTCAAATTATAGCAACTATACACGTAGCCTCCTAAGATGCTTGCTGCAAAATAATACCATGGTTTTAACAAAAAAATATCCTTACTATAAAAATATCCGTATTTGAAGACGTAACAAAACTTAAATATTCTAAACCGTAATATACAAAAGGAAATACCTAAATCGTCCTTCGAAGTTCCTAAATGTAATATTCAAAGATGGCCGCGGAAACTTTCCTCAGAGTTGTTCAAAGTTAATGACATGTAAATTGTGACAAGGTTTTTCATCGTGCGCTGACGAATGGTGAAAAGGTAAGCAGGGACTATATTTTTTGTATCGCCATATATAGGAAGATATACACATGACTTACCACGTGGAACTATGGTGCTTTGAGGCTCGAAGATTCAATTCTATGACAGGTATTGTACTAATTGTTTCTTTTTAATACAGTTTTTATTAGCTTCAGACGTATGTATGTTAATATGTAACGGAATCTTTGAACATGATTTTGACCCCTTTCAAGACGTCGGATTAACTAATTATAAATATTTTATGAACAGAAAGGAGTAAAAGGGGTATTTTGATAATATCCTGAACAGCACGCCACGCTTTTTTTTACAATAAAATAATTTTTTCTTACACTATTTTTAATTCAAAAATATAAAAAAATATTTTCTATTTTTTAGTTGGATTTTCTATAAAGGCGTATTTCTTTTAGTTTTTTTAAAATTATTATTTATTTTATCGTTTAAACGTCGCGGTCGTTAAGAACCAACCGTTGCCCATATAATATATTATTATCAATAACATAAACTCCCACTCATGAGGGATGAGTTGTCTCTGTTTTATAGTACTACTTCTGGCCCGGAACGTATTATCATACAGCAGAAATAATCAAGCGGTACCAACAACCGCCACCGACAACCTTCAAATATAAGACCGAAGTAAAAAATTAAAGGGTTTCCCATAGACACAGCCCACTGAGTTTCTCGCCGGATCTTCTCAGTGGGTCGTGTTTCCGATCCGGTGGTAGATTCTGCGAAGCACTCCACTTGCTAGCTAGTGTTAGCATCACTCCGGCTTGAGCCCCGTGAACTCACCTACATGATAAGGTGAAGCTGAAATACCCTCTCAAAGCTATCAGCATAAAAAAGGGTTTTATTATTAATTTAACTAGGTTTATTAATTATAGGCACTTTCAAACAATTTCATTACTATCATACGGAACACAGTTTCACCGCTGAGAAGATTTTGCAAGAAATTCAAAGTTTTCTCTTTTTGAATACGTATATATTAAAATTCATCAATACGCACAGATAAAACAAACATATAGATTTTAAAACAAGACCAGAAGAGGCCATTATAATATGTTCAGAGCTTGTTCACCAAAATTTCAAACCCACGTATCAAATTAAAACGATTGACTACATTACTGCAGAAACTAACAGAATATTGGATACCGTTGAAGCTTAGTTTATAGCTTATATATTTATAATAGTAAGGCTTAAAGTTGAATACGAAGGCTTACTTATTGAATTTGTCAACTGAGTTCAAGAAAAGGGTCGAAAATTTGCAAAAAGTTCCAACCATTGTTAAATATATCTTTAATTTGAATACGTTTGGAAACCTACAATTTCAAGTTCAAATTATTAAAGTTGAAAAAGCTCTTAATTAGGCGACATCGAGTGGTCGTATTACCTTTATCTACCTGGAGCTGCCTTCAAAACTTTCGGGAAAGTTCTGAGACATTAGCTTCAAGTTTCCATTGTAATTTTCAATGATAAAAATGATGTAATAGAATCGTAACTGAACTAAGTCTTTATTGCAAGGAACATGATGAAAGATAATTTCGAGTTATTTGCACATTTTTCACAGAGCACGAATTTTGATAATAAATTTCAACAATTTGCAATCGCTGCTCGTTTGTAAGTCTTTCCATGATGAAATGGCAGAGTATACTGAAAACTTTTCACTTTGACAGATGACGTTTGGACGCCATTACAAACCAGTGCCGCCAACCTGAAAAACTTAACTCTTAAAAAAAATCAGTTTTAAACCTGTTTGGGAAGACGTAAAGATTATTTTTGATAGACAATATTTCACAACTGATTTGGAAATTCGAAGCTAGTGCCATTTTTCTGCGGGGAGTGTCTGACCAGTCCCTATTTCAATGTGCTCTGAAGCATCAGTAAAACCTTACGACAAACTAGTGAGTTTGTATGTCCATTGGCAACAACGACAATAAAATTTATTTTTACCGGTCTAGCCTTTTCCGTCGCTCGAAGGACCAAAGTAAGTAATTATTATGATATTTTTTGGGTTAGCCGAATATGAAATGTTGGGCCACAAAAAATTACTCATGAAAACCGTTTATTAATGTTGCGAGCCATACATTTTATTTGAACGTCTAAAATACTTCTGTTGGTTTAGGACCACTTTAAACTTTATATATATTGAGCCTTCGCAAATATAGGGCTGTGGTGTGCGAGAAAATCCATATTTTCACAGAGTAAATGCTTTAAATCTTTAGTTTAGTTTAATATGCAAAAAAAAACATCGAAATCTATATAGCAAACAATACTAATGGAAGCTTAAGCAGCTTAGGGATTTAGAGTTGGAGTAGCCGCTACTAATGTCGATAGCTACGGTCAGATAGGCGATGAGCGCGCCAGCTTACATAGATTATAATCAAATTGGTGCAAAAATACCATGCTTTACTGGTGTTAGGACGCCTTGTGAGCCCACACGGGTAGGTACCACCACCGTGTCTCTTTTTGTCGTGAAGTAGTAATTAGAAGCGTTTCGGTACTATTAATGATGAGGCAGCCGTTGTACTGTAAAAACTGGGACTTTAGAACTCATATCTCATGGTAGGTGGCGGCTTTTGCGTTTTAGATGTCTATGGGCTCCGGTAATCAGGCTGTGAGCTCTATCCTCTAGTCTACCCATCTAAGTAATAAAAAAATAAAAAGGGCAAAAATTAGGTCTTTGCTTATGAAGTTTGTTATTTAGTATACAGAAAGTTATAGTAATTTTTTGATAAAAGAAGCATGTTGCGGATAATAACATGTACTTTTAGGTTAGGAATATTGTGTTCTTTTTTTATAATAAATAAATTAATTATGATTTTTTTTTTGATAAATACTACTCTGTCAAGAAAGTACCGAGAAAAGACTAATAATACACAAAATGTTGGTTTTTCATCTAAATTTATAACTTCAAAGTATGCTCCTTCAGAAACGATGCACTTGCACTAACTAATGATCTAATCATCAAAATATTTGTTAAGTGGTTTTTTCGGTATTGAGTAGAATTATCCTTTATGTCTTCTACCAAACGAAAACGGGTGCTTCGAAGAGGTAATTGGAGGCTGGAGCATATCCTGGTGTATAAGGCACTCGATGGTATTCGGTGAGTTTTTGACCAAAAATTGGTTCGCAATCATGGAAGACGCATTATTTTGGAGCAAAATCAAAAAAAAATCTACACAAATCTGCCCTTTTCCCTCGAATTAGCTCTCTTAAACGCCCGCATAACTCCTTATTTAACGTTTGTCCTTCCGGGAAGAATTCCAAGTGCACAAAACCGCAACAGTCAATATGACTTCGACTTATCACCGACTTTGGCTTCACTTTAGTTGGAAGGCGCCACTCCGAAGCTTGTTGACTACTTTGCATGTCAAACCCGTAATCCTAGATCTCGTACCTATAACAATATGTTTCATGAATATTGGGTCGGAGTTAATTTGTTTTAGCATGTCATCAACGACTTTCATGCCATAGAGTTTTTGGAAATTTAGGTCTTTCAGGGCTAATTGAACAGCATCATGCTTCATACCCAAGTCATTATTAAAATGGTACGGATCGACTCGTGCGACACAGAAATTGGCGTTGCTGAAGTCCATGGGCGACGGTAGCTACTCACCATAAGGCGGGCCGTATGCTGGTCTGCCTACAAGGGCAATAAAAAAAGAGTTCAGCGGCTATCTCTCTCAAATTTGAATAAGGATTTTCTTATTCACTATTTCCTTCACTTTTGCGATTTTAACTACAGTTGTAGACGTTGATATCCTACCACAGAGAGGCAGTTTTTCCATCAACTTCGACCGCTTTTGAACACTTTTTACCACTCATAAGCACACATTTTTGATTAAAGTCGATTCACCGTAAGCCTTCTGTAATATTGTCAATGTTCGATGTATTTGTCCGTTTTGAAATTCGCAGTACACATTAGATATGATATAATTACGAATAGTACTAATTAAATACTGTATGTAATCTAAGCAATAGATACAGTTAAAAGTTCGCAGCAAAATGAAAAACAGTTGTACCAATCTAATAATCACAAAAGTAATAAAAAAATGAATTTAGAACCATAAATTATTATTAACATCCGTTCCCGATACCGTTTCTGATACTTTTTTGACTGAATGTATTTATATTATGTGCAAATATTTTAGGGGATTATCTTTAAAAAAAACACTTCATAGATACGTCACTAAGCCAAAAATTTTAACAACAAAAATATCTTACACTAAAGCTCTCTAAAGCTCAGTACAAAGCAGCCACCAAATGTTACGGCACGTACTTCATTAAAAATTCTCGTTGTACAAAAACGCTGTTTACATAAAGAAGAGCCTGAACAACTGACAAGAACATTACTGTGGTTCGCGAAAATTAAAAATATTAACGTGCCATGTCTATTGTTTCTAGGTGCATTATATCGAGTTGATACTAGCAACCCCAAAATTAATTTTCTATAACTTAAAAGCTTATCACTCATATCGTTTGATACGTAAATACCTCTGTTTGAATTTTCGGGCTGGTAGTCACTGAGTTACGTTTAGGTATGAACACCATTTAATTCGATAGCGAACATGAAAATTATAAATGAAACAGATAAATAATAAGGATATTGTTATTGTGTATATCGAGGGGAGTAAGATTATTTGGTTTAAGCGGCAATTTTCAACTTTACAGAAGAGTCATTTAAGGTTTAATGTTTCGAAAAAAAATCATTGCAACAAAACTTCTTCAGCTATGTGAATGGAGTAAACTTAATTATTGAAGTCGATGCTAATACCAAATAAAATGCACCTTTAATTACAAATATAAATCATATTAAGCGAAATGTCGCTTAAACTAATTAGCTTTTCACCCATCGATATAGTAATTGTTTTGTGTAATCATTATACATGTACTAAACCTAAGAGTTACGGTATATCTTAAAATGCTATTTTTATTTTATTCATTTAACGACACAATATTAAATTTTTCAAAGAAATATTTAAAGAAATCATAGTATTGTTTTGTAACATCTCTATGTAGTTCTCGTATTTCGTTTTAAGGGTACGAATTCTTGTAAAAACAACGGAAGGACGTTTTCATATCTGGACCCGTCGCAGGTATCTATGTCTTAATTAAGGAGAGATTGTCGTAAATCCGTCACGAGAAGAGGAATTAAAAAAATGATTAAAAAAAACATATCTGTTACATTTTCTTTTTATATTTGAATCCTGTGTTGAGTTGGTATTTGAATTTGGAAATATGTTTTCCGTATTACTAATCAAGTCATATGGAAGGATAGAATTGCAATATTTCATTATCTATTGGTAAATACTGTCTTTTATCTATTTTCAGTTTGTCTCTACACAGGAATATTTAACTGGACTCACTCAACCAAAGTGTTCAATAAAATAATATTAAAGTCAACACGTCAACAGTCAACGAATTAAAGTTATGACACTCCAGTAAAAGTATACTAGGATTTCAATGATATTGTGAGTATAATTTTTGACAGTTTATTTCAATTTGCTTCATCATATTTAGTGAAGTTGCAAAAGCAAATTTAACTTTTCGAAATAATATAACCAATTTGCAGAGACGCTTCCAAAGAATTAATCATTTAATTTATTCAGTGCGAAGCCAATAAAATTTCCGAAACTGGAGCCAATTAGTCTTCAACAAGGAATAATAACAAAATACGAAGGAAGTTGAAGGAATCCTTCAACTTTGTACTATCCGCTTCTAATGATTTGAATGTACATAATATTTACTATGGTTTCTGAGATTGCCTTTGTTCTTTAGGTATCGGGTGTCCGTGAAAACTAATATTAAATTTGGATCTAACATTCAGTGTTCAAATTCTAAAAAATTTGTCGACCTCAATGAGAGACG
This sequence comes from Bombyx mandarina, assembly GCF_003987935.1. The sequence continues at coordinate 791,514 of NW_021011517.1, read as the reverse complement.
CATGTTGCTCATACTGGTCAATTTAGAAATGTAAGTAGCGTGATTTTTTTATAGTATTGTCTGGGCAAAATGAGCTTTTATCCCACTTAGTGTGTTAACGAATGTGGTTAACGAATACACAAAGGCATTAAAATTTTGAAGCAGAAATGGGTTCGATGTTTGTATCTCCCGTTGTGAGTTTTCAAAAAGCCAAAGTAACAGGAATTAAATATGCTTAGCAATCTTGTAATGTAAATTTGAAAAAGGCAGAAAACATTAATTTTAATATGGAAATAAATTGATGATCTCTTTGTTTATCAATAATCTCTGATTAAAAACTGCACAGATTATTTTCCTGTAAAATGTATGGACTCAAAAACTCTGGTAATCGTAATGAAATGTATAGAACAGGTGTTTGCCACTTATTCCTGTAAATGTAACATCTATACAGCCAAACTCCGCAACGAAGAAACCACCACCCCACCACCACAAAAAACTCTTTATGGTAAGATTCAGGCTAAGAAAGAGTAGTTTGTCTTGGATCCTTCTACGAAATTAATCGGAAGGCAATAGGAGACCTAAGAGTTTGGATTTAGAATTTGGGTACACCTACGCATGAGAAAAATTGGTAATCTATTTATCAGTTTTGGAAGAGGCTTAAAAAAAATTCTTCAGAGTTGGTTTAATGTCAATAAATAATGGTTTTAAGTTTGAAAATGTGAATCATGCTGTCCCGTAATAAAAAAAAAAAAACATTCAGAACTTTTTCATGAAGCAAAATTATCATAGAGCGCGTTAAGTACACTTTGATGGCGTTCGAGGTCTTTTATTACAAAAAACAACAACAAATAAAGTTGTTACGAGTTTAAAAACTCAAATTGCTTGATTTTAGTAACTTTAAGGTTCACTTTTAACGCTTTAAGTATTTATGAGGGATTTTTTATATTCTTGATTATGTTTATAGGTTAAATGGCATGAAAATTGAGAATGTCGGTAACTATGATTATATCTATTGTTCAATTTCATTTACAAGCCTTTTATGGATTACATGTATGTATGCTCCATGGGGAATGCTTGAAGAATTATTCGAGATGATCCCCTCATCTCCTTTTCATCATCGCACCTCCCGCAATCGGAGCAGAGTTCATCCATATTATCTGGAAAAGCTGCATTCATCGACAGTGCGTTTCCAAAGAAATTTTACGTACGTACTCTATGTACCATCCGGTTTTGGAATGAATCCTCTCCACGGTGTTTCTCGAGTGTCATGACGTGTCCTTCTTCAAACGAGGCTTGCGGAGAGTACTCTGCTCCTGGCATTACTGCTGTCCACGAATGACGGTAAACACTTACCATTATGTGGGCTGTATGCTCGTCTGCCTACAAAGGCAAAACTTATACTATATTACTAATTTTTTTAAATTTCTCGTAAAAAAAATATATTGCTTAGATTGGTGCAGCCCACCTGGTTGTTAAGTGGTTACTCGAGCCCATAAAAATCCAACGTAAATGCGCCACCCTCCTTGAGATATAAGTTCTGAGGTCTCAGTATAGTTAAAACAGCTACCGCAAACTTCAAGCCGAAACGCATTACTGCTTCACAGCAGAAATAGGCAGGGTGGTGGTACCTACCCGTGCGGTTAATCTACGTTAACAAAATCATTATATATTTATTTCTTATCAAAACCTCTAGACTACTGGTAGTCGTGTCGCTTGTAACTGAGCCAAAATATGGGGAAAGAATTCATCATCAGCTTGTATCTCTCCACTGCTGGATGTAGGCCTCTCCCATAGTCCGCCACAATGAACGATCCTCCGCCTTTCGCATCCAATCTCTCTCAGCATATCGCCACAAGTCATCGGTCCAACGGGCAGGGGGACGCCCAACGCCGCGCTTACCGGTACGCGGTCTCCAGTCCAGAACACGTCTGCTCCATCGGCCATTGGTTCTGCGACACCTATGTCCGGCCCATTGCCCGGAGAACGAATTAAAAATATCAATCATGATAACCCGTTTAATAATATCGTGAATAAATACTATTTACTGTTTACCCGATTTAGGTATCTCCTTTAAATTTGCTTTTGCATTTTCTCCTTTACTTCATTAATTTAGAAGATATTATTAAAGTTTAATAGTCAATAATATGGACTGAATTGTCGTAATTTCCACAAACTCCTAAATATCGCAACAGCAGTTATTTGTCGTTTCTGTCTCATAGCGGATTTTTTCATTTGCCATTCACCCATCTAATGTAAAATGTCTTTCGTCTTATTTGCAGTCAAATCACTCATTTCGAAATAAGGCATTCTTATTAAACGAGCGACCGCTTCATAAAAGATAGGATCTTAATAAAATTCCCACCAGGCAGAGATTGAAAGGCCCAAAAAAATTTTAATATTGACAAAACATCTCGGATCTCCTTAATTAGTTGGGAGTATTTTTCTCGTTTGAACTGATCTTCCCTTTTGTACCTGGCCATTGTCAGACCCTCCCGATTTATTCCGTTTGAAATTGAATAAGTGTTGTGTTTTTGGAAACGGCAAATTTCGCTTATTTTAATAGGTTAGACACTTAGGGCGTCTTTTGACTTTTTGGTCAGCGTATTAATGAAAAAATACAGCACTGTCTTTGATGTTTACTTACTCCTCCTTGGAGTGTCTGTTCACGCAAATTCACTTGTAATTATTACTCTGTAGAAACGAAATTGTTTATCTGTATTAGATCAGTACGAAGCCGTAATAATCTATGTTAATGTTCAGTTTTGTCATTCAACTACTCTGTTCGCTCTCTGCCCAAGCGCCTCTCACGCGAACGGACGCGTCTTCAGTACTCTTCAATCAGACTTGAATATAATTAAATGTTGTAATTCAGACAAAATACAATTGTTCATAAGAAGTCAGTGCTTTTATTACTCAGACTATCAGTACGTACGCTGCATGCGATCCAGCCGAGCCCGTCTGNCGGACGCGTCTTCAGTACTCTTCAATCAGACTTGAATATAATTAAATGTTGTAATTCAGACAAAATACAATTGTTCATAAGAAGTCAGTGCTTTTATTACTCAGACTATCAGTACGTACGCTGCATGCGATCCAGCCGAGCCCGTCTGGTGGCCCATGAAAATCAGTAACCACGCTCATTCGACCGCCATATTCAACAGTGTCGATAAATGAAAATTAGATATCAATTTATTTATTTGTCGTGTTAATTTTACTGAATGGTGTCGTATCTAAACTCAATTATTTTGGGTCTATCAGTTGTTTTGATTTTGTCTCAAATATAATGCCATAAATATCATCAAAGCTCTATTTTAAAGTCTGCTTCTTGAAAATCTTGTTAACAATATTCGTTTACAAAACTTGAGTTTTTTAATCTTTTCTTATACTTGTATAGATGTTAATCAACCACTGATATTTGATGGCACCCTTGCAAAAAAAAGTCATTTACTTATCTTTATATATAAAAATGAATTGCTGTTCGTTAGTCTCGCTGAAACTCAGAACGGCTAGACCGATTTGGCTAATTTTGCTCTTGAATGATTTGTGGAAGTCCAGAGAAGGTTTAAAAGTAGATAATTATGAAAATGCTCGGAATTAAATACAAATAACAATTTTGTTTTCCCTTTGATGTGTCTCCCGTCGGAAGGACTCCTTTTGTTTGTTTTAAGTTTATTTTATACAAAAGTTTAAATCTTTTATTTATCGATTGAGGCACTACGAAGTCTGCCGGGTCAGCAGGTTATCAATAAAATACGTTTTGTTTCCATCGAACACTGTCCGGGATGTATCTATACTAATATTATAAAGAGGAAAGATTTGTTTGTTTGTTTGTTTGTTTCGAATAGACTCCGAAACTACTGGACCGATTTGAAAAATTATTTTTCCATTAGAAGCCGACATTGTCCCTGATGAACATAGTCTAGCTTTTTTTTTTTTTTTTGGTTTCATGTGTGTTTTAATGTTTCCGAAGCGAAGCGAGGGCGGGTCGCTAGTAATGTATAAATGTATAATGGAATATTTACATGGACATTTGGGGTTAATCAAAATTATAACATAAAATAGAAACATTTATTTTAACTATTTTTGTCAATCAGTTAAACAGTACTTTTAAGCGTTTTCCATACCCAGAGATAACAAAAGGTTATCTCGGTGGTGAATTGGGCTGCCCAGTTGAGACAATCTTTTGCAATTGCATTTGGCTTATGAATGCAATTGCAACTTGTGCTTTCGACGGCCTTATCTTTTTTGTTTTTGTTGCTAAGATGGATGGACGAGCTCACAGCCCACCTGGTGTTAAGTGGTTACTGGAGCCCATAGACATCTACAACGTAAATGCGCCACACATCTTGAGATATAGTTCTAAGGTCTCAGTATAGTCACAACGGCTGCCCCACCCTTCAAGCCGAAACGCATTACTGCTTCACGGCAGAAATAGGCGGGGTGGTGGTACCTACCCGTGCGGACTCCCAAGAGGTCCTACCACCAGTGAGGTGATTGCTATCATGTCTCATTTGTTCCTTAGGTAATGATTGTTTATTGGGCTCTATATAATTTAAAATGACTTGGCAGTATCGATATTCTGTAAAGATATCTTCCTATATCTGGATTTTTTATTGCTGTTTCGACTTTGAAAGTGGTACAATTGGAACTGCAATTAGAACTGGATTGCTCTAGTATATAGCATAAGGAAATTTTAACTGTTATGAGATAAATTATTCATGTACATTAGTTCTCTTGAATAATAATCACAGACCTAGCTAATGTCGGTATATAGTTTGCATACTCATAAATTAAGATTAGCTGGAAGGCAAGTGGATTTGTAAGAGATTTATGTAGCACACTAATCTATATTATGTGAAAACTGTGAAACAGGAATCAGAGTTCCGTACATAAAATAAAGCAGTCATTCAACATTAAAATGGTAAACCCGATTGTAACAAAAGTTCCCGAAAGGCTAATAGGAACAACACCAAGGTATTTTAAATTTAATCTGAATTAAGATAGAGTTCATATTCAATCGAACTAAAGCATAAATTGGTAGTTATCAATCACGCTTTAAAATTCCAATAAAATGACTTATGCGACAGGGGAAAAACAATAAAAGGAATTAAATAAACAAAACACATTCCCTGGGCACGGCTATTTCAGTTATTGCTTATTTTTAATGCACGATGTATGCAGCGCTGTATGCAATTATTTTGATGATGGTTACACTTTTGCATTAAATTATCCTGGTTTCAGAGGCCGTCATTTTACACAATATTTGATTTTGTAGAACAATTTCGAAATGAATGTTTTTTAAGCTTTCCGTAACATAACTAAAGAGAAAAGCTTAATTGTCAAACAAAAATCCTCAAAGAACTGACTGTTTCGCGTCTATATTCTCTTTTGTTTTTTGTAATATAAATTATACTAAAAATCCTTTTTTTTTGTTAGGGCCTTTGACATTTTTATTGGATCCAACCGCATTCATTACATTAGCACTAAAGCTTCACTTATTTAATTAAGGGGTTTTTTTTGCGAAATTTAATGAAATGACTGTATAAAATTATTATTTTTAGTTTAAAGTGAATATTTTATTTCCATCAGAAATTGATTTGGTGAAATTGATAATGGCGCTATGTCGTGACGATGTGAACATTTCTCCCCATAAAGAGTGATTTTATATATTTTTATTGCTTCGATGGGTGGACGAGCTCACAGCCCACCTGGTGTCAAGTGGCTACTGGAACCCATAGACATCCATAACGTAAGTGTGCCACCCACCTTGAGATATAAGTTCCAAGGTCTCAAGTATAGTTACAACGGTTGCCCCACCCTTCAAACCGAAACGCATTACTGCTTCACGGCAGATTTAGGCAGGGTGGTGGTACCCACCCGCGCGGACTCACAAGAGGTCCTACCACCAGTAAATTTATTAGTTTTACATTTTTATAGACTACTATTGTAATTACAGTAAATTAATTGTTAGTAACTTATTTAAGAGAATTCTTAAAGAAATTATTGGTTAAGTAATGTAGTACTAGATGGTACTCCACCCACTCGGGCGCCTTCGGAAGTATCAACTGCCTCAAACAATAGATCATTTTTTCAATTAATGGTCTCCATATTACAGTTACGTAATAAAAACTGGTAAATATTAACACTGTATTCCTGCTAATGAAGACATCTCCCTTTGAACTCAAAATATCTCAAAGTTCTAAAGGCTTTGACCTGTAAACCCCAGCGTGAATGATATGCGACATATTACACGTCTCTTTAGAGCAAATCAAAGCCTAGCACGACCAAATTTAAACAGAATTTGTGAATAGACCCTCATCAGTCTAAAATTAAAAGCTTACAACGGTATACGACAAGGTAATTTGGGTTTTAAAGCAACATCTTAGGTTTTATTTTAGGACATTTTCGTGTTGAATAGAATTTGCGGTACTGAATTCACTAAATACCGGGTAATTTATTATGAAGTTTCCATTTGGTATCGTGTCAATATGCAAATTATTTTAGCATAGATTTTAGTGTCTAAATTAGTTGCTTTTAAACACGCTCTTGGTATGTATGTGTGTTTGTTTATATGTAACAGAATATTTAGCTTTTTACCGACTTAAAGACGTCCCATTAATTAATACTAATACATCAAATTAATACATATATAATACTATATGTAGTAATAAATAATAATAATAATCATATTAATATATCACACACGCATCAAACACCGATGACAATACAGTAATTTTATAACTTCGCTCTAATAGCCTGACCAGTAGTACTGACAGGATAAAAAAAATTCATTGTTAGTCCGCTTTTGTATTTAGGCGAGTTTAATTTTAAGTTTTTAAACTACATATTACTAATTAATGGTCGCTGTGAAGTGTGAGTAAATAGAGTTACGGCCGTCTGGTGTAGTGGTAAGTGAAATGGTCACTACACAAGGGGGTCGCGGGTTCGAATCCCGCCAAGGGAAGATATTTGTATGATAAATATAAATGTCTTTTCCAGGGTTATGGATGTCTATTAAATATATGTATGTGTATAATAAAAATCTTACATTTATATCCGTTATCTGGTACCTTTAACACAAGTTCTTTACGAACTTATCACGGGACCAGTTTACGTGGCGTGATTGTTAGTAAATATTTATTTATTTATTATTTATTAAGAGTTCTTAATTTTTATATATGACATTGATAAGAGTACCTATCATTTAAGTCACGCGACGGTTAAGATGTAAAATTTTAAAGTTACCAACAAAAAATCATACAAACATAATATACTCAATACTTTAAAATCAGTTGTTGGCAAACCGCGGCTTCTCCGCGAAATTTTCACGAAATATGACTTATTATCTTGCCTTGTAAGAGACGAGAGTAAACATGTTTGAATCACAAGGCTACAAAAATATAAATAAAAAAAATGGCTCTGTGAATAAATTTCAATTGTGTGTTATCTAAATTTGGCTTTTTTGGTTGACAAGGTTGCTGACCACTGGTTTATATATTATACAAGGTATGCTATCTTATAATTTTGTGTTTTCCGTATGTTGTATACCTTATCGAAGTCAGTGATATATGAAAGCAATGATTACACTTTTGATGGTGATATTTTGATTAGTGAGGGTTGTATTGGATACAATTAACCGCGAATCTCATTGTGAAAGTTCACAGCTCTGGTGTCTTAACACCACTTATGGTTATCGGAGTCAATACAGACAACGCGAATGCTGTCACCTTGAGAGATGAGATTGAATTTTCAATTATATGGTATAACGGTTGTCCTCAACTTTCGGACAAAGGCTGAGACAGGAGGAATGGGTTTTGCTGCTGCCCGTGCGCTTCTAGAGGATGCCTTACTACCCGAGAGCAGCTGCTTTGTGACTGAATCGACTACCGGATTAGAATCACGGCTCGTTGAGAAGATATGGCGAGAAACTCAGTAAGCTGATGTATTCTGATGGATAGCAACGCGACCTATCTTCAGTATAATGCTTCTAGAGCTAACACTAAACATACCATAACGGGTCAAATGACTCATTTTGAACTTTTGCATTGTGCACCTTATTGCTTTTGTACATTTGACTTCACGACTTTTTCTTACGAATTAATCTATTGTTATTATACTATTTTTTTGGTTGTTTTGTTCTGTTCTTTTTTGAGTAATAGTTGTGGTTTATTATTCGTATTCTCGGGATATTATGCTCCGAACGCATAAAAGTCAAACACACCAATTCAACAATATATAATAATAATATGTGTACAATGTTATAGTATAAAGTAAAAAGAGTAAATGAAACTAGACACTACAAGATAACAATTCAAACTAAAATTATAATACGTTTTACAATCTATATATTAATATAGCCACAAGGTGTGGTTTTAATGCGAGCAACCAAAAAAATATTAGAATTAAGTGTCATATATCTATATATTAATACGTGAAGCAAAAACTTTGTATCCCTTTTTACGAAAATTGCGCGGACGGAGGAGTATGAAATTTTCCACACTTATAGAGAATATAGAGACGAAGTGCACAATGCTAATATTTTTTTAAAATAATGCATAAAAGATATATTAAATTAATAAAGAAAACATTACACACACTACATACTATGTATTTGACGCACACACGCATGCATACTATTTATTGTCAAACTTTTGTTCTTGACGTCTGTTGTCAAATTGAGAATAGATTAAATATTGTTTGTCTTTGTTAATATTTTTTATAGTGTAGTCTTGGCGAAATTTGTGATTATAGAAGTATAAAAGACAATCATAATAGTGTACAAACTTACAATTCCAATTAATTATAGTCGAATTTCGACTACTGCGGGACCTCTAGTCAACTTAAATCGAAGCGCGCGAATCACGTAGCATGACGTCACGGGACACCTGCGCGTTCGGGAACTCCGATCGCATCCGATGACGCCCGAGTGGGACCGAATGTTGCACGCTACATACTTGTCGTATACCGTTATCCACCCGCATACCCACACTTAGTGATACCTATTTCTAGGTATCATCACTAAGTGTTGGTATGATTAGTGTTAAGTTAAGGGCAAACAGTCCCAGAAGTCAGTGTTTCCTGGTAAAAACTGGGTAAGCAGTTTATAGTAGAATTCCTACCTGCAAGTAGCCTCGCTCCACGAATCTATTATGTAAATCCGAAACATTCACGAAGTGGAATATAAATCTTTATGTTGCTCTTCGCATATTACTTTAACTGAAGGACCGTGTACAAGTCATAAATGTAGTTTTACTGCTATTTTTTATTACCTCCTCCGTGCATATATGTTACAGTATGTACGAATTTTTATCAAGCTTTTTTTTGTCGTAAAATATGTTGTATTGCTTCTGAAGTCGGTAGCAGTTATTTCGGTTCGGCTATTTTATGATTTCATTTTTTTTAAATACTATGCTTAATAAACACGCTGTATGTAACGCTAAGATACAGCATGTTTATTTTTAAGTTTTATAATTTTATTATTATTTTAATAAGTAAAGGTATTTCTATTCCTAGTCGGTACTGTGTTTTTTCTCTTTCGTTCGTATATGAAGATAGCTGATATTGAAAAAGACAAGACATATGGTAAATGTCAGTGAGTGAGGTGAAGTTTATTACACTATTGGCACTAATGCCAGCGTATTCTTGTTTGAAGGGGTGGATAATATAAACTTTGGAATTTTGGAAAACGAAAATGGATGTGTTTCGTTCAGACTTTGACCTTTGATTTCAAGGGTGTTATTTTCTTGTGATGTCCATGAACTTCGGCAACTACTTAATCAAGTAGTCCCTGAACTTATCTATCCACTTAATGAAATAAATAACTGGAACAGGAATAAGCATAATAAATGTTAGTTTTAAAATACACACAAGGATGTGTTGAAGAAAAAAAAAAACATGTCGTTTTTCACTAACTTTATTTGTCAAAATTTCGACATAAATAAATCATCATGTAATTACATAATTTACCTGTCTCTACATTCCATATCGGTTCTTTATAAAATAAACCTTATTTTCGTAATGATTAGAGTTTATAATACATTTACTGCTTTTTTAATGGAATAACCAAACAAAAAACGAGTAATATTTAAAAACTAAATTTATTTACATTTTTTTATTGTTATTTACAGATATTTTACAACTTCTTTTAATTTACTAAATAATTAATAACTATGTACTGATTAAAATAAATTATATAATTTACTATGCGCTACGAAAGTGTTAGGGGTCATTTGATTTTGTTGCTGTTGCTGTCATACATATTTATTTATTTATTGGTTAGAAAGTGATGGAGAATCAGAGTTATAGAGCGAAACTAAATATTTCCGAAGCCGATTTGTGTACAATAATAACAAGCTATCTTAATAATTATTCAATCAATTTAAAAGCCTATCAATTAAAATAGGTATTTTTGTGTATATAATGAAAATAAGGCTTAGGAGCATTTCTTAATAAAATCACATTGAGTATTCTATTGAATTTTCTGCACACCCTATGTTAAGTGAACATTAGATATTCTTTGATACTTGACATTGAAATTTTAATTGAATAAGCGGGTGTCCAATCATTCACCCCGGATGAATGGTTAAGAGACCTTGACAGAACAGCCAAAGCTTCATGTGTAAGCTCACGATATCCGGGGGACATTATATATATATATTCGTTTTTTTTTATTGCATAGGGGGGTGGACGAGCTCACAGCCCACCTCGTGTTGAGACCACTCAACTATACAATACTGGAGCCCAAAGACAGCTACGACGTAAATTCGCCACCCACCTTGAAATATAAGTTCTAAGGTCTCAGTACAGTACAACGGCTGCCCCGCCCTTCAAACCGAAATTATTACTGCTTCACGACAGAAAACACGGCAGTACACTGCGCGTATTTATATGTCAGGCTACGTGGATAGTTGACGAATCAAATACAATAGGTCCTTTCTCAAATGAGATCAAAAGGTTTTTTATTAATTAATAATTAGTAACAATAAAAATAAAAATATATCACTTAGTTTTGAAGCAGTTTGGAAACTAAATACATTTCGCGCGTCTTTAGGGCTGTCAGTGAAAGTAAAAATCATACTATTCTGAAGGTCTTTTGAGCCCTTGTTTAAAGAAGAAGGACTTCTCACAGTTCTGGTCTATAACAAAAAACATATATATATATATATATATATATGCCAGGGCTTTTCAAAATTTACAAATAACGCTGTATATACCTAAATATTTTTTTAATAATATGTATTTAAAGTATTAACAACACGAAACTTATTTGAAAAACTCTGATGTGTTTAACGTTTTCTTGAAATTTTAGGTTATCGTAAGTGAAATAAATCCAAGGAAATATTTTGGTAAAGAATATAAACTACATATCATATAAATCACGGTGCTGAGTTTGAATAAGATTTAATAAATACACTAAATATTTGAATTACTTAAAATACAACAAATACTTAAATTCTATAAACTCTATTTTAAATACAAAACACTAATATTATTCTTCTATACAGTTTCAGAAAGTGATTTTTGATGGAAGCTGGTAAAGATCATGAAGTAATGGAATTTGAGCCTTATTTGAATGGGAATGGAATTCGAAACTTATTGAAAGTATTTGATAATTACAAGTGTAATATGAGCGAGAGAGATAATAATGAGAGAATGGTAAAACTGCCACGAGAAAACTGTCGATACAGTCAGTGTACATTTTTGGGAGCAGTGATGGAATTCCGTTGGCAGCACTTAAATGTCAACAGAAAATATAGATTTAGCTCCTCCTAAAAACCATCCTGCAGTCACAGTCAACAGATATTTTGATGTGAAACATCTTTAGCCGCACGTAAAACCGATTTCTGGCGAGGCGACGCATGCCGTGGCGACGCGTCGCCATGCGCAATCGACTGTGCGATTCTCTCCCACTCGATCCGGCGTTAAGCCATCTCTCTCGCTACACTGAGCTCGGATACCTATAGTGTATACTCCGCAGTGTATACAGTGTTGTTTACTACAGTACACATAACCTGTGTTTTACTTGAAAACAAATTATTTATTCGTAATATTTTATTTTATCATTATGACATATTTAGTTCCTATCACAATCTGTTCTTTTCTGCATATTACTTTACAAAATAATGTCGATGTTTCACATCTGCCCGGCGTCCCGCGACGGCTCACATTTTTTTTTAACATTCGTTAATTGCGTGTATATTTCGATGAGCCTGGAAAAGCTGCGTAACCATTTTTATTTGTTATTTTTTCCTACCTCTGCTGATGGCCTTGCGAGGCTATTTCAGGTGTAGGTGAAACTGCTGAATTTACCGTAGGGTGCATTATACACTGTTTTGTCAGGTTGTGAGATCACTTTCAAAATAAAATGGCCCTTTTCGTATTTCTATTTAATAATTATATCTGAGTTACCGTTTTTTGTTACATCTTTTACTTTCTCACCGGTATTTTTAAACGTTATACATAAATTTTGTAACTTTACTGCTTTAGTTTCTTTGCTAGCTTTTTGTTTTCCAAACAAAAAAAAACTAACAAATATAATAGAATTTGAAACTAAATCCCAAGCTCCTAAATATTTACCAGCTTTCATCATACAAAGCCAACAACATTACCCAATGTTGTCGGATTTATTATTTGGTTTTCATCTAAGCCCATCGATTGTGTTCGTGTATAGAGTGGCTAAAGTGCAGTATAGGGAGATGAGAAGATTAACGGATAGAGCACACGGTGATGCTGTGTTGGCGTTGCCGTGCTGCATTGCTGCTGGGTGCTCACCTGTTAAAGAAAAGTCAGATTTAGTTAATGCAGATAAGATAAAAAATCGTTTGAGACTGAACTGAACTTGAATATTTTGTATTTGTTTTAGGTAGATTGCCGTTATGATGGATTGACCAAATAAAGGCAGCTCAAAATGGTCCCGTTAACGAGTGCATAAGAAGGGCCGCGGTACGCGAGGAATGGTAACGTCAGGTGAAGCTCACCACCACCGGAAGCCACGATGAAAAGAGAATAAGTATTTGTTTTACTGTATTGTTCTTTCCACTGCTGTTTAGATATACGTCCTTTTTTATTATTGCTTTGATGGGTGGACAGGCTCACAGCCCGCCTGGTGTTAAGTGGTTACAGGAGCCCATAGACATCTAAAACGTAAATGCGCCACCCACCTTGAGATATAAGTTAACTTGTAATAACAGAAGTCATATAAATTAATGATAAATTTGCGGGTAGGAAGAAACAAAATTAATAACCACCCTAAAGGACTTTTTGGCGGGAACGCGAGGAGTGAGGTTGTGTGATTTGTTTTATTTTGTCTATTTAGTGTTTCTTCGGATTTAAATGTGTATTAATGGTGGTTTATTAACCGTTTAATATCTGTAAAAGTGCACAAATGTGGGAAAATAAAACAAAGCCGCTGGACGTAACTTCTCGGGATCCTCCAAAAAGTCCACTGAAAAATCTTAGTAAATGACCACCATTTTACTAAGATTATATTTCATTCCATATCATCTCATTTCATTTAATTTCATCCCAGTTGATTAACGTCTCAAATTAACCATTTTCATTTCATTTCACTCCATAATATCATTTTTCATAAAATTAAGAATATAGTTTAAAATAAGACATGACTTAAAGGTCTTAGTTACCAGGTCATAAAATCACTTAAAAAAAAACATAATCTATACTAATATTATAAAGAGGAAAGATTTGTTTGTTTGTTTGTTTCGAATAGGCTTCGAAACTACTGGACCGATTTGAAAATTTTTTTTCCATTAGAAGCCGATATTGTCCCTGATGAACATAGGCTACTTTTTTTAATTTTTTTTTATTTTAATTTTTTGATTTCATGTGTGTTTTAATGTTTCCGAAGCGAAGCGAGGGCGGGTCGCTAGTTAATGATAAATTTGCGGGTAGGAAGCAACAAAATTCATTACCAGCCTAAAATCAATAGTAACGTGCCAGCGAATTGCGATAGATAGGCAATAACTATACGAGTATGTGTCAATGTTTGTCCCATATTTGTATTGGTTTATTTATCATTGATGTTAGTTGTTTATTTGCTCATGTCAATCCGTTATAGCAAGTTTAGATTTATGAGGTTTCGTGAATATGTATGTATTAACATATACGCGACTTCCATGAAATTTGAAAACATAGACATTTTTTTTATTGCCCTTGTAGTCAGACGAGCATACGGCCTACCTGATGGTGAGTGGTTACCGTCGCCCATGGACTTCAGCAATGCCGGGGGCAGAGCCAAGCCGCTGCCTACCAAAATCTTTACTGCATCAAAATCTTCGATATTTCGAGTGGCACACCGCGAGTCGCAAGCGCTTCGTAACAAAAATAGCAACTCCGCAACGTACAACGTTGGACATGATAAAATTAACATGAATCAATTTTGAATTAAATGCGAACATCAAATTTAATACATGATTGGATCCCCGAGGGTCTTTCAGTTACAAGGAGCTTGAGTTCACAATCAACGTTCAGTGTAAATCGCGTATAACAAGATCAAAAGAATCACCGATGCTTCATTTATGTTCTATAAATGGTTTTAGGTTTATAGGGCGAATATATTTCTTTTTGTTGAAATATATTGCTTATTTTCTTTAGCACCTACACCTTTTTGGTTGTTTGAATGGAATTTAAAAAGAAAACACGAGGAAAATATGTGTTTTTTTATAAAATAGGCAACTTGGAAAACATCTTGTAAGTGCTTAGTTGGTATTAACTATAACTTTGTTCACATGTTAGTTTACGATAGTACGTGATGTGTTACTGCTTCAAGAAATATTTCATGAAAAGTGCTTGTCTCAACATTGGAAACTTCATTGAACTCAAGATGAAACTGAGTTAGTTATGTAAAGAAAAACAATGCATCAAATGGGAGTCCTGTTTGCTGACGACATTATCTTTCAGAAAATCGGTAGCGAAACGCGATAGTTAAAAAGGCTGCCTATTCGAATTCAGTAATATGTATCTATATTGTAAATACAAAAATCTGGTAAATTGATTTAATTGCGTGCGTAAATTGAGATTTTTATCGCTAAAATTAATTAATGGAAAAATAGCTATGTATCCGTTACTCGATTTAATAACCGAGATACAGGGAATATTCGATATTTAGGAAGATATAGTTTGAGTTACAAGCGTAATAGTATTCATGGCCTTTTGGATTAAATGTATGGTGTATACGTATCGGCTAATCTGGCTAAGTCAATGTTCAAATTTCATGGGATAAAGAAACTATTCTAAGTAAATGTAAAATATTAAAATAAAAATAAGTACACCACACCACATCATCTCAAAGAACAAAAATGTATCTTATAAATTTTATCCGGGCCACAATAGTAAGGTCATTCATAATTTTACAATCAGGGTGATTGGGGAACAATCAAATTTCTACCATCGACTGCGAAAAAAATCCAAATTCCAAGAAAGAAATAAATCATTTATACGCCAAGCATAAATGGGTTATTACATAAGTTAAAAGCAGCGTGTATGCTTTGTCCTTATTTGACATGAGAATTTTATTGCAGTGCAAGATATTATAATATTATATAATTTACCATTCATTCATCCATAATTCAACTAATAATAAAAAAATCCATATATTTTCAATTTCGTCCCTTACCTTCTTACCTATTTTTAACTTACCATTTATGACGTGAACGTTCACAGAAGCTGCTTCCGCCATAGTGGGCACGCAGCTGTAGTTTCCGCTGTCACCTGGCATTAGCTTGTCTATCCTCAACCTGGACGTGAGCTGCTCCGTCCATTCCGTTTTAAGATGAAGTCTGGGCTCCTCAGCAACTTCATTCTCCTCGACTTCCTTATATTCTATTAGGTTTGATCCTGAAATTAGGACTTTCTTGAAATACTACAAACTTTTAGATACAGTGTATATTAGGTAAATTGATTAATCTATACTAATATATAAATGTACAGTGGTTTTTCCGTTATAACTACTGAACCATGCATCCGATTGACTTGAAACTTGGTATCCATGTAGAAAATACATGTACTTAATGGATAGGCTAATATTTATATGAGTGTTGGACTCCCTACATCAGTTGCAGGGGCGTTAATGATGAGAATCTTTGTGGGGGTGAGAAATAATAATAATAATAATAATGTTTTTATTTCAAGTATCCATGACTCATATAAATTGTTAATAAGACTTAGACCTATGTTAGTAGCTATATTTACATCACAATGAATTACTGTGGTAACATCCCATGGGAGATGGCACCACAGCGACCCATGTATATACAGTCCAGCCTGCTTGCGATCATGCTCAGGATACTAATGTTGATAATAATAATGTTGATTTTAAATGCCCAGCAAAGCGGAAGGGTACAGCTAGTAGATCATATAGGTATAAATACTTTAAATTATTGAACTACTCAGTGTAAATGGAAGATAGCAAACGCATTTCATGTCGTACGAGATTTGTTATCTTTTTTTGTCTACTTTAGATACAGTGCAATAAGCATTGCACATTCAATAGTATAGGCCAGATTCTCATAGTAATAAATAAAACACTTAAGACAAGATCAAACTTCGAATACCAAATAAAATTATAAAAACTGCCAATCGAACTCGGACCCCTGTTGTGGTAGTCAAACGTTAACTAGATAACCAATGAGAGGAAAAGAAGACTGAAGGCCTTATTAGAACGATACAACCGTTGTCCTAAACTTCATTTTGGAATGCATGAAATGATACGCGCCATGTAAAAAAGGCAATTTTATATAATTAAAATTGCACGATTTTCAAATCTTCGTCGTGGATGTTGTTTATTTAAACTATTAGAAACACGCTTACAAATGAATGGTACACGCCACAAGATTTCAACCCTAGTATAATAGTCAAAAAACCCAAAATGAGTATAAATCAGGTATCTTAAAACTAGGATAAAGGTGCTTAAAATAAAATCTAAGAGTTATTTATGCGGATAAGGTATGTTATTTAAAACCCAACTCACCCTTATACCAAAATATGGTTCCCAGATCGTGTGGGCCTTGACTTAGGATACAAGTTAAAGACAGGGAGCTTCCTGTCTTAACGTACAGATCTGCTGGGCCAAGGATGTGTGCTTTTGCTTCTGTGAACAAACAGAAAACCAAGTTACTCGGTACAATTGCGTAAATGTCCTCCACATTCTTTATGTTTAGTCAGTTTTTTCGACGCACTGAGCTTACGATACTCTAATTATTTCCTTCCATATTTGTAAAAACTAAAGACGTGCTTTGTTGTAACTATTGCAAAGTGTATCTAAAATATTTTAGTCATTGCCAATCGTTAAATACCATTTTGGGTCGGTGACACAAACAACTATACCAAACTAAGTTTCAGAAAATGCTGCTGCCTATTTTGTGTTATTCAGCCCGTTCTTACTCAGTGACATTTTATACCCTTGGAAAGAGGTGCGGTGATACTATTTTAGATTAAAATCACACAGTAACTAAATTGAATAAGAAACACACTAGAATACACATAATTTTTAAAGTCGTTAAGTTTATTTGACAAATATCCAGAAGTACAATCATTAACAATTGTATGCAGCAAACCGTCCAAACAAAATGATATTTGCGAGTCTTTTCGAGTCGTGAGCCTTTTTTAAATGTTTTATTCTAAAAGCACTATCGACACACGAAAATGGAATATTAGGATTAAAATTCAATGAGATTAAGAGAGGAAAAGGAACCAAAGATAAACGTTGGGTCGATAGTTCAAGAACGTTACTGAAGGGTTTCCCATGAGCTTCCAAACACGTGCTTACTTCGCATAATCGATATATTTAAGAAGTGATATGCTTGGAAAGTTGTAGCACTAAGCGATGAAGCACGGCCAATTATCCAGTCTGTTTTTGGGGCGTGCAATAAGCCGCACCAGTTTGCGTTATTCTTGAAGCTTGGCAAGACTCCAATGTGTCAGTTTGTGACTGTACATGATGTCTAAGACAACGTTTAGGTTCTAGCCGTAGCATCGACGATTAAAACACTTTATGTTTTCTAACAGCGGGTTCTCAGCATAATCACGCTTTTTGAAGGGCTTTTATACTGTGGCGGGTAGCCATCATACAATACAAGATATTTGATAGATGCCTGAATCTAGCTTACGACATTTTCCTTAATTCGTCACTCACCGGTCGATACATATTTTATTTTTATTGCTTTTGTGGGTGGACGAACTCACGGCTCATCTGGTGTTAAGTGTGTGAATGGCTTAAACGAAGAAGGGAAGATCTTCCACCGAGCGGGTGATATTGCTCGGTAGACCGACGGTCCGAATGTTGTTGTTCGGAACTTGTATATATGCAAGCTTATCTTGAAAATGTCGTAAGCGAGATTCAGGATGCCCGCCACAGTACTAAAGTCACTAAATTGTATTACGACCTTACACGACATATCGACGTAGACACTGATGGGGAGTTGATTCGAAATTTTGGTAATCTGACAAGAAAAACTTAAAAGAGAAATTGAGTTGATCAGAAATTTTGATAATCTAGCAAGAAAAAACTTAAAAGCGAAATTGGTTCTGTGACTGTATCTCCTTCATGTAAATATTCAATTAACTTAATCAGGCGTCGTAGCTTTTCACTCGCGTGTGCTTCTAAGTTGAATTAAATTAGAAGCTTTTAATTATAATCTGGTAGCAAATCGTTTTGCTCGGTTAAATTCCGGGAACGACTTTAATGATCAAGGAAAAATAAATGTAAACAGGAAAAAAAACGTTTCAGTATGATGAACGTTTGCTGTTGAAACTCATTGCAGACCCGAAATCAATAAGCGAGGAACTTACGCTGAATTCTAAAAAAGGTCCCAGTAAAACGAGCCGCCTTCGAAACGGGCCTAATTTAAAATTCAAATCGTTCTGCTGATAATGAAAAAGGTAGCCCCCATAAACACATCATGCGAGGCAGCTAAAAATATAATTTTCAAATTATTTAATCCTGCAGAGCATGTGAGTTTGAAACATCACCTACTGACACCAACTAATTAATATACGAACATAACAAATCTGATAATATTGCGACAAAGAGTTTTTTGCACACGCGCTAAACAAGATTTAATTATATTGAATGCAAAATTCCACTTGTACCAAAAAAAAATTCCTTTCTTGAAATTTCCACTAAAATCAGCACGTTGAGATATTTGAACCGGAAGGCCCATCAAGCGCGCAGAGTAACATGATAAGGCATATATAAAACGACAAAGGAACCGTTCAAAATATTCTCGAACGAAAAAAATTGGCTCGAGATTAAATCTGTGAAACATTTCATCGGGGCCCTCAATTTAGCAACACGGGTGCGTCTTACTCGCTGTATTTTTGAAGATCTAATATTGGATGTGGCCATTTCACGAAGGAAGACAATAAGAGCTGCTTCGGAGTACACAGTGAGAGGTTAATTAAGGAGCAGGGTTGTCGTCTAGGAAATTGGGAGTCGTAAAACAATGCTTCACGCTGCAATGAACACCAATGGTATTTTTATCTAATATAGCTTTATGAAATGTAATATTTGCTTTCATTACTAGGTTCATAGGTTTGTTTTATCGCACCTGTGACGGGTATAAATAGTTTTGATCCAAAAGTTCGCAGGTCTGCGAATGGGTACGTACCATTACGTTTTCAATGTTTCATAAAGTAATGCATACAACATAAAGTAGATTCCCCAGTACCCACATTTGGCAGCCTATTAGGTATGGTTTTACATTGGCAAAGGTATATTCGTAACTATCTATCTGTCAACTCGTCCACTGCTAGACATAAGTCTCCCTTAAGCCTCGCCACAATGTCCTGTGTCCAGTGGCTCATTTCTTTACTCAATGTTCGATAATACAGATCTATTTCTTCTAGTTCTTNTTAGGTATGGTTTTACATTGGCAAAGGTATATTCGTAACTATCTATCTGTCAACTCGTCCACTGCTAGACATAAGTCTCCCTTAAGCCTCGCCACAATGTCCTGTGTCCAGTGGCTCATTTCTTTACTCAATGTTCGATAATACAGATCTATTTCTTCTAGTTCTTAGGTTCTAGCATTGGGTTGAGTAAAAAAAAAAACGGGAAATCAGAAGTTGCTGTGAGTGGTGACAATGAATTTCGGATCAGGTCATGCCATGACATGACATGGTTGTCTGTATATTTAGCTACCCGATCACTACAAATAAGACTAGATGTGTAATAACATAGAGTTCAGTATTTTTCTTTAATAAATCGAACCAATTTTCGGCTAACACGCCAAAACCAATGGCTAAGCAGTAAATAAAACTGCCAATCATTAGCTATCGAAACCAAAGATCCATTCGATAATATTATTTAGGTCAAACCGAAAGAGCAGTGAAATAACAAGAAAACAATTTTGCCAGACAGCATAATTACCGAAAAGTTCTTCGCAGGATGCCAGCAAGCAAAACAGCTTAACGCGCTTATCAAATTTTAATAACCTTAAATAAATGACAATTAAAATGACATGGTATTTTTCTCAAAATCGGACTGACTATTTTTTATTTATTGCATAGATGGATGGACGAGCTCACAGCCCACCTGACGTTAAGTGGATACCGGAGCCTATATATGTCTACAACGTAAATGCCGCCACCCACCTTGAGATATGCGTTCTAAGGTCGCACTTCAGTACAACGGCTGCCCCACCCTTCAAGCCGATACGCATTACTGCTTCACGGCTGAAATAGGCAGGGTAGTGGTGCCTACCCCTGCGGGCTTACAAGAGGTACTACCACCAGTATGGGCACTTAATGTTCGAAAACTTAAGTTCTCAAATTTATAAAGCTTCAGTCGCAAAAAACTTGTTTGATTATGTAATAGAACCAGCACTACTTAAGCGAAAATTGTGTATTGAGTGTGTACCTTGAATTATTATCGTCGATTAGAATGAAATTTATCTTAATATCTTTGAGAGGTATTCTAACTGGCAGAATCAACAAAATTGTTGAATCACAGAGAAGATTTAAAAAAAATTGTCTGCGATCCCAAAATTAATTTTTTTACATAATAAAATAAAATATAAGTAATTGAATTATCACATATATTTTGGTATTATTGTATTATAGTATCGTAGAATGTGTTTCATTTTAGTTGCCCCACGACAATTGTGTAAGCAATTTGTAATATACACCACGTATCCTTGTCAAAACTTTGAAAGTACTTTGTTATAGGAAACGGCTTTATCAGAACTTTAACACAATCTTGTTTGCTAAAATTATTATTATGTAAATCTAATGCGATAAATAGCAAGCTACAAGTTTCCTAAGTTCTTGTTAAATTCCTAAGTTTACTTGTGACTTGTCGTCAAACACATCATTCTCCCTAAGGGTACATTCACGCTTAGCGTATCGATAGCAGTTTGTATTTCGATAACTTTCTTGTTTGTAATTCACTTAGACATTTAGTCATACATTATAAAGCTAAAAAATTATCTATCTTAAACAAATACGGATGTATAGAATATTAATGCAACATTTGATAAGCGCGTAATAAGTATATCGAACCCATTGAAGGTTATTATTAAATTCAAATAATAAGCTTGAATAATATTATATACAATTATTTATTAAATTCTATTTTCAATGTGGTGTATCGACCAAATCAGAACCACTGTGGGAGATCTGTAGCCGTATAGCCTTGTAAGATGGGTGAAATTTGCTCCGTCCAAAGCTACATAGGCGTTTACGATCACTCTATCAAGAAGGATATGATTAAGAAGAAGTAGTATTATTTAAATTACATAGATATTTTGGTGAAATTTGTTAAGCTATTACCATAAGTAAGAGAGCAGTTGTCAATGAGGCTATAGCTTAGAGATCTTGCTTAAATCGCGGAGTTGGTCACTGTAACCAACTGCGGAAGAGATGGGGCTGGACGGAAAACGAAAGCTGTGAATGCAGATGCCCAGAGCATACTGTACACCACATTGTTATGGAATGCCCACCAACGAAATTCGCAGGCCAAGTGGAAGATCTTAAAAATGTAACAGAAGAAGCTATCGATTATTTCACAAACTGTAAATTTAAATTATAATCACGCCTCGTAAAGGAAAAAAAAAAAAACGTCCAAATCATTGTGACACAAAAATGTATCAGACAAAACTATTAGAGTTTCCTCTGTAAATTTATTTACGATCCAGGAATCCCAGACATATTTTACATCAACTGCGAATGTGGTTTTAGTGCCAAACTTTGCGTTACGAACTTAAGTTTGTGCTGTTAATGGTCCCAGATTTTACTAAGCTTTAATGGAAACTGTCAAGGACCTTGTTTAGATTAATTATCAGGGGTTACTAAATACTCAGATTAAATTCTAGTTTGTCTCCTATTTTGTTAAGAGTAACATTTCGATATTAAAATTTTGTTGTTCTATCCTTGACTTATAAGATTGATGAAATTATTAAAATTTGTACATACTCTGTTATTACTTTTTTTAAACAAATTTCTGTATTATTCAAACAGTATTCGTGTGATAATTATTATGTCAATATTAAAATGCGATAGGTAAGACAAACTGATGATCTAAATTTATTAAACAAAACATTAATATGTTTATTAACTAATTTCATACATCAATTTGTCATGAACATGCAAACGAATGTGTTGAATACGTGGAGATTATTAACTCCACTCACGGGAGGCGGCGGTGACTTTTGTGCTCTCGCGAGACCACAGACCTGGCAAGTTCTCTGATCTGAGAGTTACATTAGGTAAATAATAAAATAAAAGAAAAACCTCATTGAATTCGAGATCTGGCTCTTTTTATAAATAACGTGCCGCATCACTACGGATTTTTTTAATATTTCATACTGACCAACGACATTAAGCTGAAATGCCAAAGACATCTTTGGTTCCGTGTTGACTTGGCACTCGTATATCCCGGCGTCTCTCTCCTGTGGGAATTTAATCTGCAGCGTCCAATTTTCTGACTTCTCAGGCCGAATAACCTGGAACCTCTGGTCGGATGTGTAAGTCAAAATCCCAGCTGTGAGTATGTGGAGATCCCTCTTCCTGATCCAGCTGACCTGCAACAAAACTCTTGTTACTTTTAGGCTTTTGAATACTACACTAATTAAATTATCTGAGATATTGACGTGACTGAGTTTTACAATTCACAGACATTTTTCATGACGACAGAAATTACAAAACAAAGCCAAGAATCGACAGCTTGAATTTTACTGATATTAAACAAATAAAAGAAACACATGTTGCTAAATTTAAATCAATATATTCTTTGTACCCTTGTGTGTAAAATCTGTGGCTGTGACCGCATGTAATTAATAACTCTTACATTAGACGCCTTAAGCTCTAACATTAGGAGCAGGCTTCGGGACCCTAGTAACCGTATTCGTCGAACTCGGCAAAGAGTTCGACGTGCAACCTAACAACTCATGCATCAGCCCGCTGAGTTTCTCGCCGAATTTTCTCAGCGGGTCGCGATTACGATCCGGTAGTAGATTAATTCGCGAAGCAGCTGCTCTTGAATTGTTAGATCTTCTTTAGAGGCACTGGGCAGCTGTTAGCAAATCCGGTGAAACTGGAAAGGCCTCCGGGCCACCATTAATAAAAAAGTCTGGAGTATAATGGATCCTATCTTCTTGTGAAGCATCGATTGATGCGTATGATATTTTCTTCTGGATTATACAAGTACAAGAGAATAACATTGTAATCGATTTTTAGCCGAGCCGAAATACGAGTTACAATGTTACTCCTTAAATGTGTCGATGTTTATGGAGAGCCGATCTCGCATTGTTCTAGTATTTTACTATTAATTTCGGATCCATCTAAAATTTGACCGCTCCGTTGGTCTTCTGGTCCATCTTCTGGTCAGCCAGAGTCAGTAACTTTATTAGATATATTAGAGAGAGAGAGAGTAATCGTCATCCGAGTGTACCATTTCTGCATGTCATCTGTTGAATATAGAACGTAAAAATATTTTATGATCCATCCATCAGTCATTAAAGAAAGAATAACTGTTTATTGAGATCATTGAAGAACATACGAGAACATACATTGAAGAACGCCGTTATTTTATAAATCCAAGTAAAAAAAAAAACTTTATAGACATCTGAAAAAAGGATAATGTCTTTTTAAGGATATAAAAATGCTAAACAAAACGTCAAAATGCTGTGAGACGAGACTGCGAGTTAGTTAAAACTATTGTGTTATTATATTAATGGAATGTTTAAAAAGTCATCAATCTCTTGTAAATTACACTCGCTTTGATGTTAATTGTTTTATAAAAATAAAAGACCACTTTGTGTTTTATTTTAGATGGAAATTTTTCCAAGAATGCTAGCTTTTTCATGGATTAGTTGTAATTAAAGTGAGCGTTCAGTTTTGACTAATTAGTCTCACTTTAACAATATGATAAAATTGTTTTTACAACTTTTGCTACTCCAAACTGAACGTAAAACTGGCGTAGTATGGAATTAAGGATATTAAAAAAGTGTTCATGATAATTTTTTAATCGACATCAAAAGACAGGCAAGGCCAACTAGCCCGATACTACATAAATTAATTATGTCATGGCATCATGGTGACAGCCAAGTATAATTTTAATTTAGCTTATAAAATAATCATTCTTATACGATCTTATCATTCATATACATAATAATGTATTACAGAAACTAACTAAATGTAGATAATTAATTTTATCGAAATACAATTTTAAGCTATATTATACCACACTTGTTTTGATAAAATTAATTACATGCTGAAAATGAGTTCTGTAATCTAATGTATGCTGTTTTCAAATAATTATCCATTTTATAAAAATAACTAGTGCTGCTTAGTGAATCTTTGTAAATGCCTGACTTCCAAAGTTGCAATTATCAATTTTCTGCCAAAGACGTAACGGCCAAAATTGGCCAGCTAGAAATCGGTATGCAAAAATGAGGCCATTATAGATAAAAACGTATTTAGTGATTTTTTGCAGTTAATGAGTTTGTGGCGACTCACTTACTCGCCACTACTTGGGCAACCGCCTTACAATTCGACGAAATCGCTGTCGCTTATGAATTCAGGCAATCATCTATTATTGTTCAACACTTCGGAATCTTAAGAAACTGCGGGCAGTACTCATCGATATTTGCTGTGCTACCCATCGTTCGTGTCAGTGCTTTACTACTTCTTTAAGTTAATTCTTTATCGTACCACTCTTGTCATAGTTTATTTGTGAATATTGCTATCTTCAATAAACTATTCAAAGCAGTACATATTCATACTCACTGTGTAAAACACCCTTCGTGTCAGCGCCTACCTAATACAGTTAGAAGCAGAACTAATACAACTACTTCTACAGTGGTGACCCTCGACAGCAAGAAGAACCGAAGATAAGTGGATTAAATGTATAATTAATTATCATCATATACATTATCGTTTTCGGCTATCACATTTTTGTTCAACAAGGTAGACGCAAAATATTTTTAAGTTCTTGCAATAAGCCGACGATATATCTTGTAATTTATAGACATATACCTCATCGTTAACATACTATTACATGTTATTCTATTCGGGCAGGAAAATGTACTGGAAAGGTACTCGCATTGTGTTACACTACTATGGGTTCAAAGGCTATAAATGTCTTGCTTCGAAATTCTGCTCGTAACAAAAACGAATTCCAGGTTGAAATTTATAAATTTTGTGGATGGCGATATGTATAGAACCCGAACGCATGCCTGTTCGCTAACATCCTGATTATTTCAGCCCCATAAATCCAATAAAAGTGAGACAACGACCTCAAGTATCAAAAGGCAAATGGCATACACTATGCCCATCTACACTTTATTCACGAAATATGTACATATATGTTAAATTTATCGGCCTGCTCAAAGCAAACACTTGGATAGACAGAATAAAATATGTTAAGGATGAAGCGCTTGACATTATTCTAAAAGGCAACGATGCCGAAACTCGACTGAACATTCTCAAAAATATATTTCGTATTGCTGTATGAGAAGTGGAAAATATACGCTGAAACTTCAGTGTGACAGTTTGGACAATGACAAAATCTAAAATGTATTACGATTTTGGAATTTTCTTCTCAAGAGCTTTGGACGGTTTGAAGAGAGACATGAGAAATTCTCAGACACTTCAATTTTGTTTCTACCTTCCGTTAGTTTTATTTTTGTTTCCATAAATATTTTTATAGTCTAGCTAGTGTTTAGCAATTACCCAGGAAAATAAATTGTAGAGGAAATAGACATCTTCATAAGGTTTAAGTCTTGGGTGAGGTTTATGAAGCGGTTAAGCCTGCGTATGTGTCCTTACGCTACGATCATGTCATGTGGTTTGTTAAATATGTCCGATGAAGATCTTCCACTGCGGCAGTCGAGAATTAACTTTGAACGCTCCAGTGTCTACATTAATAAATAAGTTATTCTATTATTTAGGTACATGAATGATTGCTTTAGAACAAGAAAAGGTAAATAATTCCTAAAAATATTCCTTTTTTCAATTAAATTCAAGATTTTTGCACCGTTTTTTTTATTTTCCATGTCATGTTTATCAGATTTGGTTGTGTTTGTAGTATCAGTGAAACCAAATAAATACTTTAAATAAGTTACTAATCTGGCTTAATTTCACGATAATTATATTAATGACAATCAAAAAATTAAAGAAAATACTACTAAAAATCTAGTAACAAGCTTTGGTCGTTCTAAATTTTAAAAGTTTACTGTGTTTTTTTTAATTAAAATCACTGATGAAAGCAAACTACTAGGGCAGCTATATTAAAATTTAAAGCTCTCAATAACACAGAGAAGAATATTTTTATTATCAATTCGAGCGATAACAACAGAGAATAAAAGATACAAGACAATAGTCTATCCATTAGAAGCAGGCGGAGCTTAATGGATCAAAGCGCTTCCTTTATGGTTCTATACGAGGTTAATCTCTGTTTAACACTTTCAATAATAAAAATTACGACTTTTACCTTTAAGTATTTAAACGTTTTTGCCTGAGCTTTTGGAGCCGAACAACACCCTCGAGCTAAGCTTTATTGCAAACAAAAATAGAAGGCAAGTTAAAGCACAGACTACAAACATTGTTCACAAGAATATATAATCCGAAAATCGTATACGGATATCTTGGACCAGTAGTCAGGGTACTAACCATTAGACCAACTAAAACAAAATTTAGGCTCGCAAGGATGGCTCGCATTACCTTCCTATTTTGGCCGCGACACGGTCGTGCGTTTTGGGTGGACAGATAAGACAGCCATAATACAAAACAGTTGAACTACGACCTTATCAATATGTCCAATGTAACTATTTAAAACCAGGTCAGACATAACGTCAGCAGATGTAAAACTATAAAGAAAATTTTATGTACTAATAAATATACTTATAAATCCCATATCGACGGGTGAAAGGTTAGGTTTAAGAAACATTTTTGCAACATCATGTATGTTTAGAGCAATTCAAACTTTAAATTTTGAGAAAAATATCCTTAAAAAACCAGCTATCTGAATGTGGTAAACACAATTGAAGTTTAATTAAAAATATCGAATTGTTAATACTCATTATCCTGCCCTTCTCCCAGTCACCTGGGGTCGGCGCAACATGTTTTCTCCTTCCATACTCTTCTATCATATACCATTTCTTCGCTCACTCCCCTCCTACCCATATAGTCTTTCACACAATCCATCCATTTCTTCTTAGGTCTACCTCTTCCTCTAAATCCTTCCACATTCATAGTTAACACTCTCTTAACAACCTCATTTTCATTTCGTCTCATCACATGTCCATACCATCCCAAACGTGCACTCCTCAGCTTCTCTGTCACAGGTGCCACTTTCAGACTTCCTCTAACATATTCATTTCGTATTCTATCCATTCTCGTTACTCCACACATCCATCGCAACATTCGCATCTCTGCTGCATGCAATCGCCTTTCATCCGCCACTTTCGTTGTCCAACAAGAATTGTTAATACTAATACCAAATAAAACGGACCTTTGATTAAACGGAAACGGATCGAATGATTTTCATAAAATTTAGTATACAGGGGATTTCGGGGGCGATAAATCGATCTAGCTACGATTTATTTTCAGAAAATGTTGTTTTATTCGTGTTTTCAATAATCAACTCTTCCCGACATCTATTGGCGAATAATAATACTATTTTTCTTAATTGAGGGCAACTAACCGCTTTAAAGACACAACAAGATGGCGTTATCAAAAAAAAAAAAATTAGCAAAGCTCGATCATCATCTAGTATCGCTTAAATAGCGTTTCGCACCTCGATATGAAGTGTCTAACAAAAAAATATGAGTTTTTTTATTGCTTAGATGGGTGGACGAGCTCACAGGATACCTGATGTAAAGTGGTTACTGGAGCCCATAGACATCTACAACGTAAATGCGCCAACCGCCTTGAGATATAAGAGATCCTACCACCAGTAATCACGAGGGGTCCTACCACCAGTAATTTTTTTTCGTTTTAAAGTTATGAGTATAAATTTAGCGTTCGACTTTCATACCAGCAGATACGTCAATAAGAAACACGAGTGCATTACCGTCGCGCCGGTTCGAAATCGTTATTGCAGCACGTTGCTGCGTAATGGCGTTCGTATCGATCGAAGAATACATTAATGGACAGTCATATCGGACGGTAAGCTGCTGGGCAATTTACTTGGTATCGTTTAAGATGGCGTTTGGTTTGGTCCTTGGGAATCCAAACTGAATATGAATCAAAGTTTGGTCGATTATGAGCTATGACTGATATCGAAAAGCAGTATATATTTTTTGCCGCTTTTTGCCACGTACCATCCGGCTTTGGAATGATCTCCCCTCCAAGGTGTTTCCCGAGTGCCATATCCTTTTTCAAACGAGGCTTGTGTAGAGTACTTAACAGCGTAACAGGTAAGCAGCGGCTTGGCTCTGCCCCTAGCACTGCTGAAGTCCATGGGCGACGGTAACCACTTACCAGGTGGGCCGATGCTCGTCTGCCTACAAGGGCAATAAAAAAAATGATTTGTATCGCTTACAAAAGAATGTTTTTTTTTCACCCACTATATAAAATTTGAAACGTACACACAAAGCGATACTCGTACAAGAGAAATTGTTGAAAAAATTGTTTTTTCTAAATATTATCTGTCAGTTTTAAATATATGTAGTTATCATTAGCGCATATCGACGCTTGAAAGGCAAACGTGACTAAGCGACAATAACTGCTTTGTACATAAATGATAGGCAATAACTATATTCGATGCACAAAAAAAATATATTTCTAAGTCTATTAAAATCATTTCAATCCTACAGCTAGATTCGTTAAAATTTTTTTTTTTTCAGGTATTTCTCATGTATATTTTAAATTAATTTCAACTTTAAATTAGTCTAATGTAAAGTTCACGCGTTGTCGCTTAGTCACGTTTGCCTTTTAAGCGTCGATATGATCATACTCGATCCTGTGGACTGAGTGGTAGACGGTCGACGTCACCCTAAACACGTCATTACGGATCCTCCCGATCCATTAACGGTGCTTTTAGGTACCTCAAGCACCGGTCAGCGCTCTTGCCCAACCCGTCGCTTGCGACAAAGGGCTCGACGAGTAAATTAACCCATAGACATAGCCCACTGAGGCTTTCGCCGGATCTTCTCAGTGGGTCGCGTTTCCGATCCGGTGGTAGATTCTGCGAAGCAATGCTCTTGCTAGGGCCAGTGTTAGCAACACTCCGGTTTGAGCTCCGTGAGCTCACCTACACGTCAAGGAGAAGCTGAATTAGCCTCTTAAGGCTATCAGCATAGGTAGGAAGAAAAAGTAAAAAAAAAAGCATATTATAACACTAGAGATTATGGTTGACCTGAAATTGATTGCCATACACCACATATATCCGAATCCTATACCTGAATATGCCACCTTAAATGTTTTCGACATACTACTACGGATGATATGATATGAATATGATGAATTCGTGTAATATATAAAAATAAAGTTATATTTGCGCTAAAGTTATATAATGTGAAGAAACATATTAAATGAAATGCCAAGGGCTCGGCTTATGTTGTTCCTTCATCGTGAAAGTCATCCGTGAACACGAGTTAAGTACGTATTTCATTACAAAACCTAATTTACCTGCCTGCGGGATTTGAACACCAAGATAAATCGCAGCGCTTTTACGAACAGGCGTGATGTTCTTTAGGCCACGACGACTTCAATTATTAATATTACGAAAATCACTCATCTTACACTCTTAGATAAATAAATCATTTAACTAACTATCTTCTTGCTCTTATTAGATATTAAGCTGCTTGTCATCTTTTGCCATTCAGGACTATTTATTACTGGTGGTAGGACCTCTTGTGAGTCCGCGCGGGTAGGTACCACCACCCTGCCTATTTGTGCCGTGAAGCATTAATGCGTTTCGGTTTGAAGGGCGGGACAGCCGTCGTAACTATACTTGAGACCTTAGAACTGATATCTCAAGGTGGGTGGCGCATTTACGTCGTAGATGTCTATGGGCTCCAGTAACGACTTAACACAGGTGGGCTGTGAGCAAGTCCATTCATCTAAGCAATAAAAAAAAAACGTCATCTCTGAACTAACATACTTCTTTCAAATATCCTCTTTCACACAGCCCATCCAAGTCTATTTAGAACGTCGCCTCTTAAGGAATAAATTATGTAGGAGTTAAATTGAAAAAGAGGTAGTTTTTTATTTAGAACATTAAAAAAAAAAAACCCCGAGCAAGTCCAGACCTACTTCCCTTTGAAAAAATCTCGCTAACCTACTTCGTTTCGCGTCAAATCGAACTAAAATAGCCAATAAAATCAATACCAGTCTTCGCGGCATGCAAAACGGCCCGAGACGTCATTGAAACGAGAATAACATACGGTAATGTTGAATTGAAAATACATCTCTCTTTTCCCCACGCGGTAACAGAATAGAGAACGTTCGGAAATTGGATATACACAATTGAATATTTAACTATATGCGATAGTGTTGGCTAAAAACTTAACAAAACGCAATGAAGAATCTTCATTAGCCTTTGTTCATCGTCCATCGCTGCTAAAATTATAAATTATTCGAAAGAAATGAGCAAGAGTTTATTTTTTTATTGCTTTGATGGGTGAAGTCGTCGCGGCATTACTGCTTCACGGCGGAAATAGGCGGGGTAGTGGTACCTACCCGTGCGGACTCTCAAGAGGTCCTAGCACCAGTGATTACGCAAATTATAATTTTGCGGGTCTGATTTTTATTACACGATGTTATTCCTTCACCGTGGAAGTCAATCGTGAACATTTGTTGGGTACGTATTTCATTAGAAAAATTGGCACCCGCCTGCGGGATTCAAACACCAATGCATCGCTCGATACGAATGCACCGAATGTCTTGTCATTTAGGCCACGACGACTTCTAAGCACACTGAACGCCTAAATATTTCGAAGCAGTAAATTTATTAGATGTGTACCTAATATTCATACTTACAGCTTTGTCCCCTAGTTGCTCTACCCTGCAGTGGAGGAAGGCGGTCTGTCCGACTACTGTGGTCACATTCCTCGGTACGTTGTACTCGAAGTACGGAAAGGAACCCACACTATCTTCTCCGTAGTGGGCTGTACCTGCAACAACTATGATTTTTTAAAGTTATTTTTTATCAATTTTCAAACAACATTTAGAAAAAAGCTATTAAAGCCAAAAGGCTATCTTTAAAATTTTTGTTCGAAATCTGATTGAAATTCAATTGAATTGTGATAGCACTGGTTTTAGTCTTCAAACTACATGTATCAGAACAGAAGTAGATAGGAGATGTTTAAAAATCACGACCATTGATAATCGTAGGACGCATTCTGATCTAGCACGATATGTGTAAAGATAATGGTAACAATTGCGTGATAATATAAGGCCTCTTTTTAGTTTTCAAGCAGGAGGGCGAAACCTCATATCATGAGGTTTAAGCGCGTAAGGGTCACCTTCTTGGCCTTCCTCCTGGTACCTGCTCTAGAGTGACGGTAGACTAGCGCATGGTCTACCTTATTATGGCATACTATTAGTAAATGTCGGTTGGCGGTCAGATTAAATTAGTGTAGATATTAAAAAAGGCTGCTATAGTGAACTCTTTTAATTCTCTGTCGAATCCCCTTAGTCGTTACATTAAGAGAAGAAAAAGGTTGATACTATTCTATATTAATACCAAGTATACGTGCTTTATTAAATAATAGGAATTATATCTAGTACGCTTCGTACAGTAAAAAGACCCAGCGTCAATTTAAATAAAATTTGAATAATTGAGGCACATTTAAAAAAAAAAACACAATGTTATTACATGACTCATTATGAGTTTCTTAGTATTCCTTTTGTAAGTATCCACACAAATGGAATGTTAAATGAGACAATTAGCAAAAACAAAGGTGTTTTGATTAAGAAATTATTCTGGGTCTGGAGCGAGAAAGGTGTGTGTGTGGCCTATTTCTGGGTATGGTATTCCATCAGACATTGCCGATAGTTAAATGCTTAGGGATGTATACTTGCGCTAGGAAGCATTATTAACTGCTTTTCCAGAATTTATCTATTTTCTGCGGCGTATATGTCTATACGTATAAGCGAAATATAGAGTAACTTAATCTCGGGGTTTCTCTGAAGCATGAAATGGCAAAAGAGGCTTTCCGACCGAGTATCAAAGTCACAGACGTATGCTGAAGTGGCAGAATGCTGGACACATCGCAAAATGTCTGACCTAAAAAAAAAAGCTATAATAACTAAAGTAATAATAATTGATAATATTATAATACGCTACTACTATATTAAAAAACAAGAAAGTATGTATTATAATATGAGTCGTCTATTATCAAAGGTGGCAATCTGTGAATTTGGACAAAAAATTTTTATTGATATGTCAATACAGATTGATTTGAATATAATCGTCTCCTTCAAAGAATACGGTTCAAAACCTGCATTAAATAAAGGTTAATACTTAACCTGTTATTTATCTAAGATGTCGTTCCGAAGAGTTTTGTGACTGCCAATCGAACACAAAGTCAATAATTCGTTTTTCTGATTTACCAATCATTGTCCAAAAGTCAGATTGCCGGCTTTGATAATAGTCGACTCATATATTCTATCAAGCACCACAAACTTTTTTAGATTTTTCCGTTGAATACTTCGGAAATTGTTCTCTAATCGAATGTTCCACATACTTGCCTGTGCAGGCTGTATTCATTGGAAGCCTGAACCAAGTTAAATTCCTATGCAGCAATTATGTGATACGTTAAAATTTAAAAACGCCATAAATTACCATTGAATGTTCACAATGATTAATTTGATATCTCTTACTTAATTTTCAAAAAGATTTACCTATTACTATTACAATTGCTTTAAACTGTAGCGATTTAATTAGAATCAATTTTTCTTATCCTCTTTTGAAAATTGTCAATTGCATTTTTATTATTAAAACAACATATTCATGTTTACTCGCAATTAAACGAAGTGCTTTCATTTTGTCAGATTCATCTAACAAACATTTGTCGTCACCATTTTACTTAATACATTATATATTGCGTTTTTCATATCGACAGGTATTATAAATATTGCATATCGAGAGGTAAAATGCTATTTGGGTTTAAGCGATATTTTTGCAACTTTACAGGAAAGCCATTTACAGTTTAAAATTAGATAAATTATAATCATAACAAAAAAAAGTTTCAGCTATTTGAATGGAGTAAGTTTAATTGAAGTTCAATTAAAAAGATTGAACTGTTGATGCTAATCACTACATAGTATAAAACAAAGTTTTCTCTGTCCCTATATCTCTCTGTCCCTATGTATGCTTAAATCTTTAAAACTACGCAACGGATTTTGATGCGGTTTTTGTTAATAGATAGAGTGATTGAAGAGGAAGGTTTATAATATATGTATAATAACATCCATTAAATAGTGGAGAAATCAATAATAAATTACAGTTTCCGAAGCGAAGCGAGGGCGGGTCTCTAGTACCAAATAAAACAAACAAACAAATGCCGCGTATTAATCGTAATGTAACTTTAATCAAATGGCCTTTAGCCCCCGATATAGTCTCTTTAAAAGACTTCCAATGGAGTCTTATTTACCTATATTTTTAATAATTGCGGAGAAATAAACTTAGTTGGATTCAAAACAAGTGCCCCAACATTATCCGGACCTTTTCACGCAACACTACCATCTCTCGACCAATTTCCTACACCTAAACGCGAAACTCACACCTCATTTACCCCGTTTTTACTATTTTGCTGTTACACTTAGTCGCAACGTAGATGAGATCGTGACACG
Source organism: Bombyx mandarina (assembly GCF_003987935.1). The sequence goes on along the minus strand of NW_021011517.1, from coordinate 757,281 downwards.
GCGACTTTAGGTTGATTTTCCTTCGACACTACATTCAGATAGACTATAATGATAGTTATTGTTGCCAGTACGTTGTCGCTGTGCTGTGGCCGTTTAATTAAGGACCCGAAGTTTTTGAATGTTCTATTCTAGTGACCGTAAAATGCTATGGGAATCGTCACACGCTGTGGTACCAAATTTTTGGCCGTATTTATTATTACTGTTATTTAGATAGGTTAACCAAAGACCCTTGAGAGTCCTTGAGTACCTGATCACCACAGTTGGCACCATTGGAATAAAGGCAAATTATTACAGCAACAAAAACCTTGCTGGACGCATTTGCGTAATATTAACCCTGATTAATGTACCAGGGAGCTTAGCCGAAGTAAACTTAGTATTTAATAAAAATATTGGTGAACCAAGCTAGGCTATATTTTCCTAACATATATGTTCTAGGATCAATGTTAAGCAAGTAATTCCGCTTCGGGAAAGATATATGCTAAACATTTTAGTTCCACCGTAATCAATATGAAGCAAAAACTTTGTATCCCTTTTTACGAAAATTGCACGGACGGAGGAGTATGAAATTTTCCACACTTGTAGAGAATATAGAGAAGAAGTGCACAATGCTAATAATTTTTTTAAATAATGCATAAAACATATATTAAATCAATAAAGAAAACATTACACACACTACATACCATGTATTTGACGCACACACGCATGCATACTATTTATTGTCAAACTTTTGTTCTTGACGTCTGTGGTCAAATTGAGAATAGATTAAATATTGTTTGTCGTTATTAATATTTTTTTATAGTGTAGCCTTGGTGAAATTTGTGATTAGAGAAGTATAAAATACAATCATAATAGTGTACAAACTTACAATTCCAATTAATTATAGTCGAATTTCGACTACTGCGGGACCTCTAGTTACTGGAAATTTAGAATACGTATCATTACTGCGTGTTCGAGTATAGTTGATATTTTGTTCTATCTTTGTGAAAGTCACTTTTGGAAAAAATAGTTAAGAAGATAAGTCCGTGTCCAAATCGTACGGCGGCATAATCTCATGCGTGCGACCCGGCATTTTACGAATGACCGGTTTTTTGACCGGTTTTTAACCGGTTTTACAAATTTAAAATTCTATTCTTCGTATATTTCTAGGCTTGATTTCGTTTGACAGATCGTGCATCATGCATATTCATAAGTCTTCCGACATTTTTTTACGTGTCTCAATGGTTTTACTATTTTCTAAGCATATTATCTCTAGCTAAACAAAGTTTGTAGCTATAATTAAATAGCAGTTCGACACTCGGTTCATCTGATCAGATTTAACCGCTTAATCAAATCGACTGGGAAATTGCAGGACTAAGCAATTATTATTATTTTTACGTTATTACCTGCGATCAGTCGCTAAGAGTGAGAGAAGAGTGATCAGGTGAGTTACGAGAGATCAGGGAATGGCAAGGCAGAGCCTCCGTCTCGTCTTAGTAGGATAAAACATCGGCTTTCTAGACTCAAGCAAGCAACTTATTTGGCAATATTTTGAATACGTCGTGGCCTAAAGGATAAGACGTCCGGTGCATTCGTATCTAGGGATACAACGATGTTCGAATCTCGCAGGCGGGTACCAATTTTTCTAATGAAATAAGTACTTAACAAATGTTCACGATTTACTTCTATGGTGAAGGCATGGCATCGTGTAACAAAAAACAAACCCGCAAAAATATAATTTTTCTCCTACATACACCGAAAGTTCGGTTTTCCTCCTGCTGTACAGGGAAGAAAGTCTAACTTTTCCTCCCTGGATACTGACAAGTGCGCAAGGGCGTTAGTGTCTACGTCTGCTCTCACGCACCTAAAATTCTCCGCCATTATTGTGCTGGGTAATTTGCAATATAGTGTTTAACACAATAATGTTTAGTGTAAAAGTGAAATAAACACAACTCAATAAAATTTAATAGTGAAGTATTAAACAAAGATGAGTTCATCAGACAGTTCTTATTCAATTAGTAGTAGTTTATTTAAAAATTAAAAAACAGTTAAATTGTTTTTTTATGAGTACTGGGGGGCTCCGCCTCCCCTGCCCCGGCCAGGGCTTCGCTCCCGGACCCCGGTTCGGTATTCCACGAACTTTCGGCCTGGTAGGAGAAAAAATAGTATGTGTACACAATGTACTATTGCGTAATAATGGTGGTAGGGCCTCTTGTGAGTCCGCACGGGTAGGTACCTTGCCTATTTCTGCCGTGACGTGCCGATACGCCTGCATCGGTTTGAAGGGCACGGCAGCCGTTGTAACTATACTGAGACCTTAGAACTCATATCTCAAGGTGGGTGGTGCATTTTCGTTATAGATGTCTATGGGCTCCAGTAACCACTTAACACCAGGTGGGTTGTGAAATCGTACACCCATCTAAGCAATAAAAAAAAATCTATCGGTTCGAAGGGCCACTGAAGGTGGGACAGTGTGTTTTTAAGCATATCCACTAATATTGTATTTATTATAAGATACTGATATGTTTTCAAAATTTAAATTTACTAACTAGCACAACAAGAAATTTCAAAAAAAAAAAGAATTACAAAGCTACGTCGGAATAGTATAGAAAAGAGCGACGTTATAATAACGTAGTAAATAAAAAGTTATTTATATATTGAACATCAAATAAAATAAAGACATTTAATCGAATTAAAGCATTACCTTTGTAAATCTTATTAAAGCCAATGTAATGCTATTGATTAGTCTGCCGTGATTTCACGCTTGCCTTTTAGGGTCGCCGCAAACGGGCCACTAGGCACATCCACAATCGCCGCCACTTGAAGCTAGAAAAGAAGCTGATGCGCGCGACTGCCACTTGTGGTACAGTTAGACACTTTTTTTATTGCTTTGATGGGTAGACGAGCTCAAAGCCCACCTGGTGTTAAGTGGTAACTGGAGCCCATAGACATCTACAACGTAATTGCGCCACCCACCTTGAGATATAAGTTTTAAGGTCTCAGTATAGCTACAACGGCTGCCCCACCCTTCAAACCGAAACGCATTACTGCTTCACGACAGAAATAGGCAGGGTGGTGGTACCTACCCTTGCGGACTCACAAGAGGTGCGGTACCACACTTGCGGTCGGTGGCCGTTACTTTTTTTAACGCGTGCTTGCAGTGTCATAATGGACTCCGGCGAAGAAATGAAGGGAGAGAGGGGTGGGGAGCCGCGCGAGTGGCTTGTGTGTCTAGAGTCGAGCAGTGGCGATTTGTGGCGTGTGGCGACCACCAGCGCCTACAGTGCGCGGCGAGTCCATGCAAAATGTATGAAAATAACAGGAAATAGGTTTGTGGTTGTGGGCATAGGGGAAGAAGGAGAAGTCTCTAGCCCCTACACACAAATGACGCAATGTGACGTCACCAATGTTCTTTTTTATTGACCGCTCTTAGTGCTCATATACACGAACGGCATGTTGTCAACGGCACAAATAATTGCAGCCGTCGACATTTCAACTGTGAAGATCAGCGGCAGCCGTCGTCAGCTCACATAGTATAGGAGTTTAGGAGTCAGTTGCAGAATGGATTCCGAAGAAGAGATACTGTTATTACTTTTACTTGGTCGACGCTGACGAAAAAGAAAATAATATATATGTATGGTGTCGTGGGACACCGGATAGGAACGAATTTCCTTATTATAAAAATATTAATTTTAAGTTCTATTCGAGGTATAAAGAGAATAATTATTCGGGTATACACTTTTATTATGATTTTTTATTGAAAAAAATAAAAACAATCGCAAGAGTCAACCACTCCGCAGTGCAATAGAGCAGCCTCGCCCTGGGGGAACCGCCTGCATGTTCATGATATCCCCATAGGCCAGGTAAGTATGATTTAGCAAGAGAAATACGAGAACGTCTATCAACTGTGTAACATTTCGTCACCGCGATTCAGGAATTGTTCAATCTACGTGCAGTGACGTCTGTTGATAACAAAGGGCATAAACTAAATAAAAAAAATTTTACGTTATGGACGTTTTTTCCCGGTTGGGGTACCCCTCCCCATCGTCCCATAAGGAACTTCATTCCAAAAATACGTTCATTATGGGTTCAAGAAACATTAATCACTATCTTGATCTCATGATGACATTTTTTTACTTTCTATCCACTAATTATATAATATAACCATAAGAAATTTTATTGTTTTATTACCTACTGTATTTTTTCAATTTATAATGCCAAATACAAAGTATTCTTCTTGATGGCCACAATTAGCAATTCAACATCAATTTCGTCACTAGAAATCATTTCACTATTTCCGTCGCATGCGCACTCTTGAACTATATGTGGTCGCCTGGCAAAATGGCGGACGCGGCACGCTACAATTGCAAATGTCGCTATAGGTCGACGGCGGTAGTTGCCTGTGTTGTTGACAACATGCCGTTTATTTGTATGAGCCTTAAGAGCGGTCAATAACAAAGAGCATTAGTGACGTCACATTGCGTCATTTGTGGTTAGGGCTAGCAACTCAAGACTTCTGCTTGTTTCCCCTATGTTTACTCAAACTGTTTGATCTAGGTTTTGTATGGGACCTAGGCCAGGGTAAACTTGATCATAGGTTCAGAAATTTGAAAATTCACTTAAAGTATAATTTTATTAGTACCATAAAATTTTATTAGTGTTAATAAATTTTCTTATTAACGAAATCTTGCAGTTCTTGTGGGGGATTAAGTCACAAAATGATTCTAGATATAAAATTCCCGCGCAGAACTTTAGCGACTGAAATGCGCTTAGACACTGGTACTTTTAAGGCCCTAAGAGGCTTTACTAAAGCCATTAGGTCAAGTGGCGAGTCTGCGAGGCTTCCTCTAAGCCATTTACATTAATAACGATTCCATGATGTCTTAGGTCTGGCGGACTTAGACTGCAAGGCTGTAAACCAGGGGAATACACAAATCGTAACAGGGGAATTAATTTGTGAATATTAATTAATGTATGTTCGTGAATATTAATTGATTAATGTGAATTCAAATAGTCCCGTGTCAAATTAAATGTTGCAAATTTTCAAATTAATCGTGTTAATCGTACCGCTTGAAGTCTGTGAAAACATACATACATATCAATAACAATAAAAGCATATAAAAAAGATATTTAATAAAAGAATAATATTAACAAAATAAAGAAGAGAATACTGATATATGGCGTGATATATGATATATGACGATATGCGTTGAATTGTTTTATTTATATCCAAACCCAAGCTGTGGACACGAACAAGGCTGCTATCAAAGACGATAAATTACGTTGAACCACTCAGAATTTCAGGCTTATGATTTGACACAAAAAAAAATCTTTTCCGTAAATTACTTTTCTACACCTGTCAGAATTTATTAAAACTTGTCCGACACGAGCCTTTGAAGTGCCGGCTCTCAGTCATATCTTCCGAAAAATTGACGAGGAATAACAAGGCGTAGCTTGAGTGTTCTGTATCAACGAAAATTGTTATCGTGAGGTATTTCGAGACTCACTGGCGCCTCATGAGCCCGCATGAGCAAGAACCATCACCCTGCTTATATTTGCTGCAATGCAGTAAGATTTTCATTTCGAAAGGTTGGATCGTCGTTATACTATAGAATTAAGGCTCAGACCTCATATCTGAAGGTGCGTGGTGACATTTACGTTAGGTCCCAAGCCCTGATGAGAAAAGAGGAGGGTTGGCGTCGGTATGCCACCTACCCTGCCGTAAAAATATAACGCCGAGCAACGGGCGGCGGTCAAGTAACCCGAACTAGGGATTCAGTAGCCCAAAGCAACTAAATCGCCTCTGAAATTCTGCTGTGGAAGGCCGCGGGAACCCACCACTAGCAATTTTCCCAAGAAAACCTTTACGTATGTATTCCGCGAAGGTCACGATCCTCAGCACTGAGGAACACGACACACGGAGGAGGAGGTATGAGGTCCGCTCCCTTAAACATCCTTGGACCCGCGGTCTGCTTTCAACATCTGCAGACCATCAAGTCCCACATAGCCAAAAGCCCCCTAGGCGTGGAAGCCTCGCATGAGGTTCGGCCCTTGCCCGAAAAAAAGGTATGAGGTCCGCTTGTAATCATCAAAATGTTGAGACTAGTCCTAGATGTCTTAAATTAGAACGAGTGATGACATGTTGAATAGTGATGTTGCGTGTGTTCTCACGGTTTCTAGCCATTGAAAAAACCATGACCTGACATCCGATTTATTTATAATAGACATCAATGTTGGCAAATCTTTTCTTTATTTGGTCCAACTTCCATATCCACCAGAAAAAGAGCAACAAAAAACATCGAAATCAATTTTAAAACCGATTCTCATGAAACTCAAGGAAAATCTTCAGTTTACCATGACTACACGCTACAGTGAGAAATCTGTTTGATTATTCGAACAGCCAATTGAACCCTAAAAAACTTTCTCCGAACGCCTATCACGCGGATTGGTACGATTCCGGCCGGTCAAGTGAAAGGTACCTAAGGTGAAGGCAGTGTTTGAATACAGATTGGTTTATTTCCCCCGAGGACATCTCAAAGCGTTGAAAGCGAATGTGATAAACAGAGAACGTGCGAACATTAAATATCTTTGAAGAATCTATCGACGTGCAAGTTCTTGATTTCAAAATCGTTTACCGTTGGATGAAAGAAAACATAGCAAAAAGATTCAAATTATTAAGCTATTGCATAGCTTCTATCGCGGGCCTTGAGCGCGGCGACTGAATCAAGAAATTCCGTAACGAAAATATCATGACACCCCCATTACGCCTACTATGTAGCTCGCGTCAACACATTCACACGTCGCGTTGGTGTAGTGTTTGTGAATAAGCGCGCGGCGTGACGTCGCACTGCATGAACATCATGAAAAGTCTGCCCATCTCTCTCTCACGTAGTCTAGCTTATGAGTGTGAAGGGGACAGTTAATGTTTTGCTTTTGTTAATGTTTATAAATATAGCGTGGTCTTATTTTTATTATTGTTTTAATATTAAATTATTATTGTCTAATTGTAATTGCATAAGTTGATAAAAAATGCTTTGCAATAGCTTTACCGCGGCCGTCCCCGAGCGCCACACGTCTTTTTTTCTCTTTCACTTGCTTCTTATTCTCTTTCTTAATTTATTATTTCCTCTTGTTCACCATAACCGATACTGAAAGTAGGATCTATATTAGTAATCAGTTAGCTGTTTGGTAAAAATATGGCGTACTCTACTACAGATGAAGAAAATAGTAGCAGAACTTTTATAGTTTGTACACCTCTATATATCTCCCAATTAATAAACCAGCTAAACTAGCATAGTTTAATTGCTGCTTAATATTGATTAACTAAGCTTCACTTTAGGACCAAATCAACAAAGCAATAAACGTAATGTTCAAACAATAAGCACTAAAACTTAGTATCAAAGCTGTGGCCGCAATGCAACCGCTGACTACGCACTGCATCATATAACTACCGTTTGTGCTTTGCATAACGATTGAAACTTTTACAATAAAGACTGTGAAGGATTTTGCTGTATACCGAACACCCGTTTGTTCGCAAATGAGAGAGAAGTTTAATATTGTTTCCAGAGAGATGTATGAGGTAAATATTAAAGAGGTCCTTATTGAAATAATCGGAGAAGGCGGAGACGCAAATGAAACTCCAACATGCGTTTTGAAGGTTCACGTTTTTATGTGTAATTCTAAAAGCAGATTTTAAAAGAAATAATGCACTTATAACTTGACCTCTTTACATTTTTTTGTTAATAAAAATAGAGTTGATTGTGTATAAGATGAGACCCACCCGTTTTTTGTTACTGTTACATAATAAAAGGATTTTGCGTCTTGTTGGGTCTAACCTATTTCTGTTAGCGAATAGTTATTAAGAGTAAGGTAATTTTTGCCCTTATGCTATAAGGACACTGCCGCCCGGATGTTTCAGGATGTCCACGAGGAGAATGCATTGTTGTGTTAGAGCTTATCGGAGCTCGTAAGCAATTAGTAGACGACAGACTCATAGACGATAAAGATATGAATTTTCAAATAAATGTTTGGACATTGTGGATTTGTTCATCTTATTAATGACATGTAAGCATGAGTGATCCTCGGGATATTAAGAGTCAAGTTTGAAGTAAATATATTAATGTACATGTAATTCCTGGCCGACGGTAAATTAATTTAACTAGAGATCCCGCAGTAGTCGAAATTCGACTATAGTTAATTGGAATTGTAAGTTTGTACACTATTATGATTGTATTTTATACTTCTATAATCACAAATTTCGCCAAGACTACGCTATACAAAATATTAACAAAGACAAACAATATTTAATCTCAATTTGACAACAGACGTCAGGAACAAAAGTTTGACAATAAATAGTATGCATGCGTGCGTGCGTCATAACATGGTATGTAGTGTGTGTAATGTTTTCTTTACTGATTTAATGTATCTTTTATGCATTATTTTAAAAATATATTAGCATTGTGCACTTCTTCTCTATATTCTCTATAAGTGTGGAAAATTTCATACTCCTCGGTCCGCGCAATTTTCGTAAAAAGGGATACAAAGTTTTTGCTTCACGTATTAATATATAGATATATTTGGAAATGTAACCACAACGATTTCGGTATACTTTAAATAGTATTTGACTGGTGGTAGAACGTCTAATAAGACAACACGGACGGTCAAACGTCAGTATCATCCCTGATTCTATTAGAGCAATCACATGTTGAGGTTATAGTATAAATTAGGTTCTCGATATCATATCTCAAGATAGATGGTGGATTTCCATATCCACCTAGAGGGCTGTTACTTCAATTCATTTCATCTAGTGCAATAAAATAATATTTTGTTTGGATAACGTAATAAATATTTTTAAAATATTGTCGAGAAACGGAAAATCCAATTACTACAAATAAAAAGAACAACCTGTTCACTACTTTTCTTATATTTACACGAATTCGTTTATTCCAAACAAGAATAAATGCGTAAGTCAACTTTGAACAAATTCCCAAATAGCTTTCACATTTCAGTCCTTCATCACACTAATTGAATTTTCAAGGGCCCGGAAAACAAGTTTTACGGCTTCCATCTTTCTGTTGGCTTTTTGTAAATTTACACTGGACGGAAATAGTCATCAATAATTTAAAAACACGTTCGTCCGTGAAAGAATTTCACCTTGTTTTTATGACCTACATCTGCTTGCGTCTGTATTTTTTTGGAATTTGGCGACTCGTGTTTTCAAAGGTCGCCAGAGATAAAAGGTTTTTTATACATTTAATGTGGCGCGTTTTGAATGCCCTGTTGGTTCAGTGGGTTTAACAGTCACTAGCACACATCCTGGTAAATATGTGATGAGACTGGATTGATTATCTTTTGTAATCTGTGTCTTCATGAATATATATAGTTGGTATTTAATAATAAGTTTCTTTGGCCTTATTTCAGATATGTTTTAGCACTCATAGCCCGGAAGAAAATTCTAGCAGGGGTCTTTTGAGAGTGGAATATTTATCGGTTGTCATCAACCATTGTCGCCAATTTCTAATCAAAGTAGCTTACTTACAAAGTAGTTTAGAGTAGATAGCGATACAATTTTATGCCAATAATTTCAGAGGTGCAATTTATATACACGTTGGAAAATATTAACGCTTTTAAATATTGAGTTGATTTTATGATAAACCTGAATACAATGGCTAGGGTACATGTAAACTCATCAAATTTGGGATAATTGATTTTCTCTTAAAGACGAGGAGGTACTATGAGAGTTCTTTTTAAAAGATTTATAAATAATATTTAGTCATCGATTCACAATATGTTCGAACACATACATGACTGTACAGTGTTAAATATTTTATATATTTAACGATTTTCATTCCACCAGTTTCCGAGAATACGGGGGAGGGGGTATATGTGGTCTCGTATTTAGTAAGAATCACCCCATGTCTTTCAGTTAGTATTGCAAAGGGTGACTAAAGTTTTTATTGAGGAGCAGGCAGCAGTGTTCTCTGGGTATTAAGCAGGTTTTTTTTTTTATTGCCCTTGTAGCAATACGGTCTGGTATGCACTGGTGCTGCCTGTTTCTATTTTGCAAATCAATATTGTCCTGTGTGCCGATTCACTTTAATTTAAAAATATTGTTTTGTGTTGAATTATCGTTTCACACAGAAATACGAATGGAACTATCATCACGAATTAGGGGTTCAGTTGGACAATTTAATTAGTAAATACATGTTTGTTTTATCTGAAAATTTTAATTCCTTTAACGCCGCGACTGCAAAGATTACTATCTTACGTACAATGTTTCTGTACCTGCTATTATCACGTGAACGTAGCTAACAACAATAACAAAAAAATATACATTTAAATACATTTGACCTATAAAAAAAACGAAAAAAAAAATTTTAAATATTTTTTCTTAATTTCGGTAGGAGTTCTTCGTGTCTAGTAATAAAATAAACATTGAGACTAGATTAATAAAGTGCAAATCATAGGACCAAAAACAGATGAAGTAAAAGAAACAACTAAGGAATAAGCGGAAAAAGTCCCTTCCTATGGCATATTGCAATGGATGTATAACCCAAGGTTAGTTGACGAAAGGCAAGCCAGCAAGCAGGTCATAAAACTAATGCCAAATCCCTATGCAGCGAAATAAGAAGACATGCTGTTCCGACCCCACATAATGTGGGATAAGGTCAAGAATAAGAGTCCCATTAATATCTAAAAATAAAATAAAAAATGTAATCTCGCACTAAACCCAGAGTATTCGCAGGAAAAACAAACCGATAACTCAGCGTTTTCGTTATATAAATCTGTTTAACGCACAACAAAGTTATTAGCACGAAAGAGAACAATATGGGAATTCGTGCAAGAAACAAAGGGTATTTTCAGTTTGCGCAGATGCTATTAATGTGTTTCATTAAACGAAGTCGGGGATTAGATGAAATGACCGGTTCAGTAACAGCAGTTAACTTTAGACGACCGTTTTAGAACTAGTTTTAGTGGGACATGCGAGTAGATGGTGTTCGCAAAATTCCGTGTCTATTTAGCTGAAGGCTTTTAATGTTCCAATGAATTTACTGTATATTTTACGGGATTTCGTCTTTAGTATGTCGCAGAGAAAGCTGTACAGCTTTAAATATTGTTGTATTTGTTATTTATAATTCAATGCTATTTATAAATTCATCATCATTATCATCATAGTCGGCTATTCTTGGCAGAGCAGTAGTGGTCATGTAGAATCCTTGTTTATCAAAGCCTTGGCTTAATTTAAAAGTAATAAACAGCTGAGCCAAAGCAATATTTGTTTAAACTTAAAACTGATAACCCTTCAACCTTAACCTTAGCAACTCATCAAATTATTCAAGTCATTCACTTTTGGAACTAAAGTTGTATTCAGATCGTTTTAAAAAAGTAATCAAGCAGAATTCGCGATTCCTAAAATGATAGTATAAAAAATCATGTTACTGAATTTTATTTGACTCATATTTTTTTGCACAATTGAACCAGCTGACCCGAAAAATCTTCAGTGGAGCGCGAGTTTCATTGCGTGCAGAATTTACGAATTAACTTACATTTGGATACAAGTACTTATGCTCAACTTGGTAAACGCATATTGCTTTTTGTTACCATAACGACGTAACCGTTTAGCTGATGTGAAATTCTAAGTGGACCCTATAGACATGAGGCCATCGCCACCCAACTTAAGACACAAGATCTGTCTATGAGGTGAAATCTTATACGTTTAAACGAGCAATTCTTGTATATTTATATATATGTATATAATCTGAATCTCGGAAACGGCTAGAAACGATTTTCATAAAATTTAGTATACAGGGGATTTCGGGGGCGATAAATCTATTTAGCTACGATCTATTTTCAGAAAATGTTATTTTATTCGTGTTTTCAATAATCAACCCTTCCCGACATCTATTGGCGAATAATAATACTATTTTTCTTAATTAAGGGCAACTAACCGCTTTAAAGACGCAACAAGATGGCGTTATCAAAAAAATCATCGTCTAGTATACTTTATGCATAAATATAGTAATGTTCAAATTACTTTAACATCCCACGATCGATCCCACGTCGTAGAGGGCACAGTCAAGACTTGCGCGTTCAGGTCGGACCCTCACGTCGGACTGTGCCCCCACGGTCACGTTCCTCCACTTTACCAGGAACCATGTATATTTTCAAGAGAGATATTGAACTATCACGCACCAATTATCAATTTATAGCAGCTTTTTATTATTGTCTGTTATTTGTATGTATACCAAACGACACTAGGACTACTTCTACGTTATTGTGTGGTTCATCGCCCATGGACTTCAGCAATGCCAGGGGATCAAGCCGCTGCCTACTGTTGAGTACTCTTCACAAGCCTCTCATGCTGATAGCCTTGAGAGGCTATTTCAGCTTCTCCTTGGCGTGTAGGTGAGCTCACGGGGCTCAAACCGGGAGTGTTGCTAACACTGACCCTATCAAGAGCAGTGCTTCGCAGAATCTACCACGGGATCGGAAACGCGACCCACTGAGAAGATCCGGCGAGAAACTCAGTGGGCTGTGTCTATGGGCCACGAGCCTCATTTGAAGAAGAACATGTCATAGTCCTCGGGAAACACCGTGGAGAGGAACGCATTTCAAAGCCGAATGGTACATTTATTTGTGATGTCTACAAAAATATTGTTTTTTCTATAATACCTTGAATCCCTATTGAACCTCTTCAACAAAAACAACAATCATAGCCTATTTCGAAACAAGATGTACAATATAATCGATAACAAAGCCATTCCGTGGCCATATACAGCAATAACGATTTGAAATAGACTATATAACGGTCCCCAGTGACTTCTTTACGATCGCGCACACTTTTTACATGTTTATATTTATCTAGTTTTGCATTCGATTGTAGAGAAATGGCTGGAGTTGTAGATTTACGAAGAGAAAATAAATGGATTTTACGATTGTATGCGTATTAAAGCTGACGACAATCTCAACATCAAACATATTTTATTCAAACACAGAATAAGCAAAGACGTAAGAATAAATACACTTATCTATAGTATATATGTATTTTTGTATATGTATGTAAAAAGAAAAACCTTTATTATTTAAAACCCTTTAGGTTTTAAAAATGATTTTTCTTCAGTATCGTTGAGTGAAGTCTGTCATTGAGTAAAAAGAGAGCTTAGATTTTCATAGTTTATTAATAATGTTTACTCTTTGATTTTTAATATTAACTTTAAAAGATATTAAGTTAATATGTATTTATAATTTAGCTTAAATTTCAATGTACCTACCATTCTTTACTCTGCAATAGCTTTAGTTGACTGAAGAACGCCTTAGGCATTAAATCCGCCAATGTAAATATTATATGAAGTATAATAAATAAATAATATAATATATAATATAATATTTATTACTGGTGGTAGGACCACTTGTAAGTCCGCGCGGGTAGGTACCACCGCCCTGCCTATTTCTGCCGTGAAGCAGTAATGCGTTTCGGTTTGAAGGGTGGGGCAGCCGTTGTAACTATACTGAGACCTTAGAACTTGTATCTCAAGGTGGGTGGCGCGTCTACGTTGTAGATGTCTATGGGCTCCAATAACTACTTAACACCAGGTGGGCTGTGAGCTCGTCCACCAATCTAAGCAATAAAATATATAATATAAATAATATACCTAATAAATACAACAAAACACTTTCTGGCAAACATAAAACTTGGCCTCGTACTTCTGAAGTCAAAAACTATTCTCAGCAATTAATTAATCCTAATACAGAGAACAACGGCTGTTGATTTCTTATTAAATTCATTCATCAACTTTGAGGTGGAATTACGTGACGAATCGCAAACAATCCGAGTTCAAGTACAAAGTTCGTAACTTCGAAATTCAGTTGAGGCCTCTACGTGAGTGAGCTCTGTGTAATGTAAAGAAGAATACCTAGGATTACTTTCTCTGAAAATGGGAATGTCTATAAAGTTCGCTTAAATTAATAACGCCTATATTCGAAGGCTCAGCTTTGCACCTCGTGATGGTTACAATTCATGAGCATCAGTGACCACAATGATCACAGCCAGGTCGATCATAAGCTCGTTCTATTTTCGGTCTATAGGTGCTATGTTCAAAGACAACAAAACTAAAGCTGTTTTGGTTAATGACGCCAATATTCGGCGGCTCACCTTTGCACCTAGTGATGGTTACAATTCATGAACATCAGTGACCACAATGATCACAGCCAGGTCGATCATAAGCTCGTTCTATTTTCGGTCTATAGGTGCTATGTTCAAAGACAACAAAACTAAAGCTGTTTTGGTTAATAACGTCTATATTTGGAGGCTCAGCTTTGCACCTCGTGATGGTTATAATTCATGAGCATCAGTGACCATAATTATCATAACCAGGTCGGTCATAAGCTCGTCCTATTTTCGGTCTACAGACTCTATGTTCAAAGATTACAAAACTAAAGCTGTTTTGTTATTAATAAATGTGACATTATCAATCGTAACTCACACCATGATTTGTCTTCCGATTTCATTATGACGTAGCCTAATTTCATTACTATTATTGGATTTTAGGAAATGAAGTAAGCGAAACTGTGTGACCAGGGTGAGAATATTTATTGTCTTTTGTATCAGTGATTTGGATTTTGGTAATCATCCGTTTCAGCTTGAAAAGCAAAACAACCGTTGAAGCTGTAGCTTTTATATAATTCTGTTCGTTAGTTGTGGACTAAGTGATCCACAAGTGAGAGTGAACCGTTTTGGTGTCTATTTGGTAATTATTTTTCGTTTTTTAAATAAATCATTGTATTTTACCAAACTTTTTAAATTGTTTGTTTTGTTAAATGTACATTTGAGTACTATTTTTTCAACGGAGTTAAAATTGTCGGCGGTTTAGGGTATGTTTTTTTTATTTAATACCATAGAATGATACCGAAAAAGGACTTAAGCGAACGGGATCGTCGTTATTCAGAATATTAGCAGACATTTTACATTCAACTTGTCTAAATATATGTTTTAGCAGATGTCGACTTGCTGTGAGCTAAATCGGAAAACGCGGTTGTCGTCTAAACCGGTGACAGCTGTGGTAACATTAGTTTGAATAGCAAAGAGCCTCACGAATTCATCAAGCAAATACAAATTCATTTAACTAATCTTAATTGTCTTAAAACTTCCTGGTTGATCGACCTTAAAATTATTATGAAATAAGATTTCAGGAAATAAGTATTTGGAGAATTATACAAAGTAGTTGACGAAAATGTTCTCTATTTTTTTTTTTAATTTTGTAAAACACATTATATCTTACCCTAAATTTATTGTTCTCTCGATTTGTTTACATTTTTCATTTTTATAAAAGAGTTTTCACAAACAAATCTTCAGGTATGTTTAACTAAAACTCACAAATAAAGCGACTGGTGCCAAGCTGTACCATATTATTCAAACACAATGATACAAGGTACACAAAATCTGGGCAACTCTTCAACGCCCAGCGAAGAGCGCTTCAGTATCCGTGTATTTGCCCAAGCGCGCCAAATGTTTGCCCAACTAATGTGATTATTTTGCCCAAATACGTTACGTCGAAATAAAGTTACGTTTTGGAATATCGTTATTGTTTGTCCATTCTGTTGGCGAAATTGTTTGGATACTATAGGGTACCGCGAGCGCAAAGCAAACATATTATATAGTTTATGATAATAAAATAACAGAGCTTTTAAACTTTTCAAATTTCATTGTTTTCGCTGTACAGTTTAAAACTAACAGATTTTATTTAGCTACAGAATACTTTATTGCGTTTTTTATAGATATGGCGGCTATAGGTTTTTTGTTCAGTCAAGCTTACGAGTATTTGATATCTGTTGGAACGTTATCTACATAGATTGCATTTTCATCGATTTCAAATCGATCACAATTTTATCGATATTGAGGTTTAAGTAGATTCAGCCGAGTAAAGAAAATGTGTGATTGTATCGATATTATAGTGTAAGATTTGATTCATGCCCTATCGTACTATCGTTTTGATTATAATAGGAATATTTACAATTTATCTACCTATATTTTTAGATTGAACGGAAGCATTCCACATTCGAAAGCACCTAGGTGCTCTAGTATTTCATGTACATGGACAAGAACACATTTTTTTTTCTTAGGTAAGACCACCCTTTTTTTGTGGTGCGGGATTAATTGGCTACTGAGTGATTGTCGTCACTATCTTGGAGACATGAGGTCGGAGGCTCAATTGTCTTGTATAACGACGCCTTCAAACTGGAACTGAAATAGGAAACATCACAGCTCGCCACCGGAGTAAATTTTATCCGGACTAGTTAAAACCAGGGCATCTACCATCTACGGCATCTCATTTCTAGAGATCTTTTTTGTCATATAGCATGCGGCTTTGGAATTAACTGCCTTCTATGTTGTTTCCCAAGCGCTATGACTTGTCCTTCTTCAAATTTGGCTTGTGGCGAGTACTTGATGGTGAGCAGCGGCTTGGCTCTGCCCCTAGCATTGCTGATGTCCATGAGCGACGTTAACCACTCACCATCAGATGGGCCATATTCTCGTCTGCTTATAAGGGCAAATAAAATGCAGTTACACTTGCGTGCATTTAACTACCACCAGTGATTGCGCTATTTAATAAATTAGGCCGGTTTCGATGTTACTATGGAGTGGATTGAAGTCGTTGGTGACTATGGATCAAGTTGTGTTTCTCTAGAAAAGTTGCTACCTGCGGAGATTCAATACGGGCATAGTAGCATCACTTGAAAAGAAAACAATCTTATCCTTTAGGTCACGACGACTCTAACCAAAATCCTAATCCGTTAATCTGCTAAATTCAATTTTCTATTCATTTCAACAACACCGAAATAATTATTTTGTATACGGAAACATGAGCTATTCGAGAAATAGCTGAATGCCGTACACATGTTCGTTGCAAATTAATGCTTAATTAAAACTTACTGCTATAGCTAACAACCTCATAATTAATATGTATAACTTATGTTATAGTACAATGAGTAGTTACGGTACGTTAATGTGGTTAACCATTGAATGGAATATTAATATGTGAAGTATTTTAAAATATCACGTAATATTCGACAGGCAGCATAAATATTGAGAGGTCTGCTATAGGTTTACTGGTGGTAGGACCTCTTGTGAGTCCGCGCGGGTAGATACAACCACCCTGCCTATTTCTGGCGTGAAGCAGTAATGTGTTTCGGCTTGAAGGGTTGGGCAGCCGTTGTAACTATACTGAGAACTTAGAACTTATATCTCTAGGTGGGTGGCACATTTACGTAGTAGATGTCTATGGGCTCCAATAATAACCACTTAACACCATGTGGGCTGTGAGCTCATCCACCCATGTAAGCAATAAAAAAAAAGGTGTGAATTCACAAAACATCGAATGTCATTTCAGCTGGTTAAATTTCAAAACTGGAGTCATCCAAATCAAAGATTAAATCATAGTGAGAAGCAAACATACAAAAAGAAGTGTGTAACGGATTTACGGGTTTTTTACCAGTGGTAGGACCTCTTGTGAGTCCGCACGGGTAGATACAACCACCCTGCCTATTTCTGGCGTGAAGCAGTAATGTGTTTCGGCTTGAAGGGTTGGGCAGCCGTTGTACTGTAAAAACTTAAATTTAGACTCATGTATCGAGGTGGGTGGTGACATTTACATTTTTAAGCTATTGCATAGCTTCTATTGCGGGCCTTGAGCGCGGCGACTGAATCCAGAAATTCCGTAACGAAAATAACCTGACACCCCCACTACGCCTAATATGTAGCTAGCGTTGAATACATTCACACGTTGCGCTGGTGTAGTGTTTGTGAATAAGCGCGCGGCGACACGTCACACTGCATGAGCATCATGAAAAGTCTGCCCATCTCTCTCCCACGCGGTCTAGCTTATGAGTGTGAAGGGGACAGTTAATGTTTTGCTTTTGTTAATGTTTATAAATATAGCGTGGTCTTATTTTTATTATTGTTTTAATATTAAATTATTATTGTCTAATTGTAATTGCATAAGTTGATAAAATATGCTTTGTAACAACTTTACCGCGACAGTCCCCGAGTGCAACACAGGTTTTTTTTTTTATAAGCAATTAAATAAAATCAAGCTAGCTAAAGTAATTTATTATGATTAATTGTATACTTTCGAACTGCGTTAAATAAATTAATTTTCCTTCATTTAATTAATGTATTTTAGGTATAAGCAATTAGAATAATAAATCTACACGGATGCTAGCTGTTGAGTAGCCAGGTAATGTAAACCAATTGTTAGCAGTCCGACTTGATTGTCCGAGTTAATTCTAGTGTAAAGCCACGATAGCCGCAAACTTGCACGAATCTCCTCAGCTTAATTGGAATTGTGATTTTGACAATGATCGAAACCAAGCTGTCTTCCTTTAAATCGTAAAGTCGACTTTAAAACCTAACCTGTTTTCTATTGCACCAAATAGTTCGGAATAGTTTTCAATGTGTACGAATATGAAATTGCCCACTGAGTTCCTCGCCGGATCTTCTCAGTGGGTCGCGTTTCCGATCTGGTGGTAGATTCTGCGAAGCACTGTTCTTGCTAGGGTCAGTGTTAGCATAACTCCGGTTTGAGCCCCGTGAGCACACTTACTAGTTAAGGTTACATTGAAATAGCCTCTCAAGGCTATCTATCAGCTAAGGTAGGAAAAAAAATATGAAAAATATAATCAATCTTAGATAGTCTCATAAAACGTAAACAAGAGGAAAGTCTTAACTTCTCCAAATCGCAACTTGACAGTGCGATGTTCGTTGCCTTGTAAGTTGATATTTTTTATTCTCACATCGAGTTGCTGGTGAGCAAATTGTGTTCTACTGTTTACTTTTATGATGTTTTTAAATTTTTATTCATTATAGTACGTTTTTCGTAACGTAATTCAAACTGTTGATGCTCCTTCCAATATCCGTTTTGAAAAAACTGTACGTTCTAATTTCGGTAACTTCAGAGAGAGCCTAGCGTTACAAAAAATGGTCCCAGCAAGGATTTTAGTGTGGAGAATAACGTGCCGGAAATATTTTTATTATAATATAGAAGAAGATAAAGTATACTGGTTAGACAAAATGGCTTCATAAATAATAACTAGACGATGACGTTTTTCTTATAACGCCATCTTGTTGTGTCTTTAAAGCGGTTAGTTGCTCTCAATTAAGAAAAATAGTATTATTATTCGCCAATAGATGTCGGTAAGAGTTGATTATTGAAAAAACGAATAAAACAACATTTTCTGAAAATAAATCATAGCTAGATCGATTTGTCCCGAAATCCCCTGTATACAAAATTTTATGAAAATCGTTGGAGCCGTTTCCGAGATTCAGATTATATTTATAGAAGAATTGCTCGTTTAAAGGTATAAGATAATATAATAACTGGGAACAAATCACGTACGGTAATAAGGCTTCAAATTAGTATTCTTGGTGTTATGGGTACCAGAGAATGACATACATACATACTTACGTTTAAATATATACATACATAATATATAATGATATGGAATACTTCAGAATGAACAAACAATAAAATACTTAATTGCGTTTTCTGTGATATAATAAGAAAACAACATTTAAAGCTCTTAGGGTCGATTCGACCAAACAAGAGTAAATCTTATTCTTAGAATAACTCGTCAGTTAATCGAGAGTAAATCAATTTTACGTTTTACCAACTACAATTCTAAGAATAGTGGGCCTATTCGGGAATTGTTACTATACCGCCGTTTCGCACGGAATAACGGAGCTATTCCTAGAATAAAGTAATAGCGTCTGTCAGTCCAACATCTGATTTCTGTCATTTCATAAATATTTATTCTGTTTTAATTTCAAGTCAAGGCAATGCACTAAATGATTATTAATAGTCTGAATGCAACGTTTAAACGAAAAAAGATAAAACCACACGACAAAACTTGACAATTCCCTCAAACAAACAAGAAATAAAAATAATACGTTTGACAGCTGGATTTCTTACACAACAGCTACTTTTTCACACTAAAATACGGCAAAATCGAGTTGACGATTTGTATGCTCTTACACTATGCCGTTGAACAACAACATTTATTTGCCGGATTTTATTTTTGTTCACCATTCACTCTGCTATTCGCGTATTGTTATTCCTAGCGCAAGTATACGTGGAAAAACGACTATGAATTTACTCGAGATTAAAATCATGGAATAGGTTATTCCTCGTATAGTTACTCGAGTTTAAATTTAAGTTTGGTCGAATCCGCCCTTAGTGTTTAAAGACTGTGTTCAAATTGAGAATAGATTAATATTATTTGTTTATAGTGTAGCTTTGGCGAAATCTGTGATTGTAAAAGTATGGTCTCTGACAATAGATTCATAATAGTGTTCAAACTTATAACTACTATTAATTATAGTCGAATTTTGACTACCGGGGGACCTCAAGTATTATTAAATTTGTGAAATTGTTGGTGATATTTTCATTACGCTGGGTAAGTAATTATTATCTGTCTTTCTTTTGCGCTACACTGGTGCGCAGTGTTAAATCGTGTCATACTGACAATACTTTAACATAAAAAAGGGTTGATTAAGGGTCGATTCGACCAAACAAGAGTAAATCTTATTCTTAGAATAACTCGTCAGTTAATCGAGAGTAAATCAATTTTACGTTTTACCAACTACAATTCTAAGAATAGTGGGCCTATTCGGGAATTGTTACTATACCGCCGTTTCGCACGGAATAACGGAGCTATTCCTAGAATAAAGTAATGGCGTCTGTCAGTCCAACATCTGATTTCTGTCATTTCATAAATATTTATTCTGTTTTAATTTCAAGTCAACGCAATGCACTAAATGATTATTAATAGTCTGAATGCAACGTTTAAACGAAAAAAGATAAAACCACACGACAAAACTTGACAATTCCCTCAAACAAACAAGAAATAAAAATAATACGTTTGACAGCTGGATATCTTACACAACAGCTACTTTTTCACACTAAAATACGGCAAAATCGAGTTGACGATTTGTATGCTCTTACACTATGCCGTTGAACAACAACATTTATTTGCCGGATTTTATTTTTGTTCACCATTCACTCTGCTATTCGCGTATTGTTATTCCTAGCGCAAGTATACGTGGAAAAACGACTATGAATTTACTCGAGATTAAAATCATGGAATAGGTTATTCCTCGTATAGTTACTCGAGTTTAAATTTAAGTTTGGTCGAATCCGCCCTTAATCTCTTTTAAAATTAATATTTTTAACAGTATTAATATAGGTACTATGCAAAACTGAACAACTCCCTTCACTGAATGACAGGCAGGTGAGTGATTCCGTCTAAGAAAAAACTTTTTTTTAAGCTAAAGAGTTTTAAAGGTTTTAAAAAATAAAGGTTTTACTTTACACATATATAGATAATAAACACCCAAACGAAGAGCAAACAAACCTGTTCATCACACGAATACTTGCCCGATGTCATCTTTCTTCTTTGGTCTTTTCCAGTCTTGCAAAATCACCCCTATCAAATCATTGGTTTAGAGTATATCTTTTTGGAACGAAGTTCCTTATGGGACGATGCGGAGGGGTACCCTAACCGGAAAAAAACGTCCGTAACGTAAGATTTTTAAGAAACGCATTACTGCTTCACAGCAGATATAGGCAGGGTGGTGGTACCTACCCCTGCGGACTCACAAGAGGTCCTACCATCACCATTCATGTGGGTTCGCCGTTATATCACTTTCTGCAGCGAAGTGATGACGACAACCTCTTCATTATGTGACCTTGGTTCATAAGAAATTATAAAATCAACCGTCTATCATCATAAAGTAATTATTTTGGTCGTAATTAGATATAAATTTGAAAATATCTATTAATTTTAATTAGTATTCAATTGAGGTTTCGCAAAATACTGAGGGCAGTAGCGTGGGATGTTTTATAATTGAATCAGACTATAATTAGATATAGGGAGGCAGGAAATCGTAAATTGGATCGTAGAGTATTTTGGTTATCTCGAAATTGAATATTTTTAACAGACTTAAAGAAAACGAGGGAGAGTGATTCTCAGTTCGACTTTTTTGTGTGGGTTACATCAGAACTTTTTCTAGGTAAACCGATTTTGATGTTTTATTTATTTATTTTGAATGCTGCTTCTCAAATGATTCCATTTAAAGATCTGAATAGTACTTTTTTATTTATCCTTATGCATATCTAATTGACTTATTTATTTATTTAAGGATTACCGACAGGGTTTACAGTAAGACATAAAATAACATTGACATGTATAGAGCAATTGATTACTACAACTCTAATTATAGGCAATCACAGCATGCATTACATTAATATATTAATAGAGATTTAACAATACTATAAATAATAATAATAAATTAAAAACAAAAGAAAGACAACAAGGACAGTAATACCTGAGTACTCAGACCAAGGCTGAGGCTGAGGTTCAACAACAACTTTTTATAATTTTGTTCTTAAATATTGGAAGGGAATCACCAAATATGTAAAGGTTTTCAACTTTTTTAACTAGATTATTATAAAGGTTAGTTAGATGAGGAGTAGGTGAGTGCTTGCCTAGATTGGTTCTGCTAAAGCGGGTGCTGAAAAGAGCAACGGGGCGACGAGGTAACCTAGATGGCACCTTCAAAGAGAATTTATTGAGGATCATACTATTGAAATTTTCTTAAAGTCGGTTTATTTTTTTCTACAACTTTGTATTAAATTTATGTAGCTGATATTTTGAGTTAACAGGCTTGTGTATATCGTCTATACGTCCAGTATTTAAATGAAAAATATTTGCCTATCCATTGCCGATTTTAAGTTCAAATTTAAGTACAAATGTACCAAAGTATTTTTCAAGTTACGAGTTTTAGGGCGTACAGTTGTGAGCTCATGCTTTTATTAAAATTTTATGATAGCCTTTTCTATGATACAGCACGGCAATGGGCGATTTTCGAAGTTTTTCCAAATTTTTTAATCAGCACATTTGTATGTAGCTGATGTCAACGTGTCTTCACTGCGTGATATATTTTTTTATTACCCTTATAGTCTACTAGTATAGTGGTTACCGTCGCCTATAGACGCCAGCAATACTAGGGGCAGAGATAAGCCGCTGCCTGCCGTTACGTATTCTCCACAAGCCTCGTTTGAAGAAGGACATGTCCTAGCGCTCGGCAAACATCATGGAGGGGAGCAAATTCCAAAGACGGATGGTACGTGGCAAAAAAGATCTCTGGAAACGCACTGTGGATGACCGCAGTGGCTCCAAGTAGTATGGATGAACTCTACTCCGGTGGCGTGTGTCCTTTTCACTCAAAATGGCCCAAATGTACAACTAGCTAATCATCGGCTATCATTACCTATATCAAATACTAATACACAACGGTTAACCACATATGTCTTTACGCTTTGTGAATGTTATAAAAATATATATTTAAAATCATTAAATTTGATGTGATTATTTAAAATGAATTTCCATCCATTTATATTTTGCAAAACTAGGGGCTATAACGTAAATAGTAGTAATTTCAGCTTAATTGAGATTGTGATGACTTTTCAGGTTGCTTTGTTATTGTTGTCCTCTGAGACGTCAGTCTCGTGTCCAATTATGATTATTGCTATTCAATTACTTCTTATCACAAACTCAATTTTATTCTAGGGAGTTTCCTAACTGTATGTAGATAAAGGAATAAATACCGCTCACTAACTTTTCGATACTAGTTGTCTAATTCGGTATACAAATTATTTATCAATGTAGAAGCGTAATAAGAACGGATTTTTAAGTGATTTTTTATATACCATTACTTAATTAAACAAAATAAATAAATACGCTTAATAAAGGTACCATGGTAACCGTTGTTATAAAGCTAGTAGTGTGTGGACAAAACAGCCATACAAGTAATTCTTAATCCTGAAAAAATGCGTTCAATGCGTTTTATAATTATTTAAGGTGAGTAAAACTACGGGGCAGGACTTCGTCTTTCGTGTCTTTAAGCTGTCTTCAAAACTTAACTATCTTAATGTTAAAGTTGTAAATCGTGGTAAAAACCCGATAAAATATGTAGTATTATACACCGGTAGCGTCACTTGGACTTTGAACATGACTCTATCAAAAGCCATATTGCCTAATTGTAGTTACTTATTTTAACAATTCAAAACGAAGCCTTTATCTTGAGACATTAAGGTCGCATTTTTCACATTCAAAAATGTATAAACATATTGGTGGATGAGCTAGTTCGCAACTGTATATGCCATCTGTATAATGAAGTTGAGAGAAACACTAATCGGTATGAGGCGGGGGGTTGGGGGGTAGATAGCATAACTACTAACCAGGTTTAAAAAAAAATTACTCTAACTCACCTTGACTCTCATTAAAAAACCCCAACACCATTATAACGATGACAGCAACACCGACTTTGATTCTGTAGCTAATGATATTCATGGTTCGGTAGTGGATCGCCCTTAGACCCATGGCTCAGCTATGCCGCATCCATTCGTTGTATAGGATCGTAGGTTGTTTACGCCCTTTTTCATTGACGAGATTCATGATCTGAAACAAAAAATAAATCATTTTTTTGGCAGAACGAGAACTTGTCAAAAATTATTCTACATCGCCCTAAAAAATTACGCGTATTTGTCAACACTTTGCAGTAAAATTATCATCAATTATTGCATACATTAAGGCGATTGTGTGATATATTTAGACTCTGTAAAAAAATAATTAAATTAACGCATTAAATTTTGCATATCTGAATTGTTTTGCATAGCGTGTTCTATTTTGATTTTCATATTTGATTTGACTTTCTCATTTTTGATCTGGTTTCCGTTAATAAGTAACGGTCATTAATTACTTCGTTGCGTTTAATTTAAATCTATTGGCTAAGATTGTGCAAAAACAAATGTTTTCATTAGTAATTCAGAAGCATGTTTTATTTGGTAATAATTTTAGTAAATTCCGACAGATCAACATTTTAAAATATCTTTGTAGTTTAAAACGATGTTTGGTCAACCTTTGAAAAGCAACATAATTATTGTAACCCAGTCATTTCCTCTTTATATGGTTATTTTTGGCTTAGTAAGCTGACGAGCAAATTCAAATTCAAATTCAAAATCATTTATTTCAACTTGGATGTCAGCATAACACACTTGTTGAATGTCAAAATATAAATGAAAATGTTAACTCTACCACCGGTTCCAAAAAAGCCACAGTCCTGAGAAGAACCGGCGAAACAAACTCAGCAGCGTACCGTCTCTACCTGGTGGCGAGTGGTTATTCTTGCTCGTGCAGATCAGCAATGTCAGAGGCACAGCCAAACCGCTGTCTAGTAATCAGGAGGGTTTGAAGTCGTCGTGGCCTAAAGGATAAGACGTCGGTGTTCGAATCCCGCAGGCGGATACCAATTTTTCTAATGAAATACGTACTCAACAAATGATTTACTTCCACGGTGAAGGAATAACATCGTGTAATAAATATAATGTCAGTAAAGGTTTTGAAGTCTGTAATAGACATTATTGCTTCTCATCTTGTTAGTATTTTTAATGATTGTATTAAGTGTGGTGTATTTCCTGACTTAATGAAACTTAGTAAAGTGATTCCTCTTTTTAAATCTGGTAGTACTGATGACCCCTCTAACTATAGACCTATTTCAGTACTCCCTACGTTGAGTAAAATCTTTGAAAAAATTATTTTGACACAACTTTTAGAACATTTCAATTCAAATAACCTGCTTCATAATAAACAATTCGGGTTTACAAGGGGTCGCTCTACAACTGATGCAGGTGCTTATCTAATCAAAAATATATTTCAATCTTGGGAGGAATCGCATGATTGTCTTGGAATTTTCTGTGACTTATCCAAAGCATTTGACTGTGTTGAACATGAAACATTGGTGAGGAAACTACATCACTATGGTATTAGGGATGGTGCATTGGAACTTATTACTTCCTATTTATCAGGAAGGATACAAACAGTAGATGTGAAAGGAAATAGATCTTCAGGCACCACGTTGAAAATGGGTGTACCTCAGGGTTCCATTTTGGGTCCTTTTTTATTTCTAATATATATAAACGATTTGCCTAGTTTTATTGAGTCCCGACACGAGGTCGTATTATTCGCAGATGATACATCTTTATTATTTAAAATTAAACGACAATTACAAGTCTATGACGAAGTGAATGATGCGATTTCGTGTGTGGTTCATTGGTTCCGTATCAATAACCTATTATTGAATAGTAAGAAAACTAAATGTATTAAATTTACTTTAAAATGTATTAAACCATCTTTAAATGTGAGACAAGTGGATAGTGATGTAATTGTTTCTGAGGAATCATTGGAGCTTGTTGAGTCAACCGTATTTCTTGGTATAACAGTGGACTCCAAACTGCAGTGGGGACCTCATATTCATAAATTGGCGAGTAAGCTTAGCTCTGCAGCATACGCAGTAAAAAAAATTAGAATGTTAACAAATGCGGACACGGCTCGTTTAGTTTACTTTAGTTACTTCCACAGTGTCATGTCCTATGGCATTTTGCTATGGGGCAATGCGGCCGATGTAGAAATGATATTTATTCTGCAGAAAAGAGCTATACGTGCTATTTATAACATGCACTCAAGGGAATCCCTGAGGGAAAAATTTAAAGAAATTAAAGTTCTCACTATGCCATCCCAGTACATCTTTGAAAATTTGATGTATGTTCGTAAACATATTGAGGAGTTTCCTAAAAAGTCGGACATACATAATAGAAATACTAGGAACAAACACAAGCTTGTTGTGCCGATGAGTAGGTTACATAAGATACGAAATTCATTCGGGTGTTTGTCTGTGCGCCTGTACAACAAAATCCCACAAGATGTTCAGAACCTACATATACATAGGTTTAAGAAAACTATTAAAGAACATCTGTGCAATAAAGCTTACTATAAAGTCAATGATTATCTAGAAGATTGCACAAAGTGGGAATGAGTTGCTCGCTCCGGGAATTTCAATATTGTAAAATTGTTATGTTATAATTACTTATTGTAATATGAATATTTAAAAAAAAAAAAATATTTAAAATAAAAATAAAAATCTAATATTTAAAAAAAAAAAAAAAAAAACATGCCCGCTGAGTTTCTTGCCAATTCTTCTCAGGACGGAGGCTAATTCTTGTGAATTGGCGGTAATTCTTTTGACGTTCAACAAGTATGTACTTTCATTTATGTTGAATAAAACTTTTTTGATTTGATTTGATTTGAATAAAAATCAAACCCGTAAAATTATAATTTGCGTAATCACTGGTGGTAGGACCTCTTGGGAGTCCACACGGGTAGGTACCACCACCCCGCCTATTTTTCGCCGCGAAGCAGTAATGCGTTTCGGTTCGAAGGATGGCGTGGCCGTTGTAACTATACTGAGACCTTAGAACTTATATCTCGAGGTGGGTGGCGCATTTACGTTGTAGATGTCTATGGGCTCCAGTAACCAATTAACATCAGGTGGGCTGTGAGCTCGTCCATCCATCTAAGCAATAAAAAAAAATAAAAAAATAAAAAAAAAAACCTGCAGACGAGCTGATTTCAGAGCCAAAAATTACGTATGAAAAATTTTGGAAACGCACCGTGGATAAACTTTTGACGGGCTGTGCGACGGTAAACATGAATGACGGGATCTTCGCAGATAATTCCTAATAACCTGCTACCGTTGTCCACATTACCAAGGAATTCTGCCGCTGATCTTTAAGCACGAACTAAAATCGGAATTGTATAACGAGCCACTCTTCAAATTTGAACACATAATATTGTCCTGTCAAATATATTAAATGGGAAAGAACACGTTCCAATGGCAGTCTTTTCTCAACGAAATAAATCTAAGAATATTCACACAGCAAATACTTTGCGAGCTCCACGAAAATAAATCTCATCGGACTACCAGCTGATCCTTTCATTTCACGAAACGCTGGATGTTTAAATTCTATTTACTTGAAATGCCATCGTAGGTATTCTGTAATGGAAACATTCGTTTTGACCGACACGTTCTTCCTTATACGGTTGCTCATCTATTATGTCCAATATTGAATGTCTATTTTAACATACATTAATTGTTAAGCCGTTGGTCGGATCAGATAACTGCGCTCACTGGACTCTCTGTTGCGAACGCCCTGAGAGAAGCCGAAAACCGAAGCAAATGGAATCTGAGGGTACAAAGAGCCACGAAGGGCTTTCAAGGACACGACCTTCAGCAATAAAGTATTCGACTAAGAAGAAGAAGAAGAATAATAATTGTTTTATAGAAGTGGTAGTTTGATGTGCAAGTGATTAGGAGATGTATGGAAATGGTAGTGCAAGGTAGAGGAGGAGAACAAAGAAGACATTTTTTTTTTTTATTGCCCTTGTAGGCAGACGAGCATACGGCCCACCTGATGGTGAGTGGTTACCGTCGCCCATGGACTTCAGCAATGCCAGGGGCAGAGCCAAGCCGCTGCCTACCGTTTAATACTCTCCACAAGCCTCGTTTGAAGAAGGACATGTCATAGCGCTCGGGAAACACCGTGGAGGGGAGCTCATTCCATAGCCGGATGGTACGTGGCAAAAAAGACCTCTGGAAACGCACTGTGGATGACCGCAGTGGCTCCAGGTAGTATGGATGAACTCTACTCCGGTGGCGGGCGGTGCGATGGTAAAAACGAGATGCCGGTATCATCTCGAACAATTCCTCAGAGCACTCCCCATGGAACATACGGTACAAAATACAGAGGGAACCGAAGTCCCTCCGCAGACCCAGAGGNAACGGATAAGACGTCCGGTGCATTCGTGTTGAAGCGATGCACCGGTGTTCGAATCCCGCAGGCGGGTAGTAATTTTTCTTATGAAATACGTACTCAACAAATGTTCACGATTGACTTCCACGGTGAAGGAATAACATCGTGTAATAAAAATGAAACCCGCAAAATTATGATTTGCGTAATTACTGGTGGTAGGACCTCTTGTGAGTCCGCGCGGGTGGGTACCACCACCCTGCCTATTTCTGCCGTGAAGCAGTAATGCGTTTCGGCTTGGAGGGTGGGGCAGCCGTTGTAACTATACTTGAGACCTTAGAACTTGTATCTCAAGGTGGGTGGCGTATTTACGTTGTGGATGTCTATGGGCTCCAGTAACCACTTAACACCGGGTGGGCTGTGAGCTAGTCCACCCATCTAAGCAATAAAAAAAAAAAATTTGTAAGTGCAAGTTTTGTATTGATATTCCGGCTTAAGCCCGTGTTCAACACGTCCTTAGGTATCAAGACAGGATTTGTTCATTGACAAAAATAAAGCCGCTAGATATGAAACTTTAAGACAGTAAAAAAACTTTCTCCAAAAGTTTTCTAAAATTTCTTGAGTAAAATTCTACTTCCCGGACACGTAATTTATGCGGAACATTAACCCATCATAATTTTTGCACCTAAGATTTTTTGCCTACCCTCATTTTCCTTATGAAAACTTCTCAATTAGTGAGTTTACCGCTTACGGCGAAACTTTGCAGCTTCCCTCTGGCCATTAAAGTCCTTTAGAATCGACCGAGAGTTGCAGACGTGCAAGTTTTAATGTCGTCTACAGAAAATTTCCTTTGTGCATAGTATATGGACGGGAGTACAAATAAAATTAGGTTATACGGGTACTTATATTACGTTATATAAGAAATGGGAGTTGACATTATGCACTAGAAACTTCAGGGCTGTCTTCTTAAAATTTTCACTTTTATGATTCTAAGAAATATGCCCCGTGGCTTTAAGACGGATTAAAATCTCTAACTAGCGAACACTGTGGTCTTTTTATAGCAGATACATCTGACAGTCTCCGGGTCATGACATTTTACGTGATCAAAACTATCTCATTTGTTACATAAACGTTAAAAATTATCGCGAAATTCAATCCAAATCTGTTCGTTCAAGGATGTTTTCGATCCTTTATAGTTTTAGATGGTTTTAACGTATAGAATAATTAAAATGAAGAGATAGAACGGCATAGATTATTTGGTGCTATGGCCGCAACTTCGAAATTTACGTTTGGGCGCTGATTCTACATTGTTTTAAGTATATTTATTATGCAGACACAAAACGTTTGGCGGTAGCCATCATAGAACACATCATAGATATTTTATAGACGCTTGAATCGGGTTTATCATATGTTTTAGATAAGTTCCAAGCAATAGCACCCTGTTTGCTCGGTGCACCGACGAAAGGTTTTCCAAGATCTTTCCTTTGTCATCACCTTCCAAAAAAGATATTTCTTTACCTTTCCGTCTATATCACAGGCATTGCTGGTTGAGGGCTAAAAAAAACTTAGTAGACATTCATTAGTCAGTGTTTTTATTAAAACCCGAAACAAATGTTATCGATAACCGTAGCTTGGCGAATCCCTTTAGTTTTCCACGAATTTATTCATGACCAGGGGCTTTACGAAAAAAAAACCTTTCGCTCTTCCGTCGGCGGACACATGATAAAAGGACTCGAGTTTTTCGATACCAAAGCCTGATGTTTATACAGATTTCAGCTGATACATAATTCATAAAGCTTATACTCGCATCCAGCCCTCGCCATGTGAGACGCGAGAGAAATTACAGGTATCCCTACCGAGATATAAGGATGTCAAGATCCCAGTTATTAGAGAAGCATTTTCCGGTGACGACGTTTTGTCAATGGTCTTATCCCGTTCATTATTTCTCTTTGATATTGTATTCCTTTTAATCAAATTGATCAGATACTCCATATCGTTTGTTCATATAACTTTGTTATAAGATGTATATTTACTGGCAGTTCTGATGGTAGATGATTTATGAAAGGTTCTAATTGAAATTTCTCTTCTCCCTGCTCTAATACCCTAATATTAGCGGTAGGCTCATTATAAGGCCACACGCGTGAAATATTTAATAGTACCTATATTACAATATATATTTCTGCGGCGAAGCACGGACCGGTAAAGCTGTGAATAAATTCATTAGTAATTAATGTATTAATAAATGTAGAAAACCTGGAAAAATATATTTGAAACATAATGAACACAAAAAAAAAAAAACGTCACAAAACTGCAAAGCAAACGCGCGTAGCATACTCAGATCATTCAAAACAAATCTGATGAAAATAATTCTCAGAGCAAACTGTATTCGAATATTTTGCCAGTAAAAGAATATGAGAATGATTTATCGCCCTCTTTGAGACAGGACCGAGTATACTGTACAGCATTTATGTCATGAGAACATTATAATAATGTAAATAATGGATTTGAAAATTTGAACAAAGCTTCTGAATAAATGCTGTTGATATATTTTTCAGCATTGGTGTCGGTTGGTTTCTGATACAAAATGTGACTAGTAGTGTGTTTAGAATGGTGGTTGTAAAGCTCGTGTCTTCGCTTGGGCCAGTTATAAAGAGATCAAGGCATTTGTGAGGTTCAAACACTTTGCGTTGATCTACAGAATGAGAGAAGAACTTGAGCGAGAATAACTACAATTTCCCTTGACGTCATCACCTCAAACCAAAACCAGCCCTAGTGAAACCAGTGATTATATTCCTGGTGTTTATCAAGGGACTTACAGACAAAATTAGCGTCTATAAAATCGTTTTATAGATCACACACACAATGAAACCGCATTTAGAATTTTTAAATTTCATGGCACTTCGAATTTTTGGCAGTGGCAACAACCGAAGCGGTGAAATTTGACAAATCACAACTGACGTTTCTGTCACTCTGACACAACGGCGGGCGCTAGTGACATTGCGTGCGAGTCCTCAAGAGTAATCGAACAGCCTAGTGTATATTACGTGCTCGCTGAAGTATCAGAGAGATATTATTAAGTGAACCATGTAAATTATAATCACTACTTTATTTCGACTAATAAAATTATTGATTCTTCGATCGAGTTTGTATACGCACGCTTAAGTCAAACAATCAATAGTAAAGAATTAACCCAGTACACGATCATGTCCACATTCTGCCTTCAAATCAGTTAGACTTGTTTAAACTCAACCTCAAAGTTGTTTGTCAAAATTCCGCGGACCACGGCATCAATCGTGTTGTAAGATTTAAAATCCAAAAATAGAAAATGTACTCATACCATGCGCTGAACTATGGAAATAAAGAATATCTTTAATAATAATAACCTCAAAAGAAATGAATGATGGGCACCTATGATTTTAATGGCCATCATAGACACACGGCCATACAATCTCCATGATGATGAAAGTCATCGATGCTCATAGATATTATTATAAACAATATCGCTGAGCCGCTGCTAACCACTAAAGTCCTTCAATTTTAGCACACACTGAATATTATAAAGTAAAAATATATCTAGAAATTACCAGTGGATGAATCCCGGTAGCCAGTGATGCAATGCTAATATAGAAGTGAGATAATTTCAACCAATTACATCCTTAAATCCCAGCAAAATTTGTACAGAAATCCAAATATCGAAAGGAATGCAACAAAAAATGAAATCTTATTATAAATAGCACGTATAATTTCGGGATGCTGTCGCCTCGGGAATTGCCACCGAATGCAATTTTTTTCGGTTATAAAATAATAATAAATCGGTTAATAAATTTAAGAGATAAAACTCAGTAACGAGACGCCAACTGACTATTTAGCGATTTCACCATTCATTCATATTTGGATCAAATCCAAATTGGTTTGAGGTTTCGAGGCTTCTTATTTACGATGCTGCGTATCAGCTACTTGTGTTTATACGTTCGCATCATTTACTGTGATAGGAGACGGTAGTATTATTAATCTTATGTTTGAGATTTTTTTTTGTATTCCATTGGCGAGCAGTAATACTCCTTCGTTAGAGCTGTATAAATCATCCAGTTGCGAATAGCACGTCTTTAATTGGGATTGAACCAGTTTTAGTTGTTAACCTTGCACTTATTTAAGTCATTTTGCAATCTCAATTTTCTATCTGTTATCTACTCGCATATGTTTCCAATAAAGTGAAGTATAAATTCAATCCTACCTGACGTCACTTCAGTTTACACATATATTGTGAACTAAAGCTATGTGTGATCAAGGACTAAGAATACGGACGGATGCACGCAGATAGGAATCTCAAGTTATTATTACGATTTTTAGATTTTAAATTATTGGATTTGTCTAACACTAGACGTGCTCCACAGTTTTGTGGGTCTTAAATCCGTAATTGAGAAATAATTAGACTCATTTGCATTCTTTCAGGACAAAGATTCGCTTGTTTCAGTCTCTGGACCATAAACTACATTGACACTGACGTTCATCAAAACCTTTGTTATATGAGACTAAGAACTTGTGAACACGCTGTCGTATTTGTTATATTAAATAGACCCGGCGTTGCTCTAGTCATATCATTGACTATGATAAAATTAACACACATGTTAATCTAAACTATAAACCAAGTTTGTTGCAAGTTTCATATAAGTTTGTTCAGCCATTTTTGAATAATACAGTATCAAACATCCACATCTATAAACTTTCAAATATAATCTTTTTTTTAATATTTACACATAAAGTATTCAGATTCAATGAATTCGAATACACTATTTTATAGTATTAATGGTCACTTGACGCAATTAAACCAATTAAACATGGGCTATAAATGGGCTTCCATTGTATTTATTCCACGTATTTTGGAAATTAATTAACTAAACAATGTTGTTTCTTACAATTAATTTTCACAATTGACCAAACATTTCGCTCTCACCAAAATATGTTTCAGCTATTGTATGCTGTAATTAAACCTTCTAAGAAATACATTGTACTCACTAACTAAGAATCAGATCTAATTAGCTCGCTAGATTCAAAGGATTTCAGAAAATTCAGAATATGGATACTATCCACGACGAGTAATTTCTCATTATGTTTAATAAGTTGAAGCGGCAAGGACGATGTCCACAGTCTGGAACAGTTTGGAACACAGTCGGTTGAACTACCCAATTAATTAGCTCCGTTAGTTAGTTCATATATCCTCACAAATCAGCTTCGAGCCGAATTCATTGAAATATTTCCTTTAACTACTATAACACGTAGAAATGAGGAAAAATTTGTATTGTTTGAAATCTCTTAAACAATAAAATCTATGAGATAGTTCCGAGCAATGTTGTCAGCACGAACAGATTGCAATCGTGTTCCAAATTCATTTTAAAGCGTCTGTGGCAAGTTCCCAAACCAGTTAAATGTTTATTGAAGCAGTGCATAGAGCTACTGTGGGTCTGCAAAGTTTTTTGTCTGGCAAATTATAATTTTCAATTTTATTTTCGAACCCCTAATAAATAAGAATTAATTTTCGAATTACTAGTGAAAGGGCATATTAAGCTCTTAGTATGCAGTACCATAATGCTGCAAACAGTCATGTATTTGGTCATTCAATTTGAAGGATAGAACAGTAGGGTTAATAAATAAGAAATAGTTGCCGACCAAAATAGTCGCAAATAAATATTAATATTAAATGAGATTCAAGATTTAGAAATGTTAAAAGTACCTTTCTTAAATGAAATCGAATAAGTTTAAGAGGATAAGCCGTAAAAATATATATTTTTTTTGGTTTGATAGACTGACTTGTAACTTAGAGACCTTTCTAGTTTCACCAGAATGGGTAGGGGAGGAGGAACACAGGCAGAATTGGTAAGGGAGTGCCTCCGAAAGTCTGACAGCTCAGGGATAGCTGCCTCAGTGTCTACTATTGAATCAGAATCGCGAGCCCCTGAGAAGTCTGGGCGAGAAACTCAGAGGACTGATGTTATCAGCTAAGTAGAGTTCATGATGATGATCAGTGCTATCGCTGCTGCTTGCATTAGAACTAAAATTGTTCAAAAGCACTGAAAGTAGATTGGGGGATTGATTAGACTATCTAAGGCGGCGAAGTAGCTGCTAGTGACAGGGATGATCGAGGGAAAGAGACCGCGCGGGCGCAGTCCGACAAGGTGGTTCGACCAAATCCGCACCACACTAGAGATCCCATTCCACGACGTCCTTCATGCGGCCAATGATCGGAGGCGCTGGCGGGATATTACAAGGAGCAAACTCCTGTCGACATATAATGGTCACGACCCCCAGCAGTGAGGAAACGACGCGAGGAAGAGGAAGTAGCTGCTGTATGAGCCGGACTAGGGGAGTCATTAGTGGCAGCTACGATTATGGGGTTATCTTATAACGTCGCTATCGTAAAATAACCTTCCACCACTGACTTTAGATATTTAATATAACATATTTTATAGTTTATATTTGTATATACCTTATTTTCTTATGCATAAAAGTTTTTATATGGTTACTAATATATACATACCACCGTGATTGCGTTGAAAATTATTAAAGTCATTAACTATTTTTATTGTTTTTGTAGGCAGAATTTGTTTTTTCTCAGTACAGAATCTATACAAACCTCTGAAAGTTAGTGGATTTATTCAAGCTTCAAATTTACTTTGTAACTTGAGGTTATAAGTGCTTGGCCATAGAAATAACTATTCAATTTCTATCCTTCAAAGGGATATAATGTGGCAGCTATGGCTTTATGATGAACTAATTAGCGAAAGATTGGATTCAACTTATTTAGGTTCGGTCTATACTATTTTAGTAATTTAATCTGTTTATTTTTTATCGCTTGTAGAGCTCACAGCCCACCTGGTGTTAAGTAGTTACTGGAACCCATAGACATCTACAACGTAAATGCCGCCACCCAGGCCAGTTCTCAGTATAGTTACAGCGGCTGCCCCACCCTTCAAACCGAAACGCATTACCTACCCGCACGGACTCACAAGAGCTCCTACTACCAACCTACCTACGCTTTT
Source organism: Bombyx mandarina (assembly GCF_003987935.1). The sequence goes on along the minus strand of NW_021011517.1, from coordinate 721,571 downwards.
GATTTTGCCATTATTAATTATATATTTATTTTCGAGATCACGAACGACTATCGTGTTTTTCATCGATATAAGACATCATAATCAACGATATAGCAGACCTTTATGTAGACCAGACTGAGCGTCGTATGAAAATATATAAGATTGAGTTAAATTTTTGTTAACTTCATAAAAAGTTCTTTATCTAAAAGAAGATACACAAGCATTTTTGTACAGTATTTGCCAAATTAAACTTAACTTTCAAAGTAAAGGCAGCGTTTTTTTTTATGAGAATTCTTTTATATTTTCAACCTAACATAATACAAGCCCTATATTTTTGCTTAAATTTAGGTAAAGTTATTTCGGTATTTCTGTAACAAAAAAGAACTAAATTTTGTCGGAAGTTTTCAGCTACAAAATTCAAGGTGAGCGCTAGGTTAAAAGGGAATTATCGTTGGGTTACATATTAAAATGGAACTGGCTACATGTGGCCTCCTTTGACTGAAAGCGTTGTTAATATTTCAGTACGCAACGTGACGAATATTTCACAGTTTTCGTGGTTACGGACACATCCAACTTATAACTACTATATATATATAATGAAAAATCCGGCAAAAAGTTGAATCACATTAACGATAATTACCAGGAAAGCTTGCTTACTACTTCCGAATAATAATGTTTAGATTTTAGTTGCACCGAGCTTGATAGCCGTTTTGTGAAAGATATTACCGTCGTCGCTTTATCCACATGTGTAACATTGCTTACTAAGTGGTTACTGGTAATTACTGGTAGGACGTCTTGTGAGTCCGCACGGGTAGGTACCACCACCCCGCCTATTTCTGCCGTTTGAAGGTTGGGGCAGCCGTCGTAACTATACTGAGTCATTAGAACTTATATCTCAAGGTGGGTGGCACGTTGTAGACGTCTATGAGCTCCAGTAATCACTTAACACCGAGTGGGCTGTGAGCTCGTCCACCCATCTAAGCAATCTTTTTTTTTTAATTGAGTACCTTGTCTACTATACTCGTTCATGTATGGAAGATGTAACCATCGCCTTCGTTCCCAATACTTACTGGTGCTAGAACGTCTTATGAGTCCGCACCGGTAGGTACCACCCTGCCTGTTTCTGCCGTGAAGCAGTAATGCGTTTCGGCTTGAAGGGTGGGGCAGCCGTTGTACTGTAAAAACTGAAACTTTAGAACTCACGTCTCGAAGTGGGTGGGGTGGCATTTACGTTGTGATAAAACAAAAAAAAACAAACCGTTCGACTTTTGTTTCAATAGTACGTACTCTCCGAATCTATCGATCACACACTGACATAGTCTCCTATCGGCGACAGAAAAATTAAGCTTGCCAATCGTGCCTGGGCGCCGTCATCAATCATTATATCATCTTTTGTAATTTTTCAATGTCCTCGAAAACGAGTTTGTATTCTAAGATGTTTACGTCTGCCGACAAAAGGACCAATTCGGTTAATGAAATGTTTTGGTGTTTGGAGATTGTTTTTTTACGGTATAACCGTATTTAGTTGTATTTCTCGATGGTAATACATTGCCAGTAGGTTGAGTATTGTTACGGTGTTATCAATTTTTTTTTTGGTCAACAGGAAATCGGTGGACTTCTGCCCTCCACTGAGAATGACTAAAACCTCCTGTCGCTCAACAGAATCTCGCATGAGACAGAACTCTCGAAGCGGCAAAGGGGGGAGAGTGAAGCTTTAGTGCGGAGCACATCTCTCCCATTAGTCTCCCCCTCAGGACGCCGAACCAGCGGTCGTCGGCGCAACGACCAATAGCCCTCTCGGTCGGCAGGCTATCCGGAGCCCACCTAGATGGCGCCGGTTATCCTACGGAATACCCCTCTGTGTCAGGACCAGCGTGGGTCGAGGATAGCCGGCCTTCCATCACCGGATGCTCTTGCCTAAATATATATAAGGGAGGGGGCCTAAGGAGACGACGTGCAAGCTGCTCTATCTATATATATATATATCAATTTGAATAAATAAATCCCGTAACAACATACGTTTACAGTGGTAGTAGAATAAAAGTTTCATATTACAGTAATTACAGTACCTATGTGAACTTATGAAGTAGTGCTTTTTGTATAAAAACTGTAAGCTTGCAAGGATGGTTTTAAGCTTTATCGAGGTTTGCATATATCTGATGCGGCGATGTAATGGCTATGAGACTTACATGCTGGATGAAGGTAATATCTAAAAATGTTTATTTGTTTTCCTCAAAAAAGGTTTGATAGTTTTGTCGAGATAAAACTTTCGTTTTCACGTGAACTTTTATTACTGGTGTTAGGACATCTTGTAAGTCTGCACCGGTAGGTGCTACCGTCCGACGTCCTGCTTATTTCTGCAAGAAAACAGTAATGCGTTTCGGTTTGAAGGATGTATTATATATATTACAGGGGCTTCGATCTCAACCCAATTCTCTATCCAATTCTCAAGGTGGACGGCAGATTTTTTTGGAATCAAATTCCTTATGGGACGATGCAGAGGGGTAACCTAACCGAGAAAAAAACGTCCGTAACGTAAGATTTTTATTAGTAATGCACACAGTGTACGACTTAACCTTGTAATAACGTACAAAATATAACATATTTTTTATCATTCATTGACCACGATCTCAGAGCGTTCGTTTGCGCAATACACTAACTCTTATGCAAACAACCGTGAATGAAGTGTACCACAATAAGTTCGCATGTTACCGATTGACCGTGGGTTGTTGCGAAACCTCCAGTTTTATTTTCTTTGTACCTCGAATAGAACTTAAAATTAATATTTTTATAATAAGGAACTTCGTTCCTATCCGGTGTCCCACGGCACCACACATCTTTTTTTAGGTGTGTCGTAAGCTCGTCTGCTAATGTATACCAAAAAAAAAAATTTGCTTAAATAACATTTGAGTGGCACCGATCCCTACCTATTTAAACCCACCCTTTTAACCCTTTCGGCTGTAGAACGGAACGTCGAGATAAAATCGACAGGTGATGTTTACATGAAAGATCAAATAAAAACAAGGGTTATTAAAAACGAAATAAGCGGGTAGCCGGTAAAAACATTTGCACGAGTTAAAAACAATTCAATCGCTAGATCAATGCTAGCGGCGGTTTGATGTTTTGGGAATTTGCTTTATGAAACCACCCGTTTTGTTGGTCTTGGTTGTTGTGGTACTGTTACAGGATGAATCCAGGAGCTCTTTTAAAAAAAAGTGCGTGTGTACAAAGTAAACATGTGAGAAGTGAAACTTTTTTGGTGAACTAATTTATAAGTCTTGCTTATATTTATACAAATCTAAAACTTTAGATTTCCGAGACTTGCAGGAAGGGAAAAAGGAAGATATGTTCCCGCCAAAAGTATGTCAAATGTCAATCTCAAACCTCAGTGTTGACAGTCACATTATGTTTAGATTTCTAAATTGTAAATGACTAATATTTTGCCTAATTTGACTAATTTAATTTCATGCTATTTGATTAATGTTCTTTTCATTTCATTTCAATTCCTATTAACATTTTTCACAAAAAAATTATAAAATATTAGGCTGTATGGTATGATACATTTGCCTTTCCAGTTGGAAAAATACAACAACTACTACTACTGACATTTGACAAGTACTTAATTTCAATAGTAGTTTGAAGTCACTTCCGTTGCATACCTGCGTGACGTTCTGTAAAAATTTTACCCCCATGCGCCTAAAGAAGTTTCACTTCAAAAAAGGAAACTGTGACTGGCACTAAGTTTATTTAATAAAAGAAATAGTACAAAACAATGTGTGTTTCCGCTACTCAAACCCAATCTGTTCTGCAGCGCTTTAGTAATAAATCGTCTTTATATAGAGACAATGCATTCAAGAATGTCTTAGTCTGCATTATTATTTATATTGCGTTATTATTGAGGGGCGTATGTAACAGTACGTTGTCCAATCCCATATCGATTTGCATATGACATAATGTGAGTTAATACGCGTAAGTACGGCCTAATATGGCCTCTGAATAACAGCTCAATTCTCATACTCTACAATCGAGGCTAGACCTTCATGTCTCTAAGTCTGACGTGATATTAACCCCCTAAAGACACCATAACACTTGGCAGGACCCGAAATGATTAGCAGTTTCTGACTGGTAATACGTGAGCTTTTTATTTTACTAGAGGTTCCGCAGTAGTCAAAATTCGACTATAATTAATTGGAATTGTAAGTTTGTACACTATTATGATTGTATTTTATACTTCTAAAATCACAAATTTCGCCAAGATTACCCTATAAAAAATATTAATAAAGACAAACAATATTTAATCTATTCTCAATTTGACAACAGGCGTCAAGAACAAAAGTTTGACAATAAATAGTATGCATGCGTGTGTGCGTCAAATACATGTTATGTAGTGTGTGTAATGTTTTCTTTATCGATTTAACGTATCTTTTATGAATTATTTAAAAAAAAATTCAGCATTGTACACTTCTTCTCTATATTCTCTATAAGTGTGGAAAATTTCATACTCCTCCGTCCGCGCAATTTTCGTAAAAAGGGATACAAAGTTTTTGCTTCACGTATTAATATATATAGACTAGCTGATCCGGCCACGCGTTGCTGTGGCTAAAGTTTTTGTTATATTACATTATTCGTAGATTTACCATAGCAGCGCCATCTATTGATTACTTACTCAACCCAGTCGAAAGGTATCGACATCTGTTAGAATCATTTGGAGTTAACAGATAATTGTGACTGTCAAATAATAACAGACAAATAATTAGCAATAAATTAAAATTGCGACTATAATTTGAGATTTAAACTATCCTATCTCTCAAGTTGGATCGAACTGCACATGGTGTGCGAATTTTATTATAATCGGTTAAGTGGTTTAGGAGTCCATTGATGACAAACATTGTGACACGAGATTTATATATATTAAGATAACGAAGAATGTACTTATCGTTGAATGTCAATACATAAACAAAACTGCATAGCTTTAGGAAACAATAACAACAAGTAGGAAACAATAACAATAAATACATATAAAAGTTGTTTCCGTAAAAGTTTTATTTGGACGGTACACGCTGGCATCAGCTTCCCGCTAATAAGCTTTTATTAAAATCTCTACCAACTCAAATCTGCGGTTTGTTTCGGGAATAATATTAAACGCAGCCTAAAGTCAATGTTTGAGGGGAGTTCAGAACGAGGACCACTTTGTCCTTTGTTCGTTACTAAAGGAAAATGTTTTAAGTTGTCAAATGTCTCTGTTGTTAATTTATTTATTTACACTAACATAAGTAGAGGATGAGAATTTTTTTTCTTGCCTCTGTAGGCAGACGAGCATACGGCCCACCTGATAATAAGTGGTCATCGTCACTCATGGACGCTAGCAATGCCAGGGACAGAGCCAACTCGCTGCCTACAATTGAGATAAATTGATTATATCGAAAAATCTTGTAGCTGCAAGCGGCGCTCTGAATTACAATATACACTAAAGTTTCTTAAGGTAGGATTTCTCCTGTGTTATGGGTACACGTACGAGATAAGGAAGAGTACACTCGGAAACCGAATTTCTATTGTTATTTATATTGAAATATTGGCTCGATTCGGGGAAAGAAGCCAGATCCCTTGATAGTAGTTTGGGTTTTCTTTTTTCATTATTTACGAAGGTGGCCCTTTGAGACAGAATCGCGTTTTTGCTTCGCATCGACAAGTGAGATGGGACTACCTATAGACTAGGACTAGTTCTCATAGCACAGTCCACCACCAGTAGTATGAAATCGTTCATTATAATATTAGATAGGATTCTTTAGGAAATTTAAAAATTTACGTGAGCTCCAAGTGTCGGACTGGCAAGGTGTTGCGCAGCGCTGGGAAGAATGGCAAAGCTTATTGTCGGAGGCCAAGACCCACTTCGGGGTCATAGCTAGCTCAGCAGTAGCAGTAGTATTCTTTAGAAAAAGTATGTTTGTCTGATTGATTGGCATAACACACTCTACCACCAGAAGTATGAAATTGTTCATTAAATTATTAGATAGGATTCTTTAGAAAAAGTATGTCTGTCTGATTGATTTGCATCGTTACATTCATCGCCGCACATAGACCGACCTCCTTATATTGGACCAGTTGACTTCCAGGTATGTTACAGTATTTAGATTAAAAGCTTTTTCCAAAAAAAATGATATTTTAAGCTTTTGGTATTTGAAAGTTTATTTTTTTTGTTTTTTTATTGCCCTTGTAGGCAGACAAGCGCACGGCCCATCTGATGGTGAGTGGTTACCGTCGCCCATGGACTTCAGCAATGCCAGAAGCAGAGCCAAGCCGCTGCCTAACGCTAGTGTAAATTTTTAAAATAATATAGAACATAGAACTAAAAACCGGGCGAATTGAAAGAAACAGAAAAGTCACTCCCTTGGAATATCGCAATTGTTATGCTCACTAGAGATATAGCCCCATGAATGGTTGACGTCAGAGAGGCGGCTGGTCTTAAAACTCATGCCATATCCCTATACATCATAATACATGATGAACCGAAACTAATTTCATCCATACTACTTGAAAGTATTGAGTTTATCCATAGTAAACTTAGAGGATTAATTTTTGCCTAGCATCATTAGCCTCTTCTCGATGTTTCCTCAGCACTATGGCAAGTCCATTTTAAGGGAGATCTGGAGAGAGCCCGTCACGGAAGGCAGTGGCTTGACTATCCTTGTGATATTTTGTAATTAGAAAACTATAAGCAGTAGCGATTAGAAAGATCGTATAATCATATGCCTTTTAACCAAATTTTCCTATCTAATTTCTTCAAATCATTCCTTTTATGTAGAAGGTATCGTGAGAATTTTAGCCCAAGTATCAATTGAAGATCAGATGCAATTAATTTACTGAGAAAAAAGCATTTTGCTCATCCATTTGCGAAATATAGTACTTGGTCTAGACTCTTAGTGTCTTGTACTATACGTGATGTCATATCACTTAAGATAAAATGCTTTTCTAGTTGGGAATCTTAATAGGCGACTAGTTAATGCACTCTAGCTATTAGCCTGGAATTTAATGAAGGTTTTCCCGTGAGTCTTCATAATATGAAACCGCGTGGGCATGAAACCGGTTGAATTTTGCGAAAGTATTTTTAACGGTGTATATTAAATTTGAATATCATTGCGTTTACGTTATTCAAAAATGAATGGCGGTCTCTGAAAAATATAAGATGTGAGTAGGACCTTTTTTCCCCTACCTATTCTGGTAACCTCGAGGGGTTATTCTAGATTCGCCGAGCTGGTAGGTGAGCCCACGGGGCCCAAATCTAGCGAAGTCCCTAGCAAAAGCAGTGCTTCGCAGAATCTACCACCGGTTCGGAAAGGCGACCCACTGCGAAAATTCGGCGAGAAACTTAGTGGGCTGTGTCTGTAGGTTAATGACCTGAAATGAAAAGTGGGAACGATGACCTGAGTAGGACCTAAGTCTAGTTTTGAACGACTTTGTGGAGATCATAGCAAAGTGCAGGATACAGACAACACAGGTCTCGATGGAGTTTTTTTTATTTTGTTATAGCCCATTTGGGCATGTGGCCCACCTGACGGTGGGTGGTTACCGTCGCTCATAGACGTCAGCAATGCCAGGGGCAGAGCCAAGCCGCTGCCTACAGCCAAGCCAAGCAAGATGTCAATTGTAAGATTCTTCTCAGTCGTATGCACTATTGGCAGAGTGGTCGTGATCATCATTTCGGGTGGCGATGCGCTTCACCAGACGTCGCCAGTCCTCGGGGCCGCGATACGCGAGCAATGGCGAGGAATCGTAAGATAGGAAGGAGCATTAAAAGACTTTTAATCGCCTCATAAGACACGGTTTTCTGCTCTCTAACTTCAAGCGCATAAAATGCAAATTTTTGTCACATAATCATTAAACATAATTGAGCCCATCTTAAGGCTCAACGGTTTCGCCATTAGAGCCTCTAATTAATGCCACACGAGCTAGCTACTATGCAAATTAGCCTGTACTTTGTTAGGTAATTGTGAGATTATCTCCACTTTGCAAGGTCAAGTGGCCCCTTAAGGAACATAAACAGAAGTTGATAATGGAAAACTGTAATCTTATATACTCGCCGCAGAATTGAAACTACTTTTTGTGACTATTTTGTTTTTTTTTTGTAAAAAAAGCTGTTTGAAGAAATTTTCGGTTTTTTCTTATAAAATATGATAAATTACGATTTTCGTGAGTGGCATTATTCATCACTTAACATCAAGAGATTGTTGGACTCATCTGTTCTAACTGAAAACTGCAAAAGAATCAAAATTACTTTCAAGAAATCTTATCCACAGAACGTACAATTAACAACGCTATTGTTTTTGTTAACTAATCGCAGTTTGCACTTTCTGACGTTGATGCAGTGGTATTTTATTATGGTTAGGCTCTTTTACGAGGAGGTTGTTCTATGACCAGACACTGACCAGTTGGAAATATCGTAATCCAATTTCATTCAGGAAAAAATAATTTATTGTTTCACCTGCGGCACCCCAATAGCGGTATACTCAATTTCAATGATTAAAGTATACATATGACGAATGATATTCGTGAAAGACTGAAGGCCAATTTCCAGGCAAAACGATTTCCGTAAATATTTTATCTTCACTACATAGTATAAAACAAAGTCGCTTTCTCTGTCCCTATGTATGCTTAAATCTTTAAAACTACGCAACGGATTTTGATGCGGTTTTTTTAATAGATAGAGTGATGGAAGAGGGAGGTTTATATATATAATAATATCCATTAAATAGTGGAAAAATCAATAATAAATTACAGTTTCCGAAGCAAAGCGAGGGTGGGTCGCTAGTCAAAGATAAAGAAAGGAATTTACATATTATGTCGTTAAGAAGGGACCCTCGGGACGACCTACAAACACCTAACAATTGCGATCACCACGTAACCAGAAACATGCAAGATATATAAATTTAGAATCAATAAGCTTAAGCAACTTTGGGCTATTTTGGAACAGCACTTACCGCAATGACTCGGCAAAATTAAATCATTACTGCATAATGACGGTCTTGAGGTCCAATGCCGCATTTTGTTTAGATTTAGAATGGATGGATCTAATGGTAGGTAGCGGTTTGGCTCTGCCCTTGGCTTCGCTGACGTCCTTGAGCGACGGTAACCACTAATCATCAGGTCAATAAAAAAAGAGAATCCTTCAAAATTCATCTCACTTTTCAAATCTGAATTAAAGACAATGGAGTCAAACAATGTGAGATTACTGTGAGCTCTCGCTTCCGTCTCTTTTGTTAAATTCGACTTTAGTTGAATTGTATAATTATAAATAGTATAGATAATCCGTTTATGATCATATTGCGCTTTGTGATTTCTCATAAGCTTCCAAAGGATTGGTTTCGTTCAATCAGCGGCATTAGTACCGGTTAAAGTTGTTTGATGGTTTTATTTTATGGTTCACTGGACTAATTGAGTCTGCCTTCTAATCTGTTCTCTGATTAGCTTCGGTTCAGTGTTTGTTATTGAGCTATCATATTATCTAGTCTTAAAATATGTCTAAATATTGCTTACAAAGAACCATAATTAATGCTTCAGTCGTATCAGCTACATTAGGAGATTTATGGATAACAGGTCGAGCTTCGTGTTCATCCTTTTTACTGACAACGGATCTATTACTTAGTAGATAATGCTAATTAATTATCCAAAAATTTTCCACTTTTTTTTCAACTAAAAATACCTGATACGTCATTGTGAAAAAGTTTCTATAAATTATACCTTATTCGATTGCTTCAAATTTAAGAAAAAAAAGCATACAGCTTTGTGACTTTATCGCCGGCTCTTCTCAGTGGATTGCAATTCCGATCCAGTGGTAGATTCTGCGAAGTACTGTTCTTGCTAGGGCCAGTGGTGGCAAACTCCCTCAGGTAGAGTCCATGAGTAGCTGGAAATCTCCACAGACTGCCAGCGAATACGTAGGAAAAAGTTTTGACCTCAATGGCAGCTTTTACGCTAATGTCTTTATAAGTCCAGTTAATATCCGATGAAGGAGAAGGCCGCGCCGTTAACAAATGCGCAAAACATAAAACAAACATAACGATGTCATCAACAAACAGAACATGTACATTCAAGGTTTCACTTTCCTTGTCAACAGCGAAGCGTTGAGAACATAAAACGTGTCCGCACCGAAATAGATTAAGGGTGTACAAGGAAATAGTTTTTGGAGAGCCTTCAACTAAAATTGTCCCTTGCATATCTATAACGATTCATAATGGAGTGTCAGTTCAATGGAAGCCGAGATATTTGATAAAGGTGAACATTCTGAAATATTACCAGCGAATGTTTTTGACAATTCGCTTTCTATGCTCCAACGGTTGGCTTCGGATAATGTTTTTATGTCCAATACACGTTTCATCCAGTTTTACCTGTTCCTATCGATGTTTTTGACGGAATCACAATATCGGTTATGTACATAGAGATGTTTCAGATACAGGTAGAGATAAATTTTCTGACATTTTTGACAACTGTCAAGAAGTTGAAAGATGACCATTGTTTTTATTGCTTAGACGGTTGAGCGAGCTCACGGCCCACCTGATGCTTAGTCGTTACCTGAGTCCATAGGTAGCAACAAGGTAACGCCACCATTTACCTTGACACATGAGTTCTAAGTCTTCGCTCCAGATGTAAGTATGTAAAGGGCTCCCTTACAAAAATATGAAAGGCTTTTGTAAAACAGGAATGTCAAGCGTCACATAAAACAATTCAATAAAACTGAATAAATGAAAATAAAATACATATGAAGGATCTTTTCCACCAAAAGACATCGGGTAAACTAAATCACTCCTAGTAGCGTAGGTATATAAAAGAAAATGTACCATTATTTACACAAATACATTTTTCGAGATTACCATTCAGAGACCAACTCTTAGACAATATGATTCGAAGAGAAGAATGAAATAAAACCTTAGTGATATTAGAAACTGCACTTCATTTATAATTGATTATTGTTGATTAGATACGTAACGAGTTCATGTTTCATCTATCGTTAAATGATTACTGGAGCCAATAGAAATCATCCAGCTTGAGTTATGAAGACTGCTTTGTGGCAGAAGTCGGCCAGTGGTACCTATCCACTCTACTACCAGGAAAAACGTTGGATAATTAAGTTTTGGACTTTAAGTCACAAGGTGAGAGAAGGAATATGCATTATGCTGTCAATAGTTCTGAGGAACTACGTACAAAATTAGTTGGTAATATCTCCGCTAATCCCAGAGCATACCGTAATTTTTTAATTTGTCAAGATTTACTAAGAAATTATTAAATCTTAGTGTTGAATAATCACTGGGATTTGAAAGTAACAAGGGTTTGGGTAGCTGTCGATTACATGTAACTTCGAAGACAGTTGTCGAAGTCAAAATCAAGATAGACGAAAGTATTCACCAGAGGGCTTAAGCAATTTATCAGCAAACATATCAAATGAGTATTGAGCTATTACGGCGATGTATTTGTGAGATTAAAGACCAAAATTCCTGTATTAGAAAGAATACCAAGAAATCGGAAAGACTTTCCAAAATCTATGTCACACAACCAAACAGAGACAAGGCAATTTTTAGCAAAATATATAGTATTTTCAAATGTTTGTTACTTCGAAAGTGCCAGGGGAATGCATTCCAAGTGCTTATCTTATTCGATCCAGAGTTACATGGTATAGTTTTGTGGAATCTGATGAAAATAAATTTTGATAACTATGTGATATTCAATATTTTTTATAAGGATTTTTATTTTAACAGCGTCATTTTACGTAATGCGTTTGAAACTGACGCAAAGAAGAATTAACGAAACGCAGTGCGTTCTTAAAACGGTAACAGTCCAAAGAAATATTACCTTAGCTTAGTTCAAATGGCTTCGTTTAAAATGAATAAACGAGAAACTCAGTCAGGACTATCAAAAACAGGCGTCTTTTCTTACTTTTCTCCGAAATTCATTTTTCGTTCGCATAACAAGCGTAAAAGTTAACTGAAAAATAAACAAAAAAAAAAATAATTGGGAATTCTGAATGATTTTTTTTTTGTTTTATTGCCCTTGTAGGCAGACGAGTATACGGCCCACCTGATGGTGAGTGGTTACCGTCGCCCATGGACTTCAGCAATGCCAGGGGCAGAGCCAAGCCGCTGCCTACCGCTTAATACTCTCCATAAGCCTCGTTTGAAGAAGGACATGTCATAGCGCTCGGGACACACCGTGGAGGGGAGCTCATTCCACAGCCGAATGAAAAGAATAAAACTGTTCGACTTTCGTTTGCACCGGATTGGAACCGGCCATCCATTAAAATTAGCTAAAATGAATGCTACTGAAATGTTTGGTAAGAACACGACCTTAGTTATAAAATACTACAAATAAATCTAAAATCTTCTGTATTCGAACAATACATTCTTACTAACGACGTCGTTGGTAACAAAATGGAGTCTGAAACTGAAGTTAAATTCACATGCTCTATTTGTTATGGTTTCTTTTTGTTTATTATTATTATTATGTATACAACTGGTGGTAGGACCTCTTGTGTGTCCGCGCGGGTAGGTACCACCACCCTGCCTATTTCTGCCGTGAAGCAGTAATGCGTTTCGGTTTGAAGGGTGGGGCAGCCGTTGTAACTATACTGAGATCTTAGAACTTATATCTCAAGATGGGTGGCGCATTTACGTTGTAGATGTATATGGGCTCCAGTAACCACTTTACTCCAGGTGGGCTGTGAGCTCGTCCACCCATCTAAGCAATAAAAAAATAATAATAAAAGTTAAAAAACACTACAAATAAATCTAAAATCTTCTGTATTCGAACAATACTTATATTCTTACTAATGACGTCGTTGGTAACAAAATGGAATCTGAAACTGAAGTTAAATTCACATGCTCTATTTGTTATGGTTTCTTTTTGTTATTAAATGAATAGACTCATTATACTACTTACTTGTGTGCACGCTTCGAAAGCATCACAAAATAATGAGCGTGGTATGTTTCTTTGCAAGTTTATTATTTTTAAATAAAAATCATTGTGTTACCACTACATGAAGCGGTGTTTTTAGTCGTCTTGGGTTGAAATATAAAGTCTTTGCAAACACAAAAGTACACAAAGAAAGTTTTTATTTAAGACGAACACAATATATAGAAAGAAGGAGAAAGTACACAAGAAATAGATAGTCCAAGCAACACAAGCGGCACACGAAACAAAAAGCAAAAATTATAAAAGGCGTAGAACAGAAAAGATAATACGGGATGCGCGCTCGCAAGTCAGATTTTGACTGGTGGCGGTGGATCGGTAAAAAATGCGACGACCGGTTCGTCTATGCACCGATGTACTAGCGAAATATTATCGCCGCCGCTATACTGCAGTTATCGCCTGTCTTTGCTTGTGAATTATATTTTGTTTAGTGTAAATAATGTTTTGTATGATTGTGAGATAAATGAATGAGTTGATATAAAATAAAGTATGTATGTGTTGTTGTGTAGTGTAATTATAATAAAATATTATAAAATAAATAAATACATGTGAGTCACCCACACACATCACAAAATAATGAGTGCGGCATGTTTTTTTGCAAGTTTATTATTTTTAAATAAAAATTATTGTGTTACCACTACATGAAGCGGCGTTTTTTCCCAGCGAACATCGGGAGTTGGATCCTATAAAATTTTTTTTTTTTTGTCGAGTGGTGTAATATTACCTTTATGTAACTGTTGCACAACTTTACATTTCATTAATTAAATAAGCAGTAGTAATAAATAAAGAGGCGTTTGCGGCATCATGTTATCCACAGTCCATTAAATGTCAAGTTGATTCCTTCAGATAACTCAAATCTAAATCAGCACACTCCGCGCACAGTGAAGGAATAGCTTTTGCAGTAAAGTGAAAACTGTACCATAAAAAAAGGGTGCGTGTACTTATGTACGCGCGTAAGAAGTTATACTTTATTTTTATTAAATTTATTTCTTTTTTTTTATTTAAATTTTAATCAATTTGAAAAAAAAATCGATTAAACAACATCCCCAAACACACATAATGGACATCCCTTTTCTTGACATCGTATAAATTCGGTAATTCTCGGTACGGTTCGGAAAATTCACCTGCGGCTATATTCAGACTCGCCAAGCGCCCCTGAGCTGACACCTGCGCTAACGCGTTTGTATCGCCTCTCTTATTGCACTAACAGGGTTCCGTCTTCATGGAAGACCGCCCACGTCCACCCTATCCCCAAGAAGGGTGACCGGTCGGACCCATCGAGCTACAGGCCTATCGCGATAACTTCCTTGCTTTCCAAGGTGATGGAGCGAATTATAAACACACAACTCCTGAAGTANAAAAAAAAAAAAAAAAAAAAAAAAAAGTTACGTGTGTCGTATTGTAATGAGCGATTTAGTGGGCAACTTCATTCTGTTAATTTTGTGTCACGGTGCGCGCGCATCGTAAAATTTCACTCTCATCAATTTTTAATAACGCGCCTAAAGAAGTATAACTTCCATAATGTAATCGTCTCATTGTTCGGTTGGCTGGTGACCCTGACCAGTAAATGGTACTTCTTATCTGATTACTGGTCGGAGACTATTTGTCTAACATATTTGCTATTTCGAGTCTGGATGTACTATATTCTAGACTCGTATGATTCATGTAAGAAGAACGATTTGTAGCTTCACAATTGGACTCAAACTGGTACTTTTTGTTATTAGCAAAAACAGTGATTTTAGTTATAGCTAGCACAGTGCTTCTTTGGTTTGCGTTAGAATGTGAAAGAGACAGAAGGTTGTATCGTTTTTATTCCCCCCGCGCTGTTTAAGGACGGTAAATATTTGTTCAATTTCGTAGTAGCGGGCGGCTTTAACGAAAAGTAAAACCATAGTTGTTGTCGTAAATACTACATCAACTTTCGTTTGAAGATCAGTACTAATAAGGCAGTGTCTATACTGTGCCTTCCAGGAGTTGACTGACTGTTAAAAAAAAAAGACGATGAACTAAAGGAAAAGTTTCACCAATTGATAAGGAACAAACATAAAGGTAATCAATAATTATATCAATACTAATATTATAAAGAGGAAAGATTTGTTTGTTTGTTTGTTTCGAATAGGCTCCGAAACTACTGGACCGATTTGAAAAATTATTTTTCCATTAGAAGCCGACATTGTCCCTGATGAACATAGGCTACTTTTTTTTTATTTTTTATTTTTTTATTCACGTGTGTTTTAATGTTTCCGAAGCGAAGCGAGGGCGGGTCGCTAGTATAATATAAAAATGAATTGCTGTTCGTTAGTCTCCCTAAAACTCGAGAACGGCTGGACCGATTTGGCTAATTTTGGTCTTGAATTATTCGTGGAAGTCCAGAGAAGGTTTAATAGTTTTGAATAAATATGAAAATGCTCGGAATTATATAAAAACAAACAATTTTGTTTTTTCTTGATGTGTATGATTTAAGTTTATTTTATACAAAAGTTTAGCTCTTTTATTTTATCGATTGAGGCACTACGAAGTCTGCCGGGTCAGCTAGTAATTATATATTTATTTGGATTACGTTTTTGTGTTGAACGCGTCCCTTATTAGGCCGCAGGTATTAAATTTTGCATGTGTTTATATCGCGGGCTTTCATTATTGTATGCAAAACACACGTTTACTCCTGTCAGCACGTGGGTGTATTTGCATGCAAAATCTGTGTAGTGCGATTAAAACTGTGGTTTAATTTCAAAATATTTGCATTGACATTTACTGCACTAGCTTAAGTTAAATGAGGCTCTTTGATTTTGCTATTTAATGGATTTTGCGTATTCATTCTGTCCTCTCCAAATGTTCAATATGCTATCAGAACCCTCAGATTCGAATTACTATGATACTTTGCTATGTCCAAAATAACTCCGTTACCGACAATAATAAAAATGTATGAATACATGTCATCTGCTAATTAAAATAAAATGATATCATTTGTTTGGAATATCTGCCGCAGACGTATCTTGGTTTCCCTGTATTTTGCATCTATATGGGAAATGATGTGGGCTATTCCCATCATCGCCGTCTCAAAATTCCACTACCTGCCAACAGACAAAAATCAATTCCTGCTTCATGAAATAGCTACGCTCACCCACAGTACATTTTCAGAGATATTTTCTGCCATTAGGCCCAATGAAGTCTCATGAACGGCATTATCTTAGTTTTTATAAATTGCCATACATGTGGATAATTTCATGGCCCTCCTGTTGTTAAATGGATAGAAGAAGTGGTGGTGTAAGTGCGCTTGTGTAGGTACAATCCTCTTACCAACTTCTACCACGAAGTAGTCAAGCTTTTCCATTTGAAGGATGGGAAACGTTATACTGGACTTCGACCAAACGCCAAAATAGGGTCAACACATTTTGATTAATCACGATAATATGTGCCCACAGACATGGCTTTCAATCGAATAAATTCTTACGAAGTTCAAAAATAAAATCATCTTCCAAGTGTAATATTTGTGTTGCCAATTATTTTCATTTTAAACGCTACCATGTACCGATGAAACACTGAAATTCTAACAGATACCGTTATAGATACAAACATTGCAAATGATTACGACAAATTCTCTTTATTTTCATTAATTAATACTACAAAACAAAACAAACAATATATTTACAAAGATCAAACACGAACAACTGTCCCTGCAACTGATGAATTCAACTAAATTAATATTGACACAAGTATTAAAGGGCACTAAATAGCATGTTGTCTCGTGGGATTTCCGTTAGATTGTTTGATTCATCACGTACATAAATAGGCGTGAAAGGTTGGGCTTTTGTATTGTAAGTTGTTTGTAACAAGAATGTACGAACTTAAGGCACTTCTGGGGCGGTTTAGTGTGATTAGAGCCTATATGCCTCATAAAGTGAATACGGTTCTTAAGACTATTCTATCAGCCCACAGACATCCACTGCTGGACATAGGTCTCCCCCAAGCTTCGCCAGATCGGATCACAGCATCAGACCGGAAAGCATGACAGCTTTTTAAAGAAGCCGACAGTAAGCTGTTCTTAAGCAAATAAGTACTAATATCTTTCTCTAAAAAGTCTACAATATCGAGAGCCACTCGGAATGTCAACTTGAGAAAATCTAAACAATATACGAAATTAGCATGAAGTATTATTTCTTAGTATGGGAAACCAAATGGAGAAATATCAATTACACGGAGTCATTTTCTGATAAACTCTTAGCAAATATCTTTCGGATTGGAAGCTTCTAATAAATTTGAGTCGAGTCGAGTTGAGTGAGTTGAGTAATGTCTTAGATAATATCAATGGCTGGTTGACAGTGAGAAATAAGACGAGTAATTAATCTAAAATTGATATTTTTATGAGTTTTTTGTTATGACATAAAGGTTCCGCAAAGCCCGTAAGCAAATCACCACAATTTCTTCCCTTTTAGAACCACAGAAACTTCAAAAGCATTTATAACTATTGCGAATTTGATTTTTATTAGTTGATGCTTGTCTTTCTCCGTCAAAGTAATTCGTAAGTCGTGTTAGGTACGTACGATCTTTCTCTTCTAGAAAGGAAAGTAACTGTCTACGGAATTTTCAGATCGACCTAGTGGCACCGCTTGTTACGAATATATCGGGCGCCTTATCTTTTAGACCATAATGACCTTTTGATAGTTATGTATATGAAATTCACTGACATTAGAAGCTTAAGAAAGGTATCACGTATACTTGTATCTTATTAATTAATGGAATATTATCATCCGAGGTATCCTGGCCCTTAATTCGCAAATGACCAAACAAAATTATGGAATGCCTACAAAAAATTCAAATTCAAACTGTCAACTTATATAATGTAGTGAATTTACCAATGATCTTACTGTAACTAACACGAAATATATGAAAATAGGTCAACAACTTACACAACATTGTTCATTGATTGTGTCTCTAGTAAAAACGTTCCTTGGATTGCCAGTAACAGCTGTACAAAGTTTCGGAAAAGCGACTAAGGAAACCACAGTTGACGAACAAACAAATTTATTATATGTATTATTATTGGAACGAAGCTCTTTATGGGACGATGCGGAAGGGTACCCCCTAACCGGGAAAAACGTCCGTAACGTAAGATTTTTATTAGTAATGCACACAGTGTACGACTTAACTTTGTAAGAACCTACAAAAAATAACATATTTTTTTATCATTTATTGACCACGATCTCAGAGCGTTCGTTTACGCAATACACTAACTCTTTTGCAAACAACCGTGAATGAAGTGTACCACAATATGTTCACACGTTACCGAATGACCGTGGGTTGTTGCGAAACCTCCAGTTCTATTTTCTTTATACCTCGAATTGAACTTTAATTTTTATAATAAGGAACTTCGTTCCTATCTGGTGTCCTATGACACGACACCTCTTTTTTATTATATTAATTTAGGTTTTTTATTTATTAGATTGCACTGTCAAAGATGAAGTTATGTGTGAAATTCCGCACAATACTAAATATATTATAACACAGTAATATCGTAAGATAGTAGAGGCCGGAGAGTCGTTTAATTTATTGTCGCAATATCCATTGTAAGTCCCATTTTCATTATGACCGAATGAGCTATTATTATGACAGATTATCTGTACTGTACTTGTGTTATGTTTTGGATACTAAAGAAATATTACAAAAAAAAAATTCATCATCAATTATCAACAGCCCACAGTCGTCCACTGCTGGATATAGGCCTCTCCCAATCTACACCACTGAGCCCGGTCTGCGGCTCTCCTCATCCACTTCTTGCAAAAAAAATTACCTTGAATAAAATATTTATTTGAAGCCTAGTGAGACTGGGTGATTTTCATCGCTCGTCGAGGAAATGTTCACAAATTTCCTATCGAAAAAATGACCCAACGCCATTTATAATGGAAAGTGTCTTGTTTGTGAAGCAAAAGTTTTCGCGGTTCACGCAAAAAAATAGGTTTTATTTGAAAAGATTTCTCGAACACGCCTTAGCTAAAAAAAAATTGATTGAGAAGATGTTTTGAAAGGGAATCCCAAAATATTTTCTTAAGGCTTGCTCCTTAATTAGGGTCAGTCAAATCAAATAATATTACATACAGCAAATATGTAGTTTACTGGACCCAAATTTTAAATTGCTTATGTGATAATTTTTTATATAAAAATAATAAAACATTACAATTATTCTATCTCAATTAGTCACAATAGTGCACGAAACAAGGTAAAATTAATATAATTAAAATGGATTTTACCATAAACGATAGTGACAATGCCAGTAACCACACCATAAACAAAAAACATAGATGTCACCATCTACCATGAGACATGAGAGGGAAGTCACAAATAAATTGCATAGGACATAGATGGCCCACGCTTTGAAATGGCTTGCATGATTGCTTCGTTAGGAATAGAGCTACCCTAACCTACCATTAGTAAATTAAGGTTGGTGATGGCAATATCCTAGTATGATCTTCAGGAAACGCTGAGTTCCATTTTCTTGTGAAAACTTTAGTCGCCTTGGAAATAGGTGGAGGCCTCCTATTCATGAAACAGCCAAGGTATATAAGTGATTGGGTAATTTGTTACATTCAAATATAACGTGACAAGTTCAAGTATCTAATCTACGAACAACCTTCTCATGTTTGGTGGCGGTAAAGGATTTTTTTTTCAAAAGTGAGTCACAAGGATCACATCTTATGATTAATATCAGTTTTAGTGCTGTACCAGTGTTAGATGCTCAGACCGAATTATTGTTATTATTATATTCTTGTTTACTAAAACACCAGTTTTGCTAGAGTTTTTTTTTGTTTTGTAACTCGCTTATTTATTGGACGTCGTAAGCCGCGGTAATGTTCTCTTGCCACTCGAAGACATTTTAGCTCTGTTAATAAAAGAAATACGGTTGTTGATGTTCGCTCTGGGATGGTTACGAGATTTTTATTGGTGTGTTTGGGTACTGCTATGGCGCATTTCTTTGATGCAATCCCTGACAGATTGACTTAAAGGATCGTTCTGCTTTTACGAGTACTAGTGGCGGAGATTATGCTGGTGGATAGTATTGCGAGGCTACATATTTTGGTTGTATTTAAAGTGATCTAGGCTTCGATATCAAATTTAAAGCAGCATTCACGGATTTTTTTACTAATCAGATATGTATTTATTTTAATATTTAGATTGAATTAATTTAACTGACGCAGAAAAAAGTCCTTGAGTTATTTGAGATGTGAGGCATCACAACTTTCCCTGGTTGCTGATATGCCAGCTGATAATCGAAATAAATAGCACGTGCAGTATAAATTCAAATATCCAGCCATCAATCCTAATGAAGTTGCATGACGCGTGAATTGGATATTTCCAAGTGCTCATTGTAAATTGTTATCATCAGCTGTAATGCTCTGAGCGGAGGGGCGGGTCGCGAACTCTCAACAATGATCACTGTAGAATGTTATCTTGCTCCCGACTCCCGTGTTACACATTAATCTGTTACAAGTTTAGTCGCTTGATATCTCTCCCATTTTAGGGTTGCGTCTGACTCGTGTGAGTTTTAGATGTGACGAAGTCCGAAATGAAGTGTGATTTATGTGTTTTGTATTGGCGATTAACTAAATCAAAATATAAAGTTAGAAGTCATTTAGTGAAAGAAAATAAGAAAATTCAGTTTAGCTGGCCGTATTTGTATAGGAGGATTGAAAATACGTATTTTTCAGATGATATTTAGATATTTTTTTAGATATATAATATATTCTACGAGTAGTTAGACCGTTAATTGAAATCGAGAAATTACTTAAAAAAATATATAAAAATCAATTGCTGTACGTTAGTCTCGCTAAAACTCGAGAACGGCTGGACCGATTTTGGTCTTGAATTATTTGTGGAGGTCCAGAAAACATTTTAAAAGGTAGATAAATATGAAAATGCTCAGAATTAAATAAAAATAACAATTTTGTTTTTACTTTGAGTGTCCCCCGTCGGACAGATTCCTTTTGTTTGTTTTAAGTTTATTTTATATAAAAGTTTACGTCTTTTATTTATCGATTGAGGCACTACGAAGTCTGTCGGGTCAGCTAGTTACTTAAAAAATATTAGGGTCAATTAAATTTCGTATGCTTAGGGTGTGATTTAAGACTCAAATTTAGCATCTTATTATAGATCTCAAACTGTAAAGAGAAGATCTCGTCTTTATTGTTCGAATTAAAAACCTAAATTGCTTATAATATTATATTAGTGCTCGACGTTATGAAATATAATTCGTATGATTCAATCTCTCTGCCCAAAACCTATTTTGTTGTTACGGAATTGTTTCCTATGTTTAAATAAACCGTTAACTATTCTTAATTTTCCTTTGCGCGTTCCATTAAGCCTAACTCCATATACAAAGCTTCGTAATGAACTAAATTTATACGTCAAAAGCTTGAAATCAAAGACGCGATTCGCGCAAAATTTCCCGTTAATTAAATTCAACCCTAACGTTATAACAATTAATGACAAATATCAAAACTGCCAGTAACGGGAACTCGAATTCATAACAGCCCAACACTAGGGCACAGGCTACGAACTGGCTTTGCTTAACGTTCCGTCTCGCTCTCACTTACCGCAGGTACACTAAGTGAGAACAGGACACAGCATTGACAGACTCCAAACTAAGTTCCGAACATATTTAACAAGTTGAATAATACTTGTCCTTAGTTTAGTTTAGAAACTATTGCGCTCTTGTTATATTGTTTGTACTTGGTATGTGTTGTAAATGGCCCGGAATAAAGATGTATGAGGCTACGTTGTGTCGCGCTTGCATTGTTTGTTGTAACCCTAGGGATGGTGCAAACAAGATATCGAAATTGCATGGAATCGATTTGTGCTCAAATCGAATTGGCTGCCCTAATATGGATAGAAAATCGTTATTCTTTATGTTGTTGAATTGCATAAGCTTGACACAATATACTATTTTGTAACTGTAATATAATAGTAATTGATTTTTTTTCTTAAATAAAATAATATCTATAGTAACATTTTGTTAAGTTAATCAAATTTTTATGGTAATAGTATCTATATTCATGACTTTTTGTTCAGGGTAGGGTCAATGGTAAGAGATCTCGTGGACGAATCCCCATGCGCTGGACTGATCAGGTGAAAGACCTTACTGAAACCCCACTTAACGAGTGCGTGCGCCAAGCCTCAGTTCGTAAACAATGGAAAACATCTGTCAAGGCTTTAATAAGCAAGAATTCTACATGACCACGACTGCTTTGCCAAGAGCAACCGATTATGATGATATAATGAGTATCTATATTTCTGAGACTAATTATTTCATCTTTAGATTTCATTAAAGCATTAGTGACCCTTAAGGCAAAAGCGTATCTTAGCAAACTTAAAGGGGGTATGGAGGCAGGAGAAGCTCTGATAAGCTTCGACGTGGCTGATCCCATGAAAACCATTACGGCCATCTGCTCTCGGTCCTAGGAAAAGTTTAGAAGCTATTCTCTACACAACTTTTTTTTGGCCTAAAACGATTCAGTGTATAATTAAATTGGCTTAATCGATATGCTCGTATAATCGATTCTATTAAGCCCGTCGTGCCAATCTCTATTTAAACGCGGACAAGACGGGAACCGGAAGCCATGCATCAGCCCTTTAACGTGCTGCATTGGTTTGTGTGTTGTGTAAGTGCTGGTGACTTAATGTTGAGAAATGGAGGGCGGTTTTGCAAATTCCTTTTACGATAACGGAAAAAGTTGTGCATGCAATGTAACGAGGACTTCATGTTTCACCGGCTTTATGGCAAAGAGGGTACTGTACCTTTTTGCTATTAAAAATTAACCGGAACCTGTACACATTGACTAGGCTTCCTACAATCTCTTAACAGCGCATAAATAACTATTTCAGACACATTGCTCGCAGAAATCCAGGCAAATTTCGAAAAGCTGATGACATGGTCATGTTCACGATAAAAAGCCACGTGGATCACCTAATCGCTGGTCGAAAGTGACAGTATGGCTTACCAGCATATATATACTGGACCCGTCATGACTTATCCGAGTGTGGTGTTCACTCACGCGGCCTGCACACACATATACAGCCTCCAATCCCTAAAATCCCGTTTTTGCAGGTTAGCCATCTGAGTTCGGTGGTTCGTGAGGAACATCGACCTACACGACGACCTGGGCCTCGAATCGAATCGCAAACACATGAAGTCACCTCGATAAGGCAATGGGTCATCATAATTGCCTTATCGTTGCCGCCGCTTACTACTCCCTAAATCCTGATCACGCAGGAGCCAGTCACCGTCGACGCCCTAGACACGTCCTTACGGATCCTTCAGATTCAATAGCCCTGGCACTAGACGCCTTCAGCCCTAACGCTAGGATCAGGCTTAGAGACCCTAGTAACCCTACTCGTCGAACTCGGCAACGGCGACCTATCACATGCATCAGCCGGCTGAGTTTCTCGCCAGATCTTCTCAGCGGGTCGCGATTCCGATCCGGTAGTAGATTCATTCGCGATTTTTGAGTTGTTAGGTCTCTCTTGGATACGCTTGGCTAGTTGTAAGCAAGTCCCACCCCTCCTGGTTAAGCCCTTGCTCGGCCACCTGTCCTGGTGGAACTGGAAAGGCCACCCGAATTTCTCATTCATAAAAAAAAACATATACTATGAAGACGTTTTTAGTGTTGATCAATCAAGTTATACGCAATACAGAGTCACCGAAACGCAAAGCTGTTTCTCGCAATAGACAAATTTTTAGCATCTACCCGCACGGATTTCCTTTAAGCCATTAACAGAGTAAGTTGCTTAAAATAGTTATTTAATATTAAAATTTATAAAACGGAAATTTCAGTATTATTGTGTGAGCCTGAATGAGGTCTTGAGGAACCGCATTATAGATGTTCTGTACAGGTTACTAGCATACTAAATGAGATAATTCCAAGCAAATTCGGTACAAAATTAAATTGAGCTATTAAAAAACATTGTCCCGGGTATCTCCGACTGGGGGCTTTTCATACGAGTCTGAGCGATATAAAATAACGTTTCCGCTGGAATTATACAAAATTAAATTTAGTTCAAGCCCTGGTTACGAGCGGCAACCTAAACAAACTTAGTATTGTATTGTGTTCATGGTAACGAGCGGTAGCGGAAAAGTCGGATGCACGCTTTTGCATATACATTTATTACTGGTGGTAGGACCTCTTGAGGGTCCGCGCGGGTAGGTACCACCACCCTGCCTATTTCTGTCGTGAAGCAGTAATGCGTTTCGGTTTGAAGGGTGGGGCAGCCGTTGTAACTATGCTTGAGACCTTAGAACTTATATCTCAAGGTGGATGGCGCATTTACGTTGTAGATGTCTATGGGCTCCAGTAACCACTTAACACCAGGTGGGCTGTGAGCTCGTCCACCCATCTAGCAATAAAAAAAAATTAAAAAAAATATATACTATTTCTTTTGCATAGCGTTTTTTTGTTTATTGTTCCTAATACGGGTGGAGGAGCTTACGGCCCATCTGGTGCTAAGTATTCATCGCTGCCCATGGACATCAATAACGTAAACGCTGTCATCCATCTTGAGACGTGAGTTCTGTGTCACAGTACAATTCCTCAGCCTTCAAATCGAAACGCATTAGTGCGTCAAGGCAGAAGTCACTTCACTTCGATAAAGCGGCACGACACGAGAACCCTCTCATCGTGGCCGCCGGTAACTACATTCCCGATCCTGCGGACAGAATGGAAAGCAGTCGACGTCGCCCAAAACACGTCATATCGGATCCTCCCGATCCACTAACGGTGCTTCTAGGTACTTCAAGCACCGGTCACCGTTCTCGTCGAACCCGTCGCTTGCGACGAAGGGCTCGACGAGTAAATTAATTCTCAGACACAGCCCACTGAGTTTCTCGCCGGATCTTCTCAGTGGGTCGCGTTTCCGATCCGGTGGTAGAATCTGCGAAGCACGACTCTTGCTAGGGTTCGTGTTAGCATCGTCGTCAGGTTTGAGCGCCGTGAGCTCACCTACTAGTTACGGTTCCGCTGGAATAGCCTCTGTAGGCTACCAGATTAGGTAGGAAAAAAAAAAGCAGAAGTCAGAAGTCATTCTACCCGCCAAATACATTACTGCAAAAATATACAGAATTTATAATTTAATCCCACGAATATGCTCTATGAATAATGAATAGTGCGCCTTTTAATTGTAGTAAATTGAAATCAATGCTTGTAAAATTTTCATTACGCATTACGCAATTGAAATTCGTTCTTAAAATTCGTGGTAATTTTATAATCACATTATTCGTAATGCATATTTCGTATCTTTTTGTGTTCGTTGATGTAAATAAATATTAAAATCACGATAGTAATGCTGCTAATAAATTATATCAACGTATCCATCCAACCAAATAAATTGAATTTTAAATGTGGTTGTGATTTCCAAATAAACACTTTTAAGCTCATATATAAATTTCCTCTATAAAAAAATTGAAATGTGTTTATTATTTTAATTTTCAAGTGTCTGTTTGTTTGTTCATACTAAGCTGTCAAACCAGGAAAGATTTTTCAGCGTAATTTGATCCAACATTAAATATTCGTTGGCACAGCTGATCTTTTTTTTGATGCTTAGATTGTTCGACTAGTTCACGGCTCCCCTGGTAATAAATGGTTACCGGAGCCCATAAATATCTACAACGTAAATGCTAACACCCACCTTAAGACAAGAGTTCAAAGTCTCAGATTTTACAGCTGTCCCGCCCTTCAAGCCGAAACTCATTAAAAAATGATGATGGCTTATTAATGACATCAAATTACATTTTAAAAACTAATAATATTTTCGCATAAAATGATGGGCACTCATTTTCTACCTACATCTGTCTCTAGTATAAATAGCATTCTTGAACATAAAAATACGCTTACTTTGATCTTTATTTCTTTCATAAAATGTTTGTTTATGTTACTACATATTCTGAAATTTTTTATTCCTTTAGTAAGATATTTTTAGGTGAATACATACATTCTCTCTTATTTATATAAATAGATTTTATATCAATTCGATCTACGGTTCAAACGTTAAAAATCATTGCCACCAGCGCCACCTATTAATAATAGTGATGTCGTTTTGAGGTCAATTATATACATAGTAAATCGCATTTTGGTCCTAACAATACAGGCTATACCTAGTGTGAGGATCATTGGTTAATTTTATATTGTTGATGCCATCTGCGTAATCTCTCAGTTTGTTAAATATGTAAATAGTATTCTAGGTCATGATTTAACAGTTTATGTAGTAAATAAAGAAATTATTATTATTATTATTATAAAGTTTCATATTAATTAAGCTAACGGTCCTCGAGTTTTAAATGAACATACACATAATATACATTCTCTTTTATATACATAGATAATGTTCCCCCAAATAATCGAATTTCACTCACACACCAAACACACTATAATCATTGACACGTCTAGGCTTAAATTCCTTTTTTCTTTTGTTTTATTATGGATATTTAAAAAAGAAAACTTTTTTCGAAAATTTATTTGTCTATTTATATAAAGAAAATCGGTTGACAAACACAGGAGAAAATGGTACTGTGTACTTAGTGATAGTTTTTTAACGTTCTCTATAGCGCAAAAGTTAACTCAAATTTGTATGGAGTTGGAATGTTTGCTTATGTTTGCCGCTTGGGGCGCTGTTCCAACTTTACATACAAATTGGAGTTAATTTTTACGCTATTATCGAACACGTCATTACCGATCCTCCCGATCCATTAACGGTGCTTTTAGGTACCGGTCACCGTCCTCGTCCAACCGGTCGCTTGCGACGAAGGGCTCGACGAATGAATTAACCCATTGACACAGCCCACTGACTTCGCCGGATCATCTCAGTGGGTCGCGTTTCCGATTCGGTAGTAGATTCTGCGAAGCACTGCTCTTGCTAGGGCCAGTGATAGGAATACTTCCAGTTTGAGCCCCGTGAGCTCACCTACACGTCAAAAAGAAGCTGAAATAGCCTCTCAAGGCTATCAGTATAGGTAGGAAAAAAAACACTACTATTGAGAACATTAAAAAACTCGCACTAAGCACGCTTAGCTGTTTCGTCTTTGTCTATACTAATATTATAAAGAGGAAAGATTTGTTTGTTTGTTTGTTTCGAATAGGCTCCGAAACTACTGGACCGATTTGAAAAATTCTTTTTCCATTAGAAGCCGACATTGTCCCTGATGAACATAGGCTACTTTTTTTTAATTTTTTTTTATTTTATTTTTTTGGTTTCATGTGTGTTTTAATGTTTCCGAAGCGAAGCGAGGGCGGGTCGCTAGTCNTGACACAGCCCACTGACTTCGCCGGATCATCTCAGTGGGTCGCGTTTCCGATTCGGTAGTAGATTCTGCGAAGCACTGCTCTTGCTAGGGCCAGTGATAGGAATACTTCCAGTTTGAGCCCCGTGAGCTCACCTACACGTCAAAAAGAAGCTGAAATAGCCTCTCAAGGCTATCAGTATAGGTAGGAAAAAAAACACTACTATTGAGAACATTAAAAAACTCGCACTAAGCACGCTTAGCTGTTTCGTCTTTGTCTATACTAATATTATAAAGAGGAAAGATTTGTTTGTTTGTTTGTTTCGAATAGGCTCCGAAACTACTGGACCGATTTGAAAAATTCTTTTTCCATTAGAAGCCGACATTGTCCCTGATGAACATAGGCTACTTTTTTTTAATTTTTTTTTATTTTATTTTTTTGGTTTCATGTGTGTTTTAATGTTTCCGAAGCGAAGCGAGGGCGGGTCGCTAGTCTCTTTATATATAGATTATCATAT
Source organism: Bombyx mandarina (assembly GCF_003987935.1). The sequence goes on along the minus strand of NW_021011517.1, from coordinate 693,863 downwards.
TTAGAATAACAAAGTGGAAAGGGTTCAATATTCAAATTTCTGTCATTCATTCTAATAAAAACTATAAAATATTCAAGACATGTATGTAAGAAAAGCGAAGAAGAATATATATTTCCCGAGTTATACCGTAAAGTAGTTATAGTCATGTCTCATCATGAAAGTTAAAAAAGAAGCGCTGTGAATATATTTAAACAAAAAGAAATGTACAAGATGTGAGTCCTTAAGATGAAGCCCGGGTTGCTTTTATTCTAGGTAAAACTATTTCTTTATCCCTCTAAATTCATGTATATGTTAAACAATCTATTTACAAAAATCTATTTTTCCTGGTGGTAGGACCTCTTGTGAGTCCGCACGGGTAGGTACCACCGCCCCGCCTATTTCTGCCGTGAAGCAATAATGCGTTTCGGTTTGAAGGGTGGGGCAGCCGTTGTAACTATACTGAGATCTTAGAACTTATATCTCAAGGTGTGTGGCGCATTTACGCTGTAGATGTCTATGAGCTCCAGTAACCACTTAACACCAGGTGGGCTGTGAGCTCGTCCACACACCTAAGCAATAAAAATAAAAATACAATGCTGTGTTTTTTTGCCTACATTTCCATCTTATTCAGACATTCATTATACAGGTTTTCGTGATTTGAAAAAATATTATATCGAGCAAGATCGAGGAACTGCTAATCAATAAGCCTTTGCAGTAGGCACTTGGGAAGGACTCCAAAAAGTAACGCAATAAATAGTCAGGTCAGTACTGTGCTAGATTTTAAGTTGCCAATATAAATTGTAAGTAATACTTATTAACAAAATATGTGGTTTCTTTACCTGTAATAAAGATTTAATAATAATCTATGTATATAAGAATGAATTGCTGTTCGTTAGTCTCGCTAAAACTCGAGAACGGCTGGACCGATTGGACTAATTTTGGTCTTGAATTATTCGTGGAAGTCCAGAAAAGGTTTAAAACGCAGATAAATATGAAGATGCTCAGAATTAAATAAAAATTACAATTTTGTATTTCCTTTGATGTGTCCTTCGTCGGACGGATTCCTTTTGTTTGTTTTAAGTTTATTTTATACAAAAGTTTAGGTCTTTTATTTATCGATTGAGGCACTAAGAAGTCTACCGGGTGAGCTAAGGCATACCCGAAGACTTTAGTTTTTGTTTACAAAAAAAATGGGTCCAATTTTAGAGAAGACCGCAGTGTATATATTTTTTTAAAAGCCTTTTGTTCTAATTTGTCGGCACTCGCGTTTCCTTTTTAAAAACAAGTTTTCTTGTATCGCTCCGCTAGCTACAAGAGTACGACCACGCCATGCGTCCGTAACCCGACTTTATTAAATTACCCATTCTTGGAAGTGTATAAATTCGACAATTTATCGCTCGGTCCTCCTCGTATACTGTACCAAAAAGTCGTTTGATGTACATTTTGTTAGCTCGTATCGCCACAGCTTGCTAATGTTGGTAGCTGTAGTTTCGGGATGTTTTTTTTTAAATTGCAATTTAAGAAAATCGGATGAGACTGGTAATTTTATTTTTTTAAATATATTTATTAATATTTTTATTGCTTAAATGGGTGGACGATCTCACAGCCCACCTGGTGTTAAATGGTTACTGGAGTCCATAGACATCTACAACGTAAATGCGCCACTCGCCTTGAGATATAAGTTCTAAGGTCTCAGGTCTCAGGTATAGTTACAACGGCTGCCCCGCCCTTCAAACCGAAACGCATTACTGCTTCACGGCAGAAATAGGCAGGGTAGTGGTACCTACCCGTGCGGACTCACAAGAGGCTCTACCATCAGTAATTACGCAAATTATAATTTTGCGGGTTTGATTTTTATTACACATTGTAGATGTCTATGGGCTCCAGTAACCACTTAACACCAGGTGGGCTGTGAGCTCGTCCACCCATCTAAGCAATAAAAAAAAGATACCTTAACTTCATAAATTACCAGAGAACAGCGATCTAAAATACTTTACGCACACAACCGAAATACACCCGTCTTTTAGAGCAGATACATCAAGAAAATAGTTGTAGTATAATCATTTTGTACCAACACTATACTTATCGTAATATTTTCAGCAGATTATTGCTAAATATTATTTTACTCGATCTGATTTTAAGATAAATACCCCGGTGTTTTGTTTCACTTCGTTTTCAGACGTTACAATGAAACTTTCAGTTCATAAACGTCGTCATATGAGTAATGTGGTGATAAATTATGTTTTATTGAGTTCCTATTCATTTCCAAAATGTGTATGAGTTTTTTCATTGTTTTGTGTGCATTTTTAGTGTAAGATTTCAAATATACTCTATATTAGATGTTTTTGATTTTATAACATAAAATATGTGTGTATCTAGTGTTTTTTCGATTAAGATCAAACTTTTCGAAGTTGTTGATATTTCAGAGAAGGCATCTAATATAATTTTTTACGTGAATAAAAATATATTTCCTCGTATTGACGAAACAAAGAACCCGGAGGCACTTACTTGTTATCATTTAAGTAATCTTCCAATAGATATTCTGACCTAATCAATTGGTAGTTAAGAAACCAGTTTAAAAAATAACTATAATCCATGTTAATCACTCAAAATCATCTTTCATGTAGGATTGATAAGAATGGAACGTATGAAAAGAGTGTAAAACGGAACGTTAAGATATGAATGAGGGAAAACAGAAAGGGAAAAGAGAATGACAGAGAGAATGACAGAGGAAAGGAAGATGGTGAAGAAGGTTAAAAAATGAGCAAGGCGTAATAAAAGTGTTAATTAATTTTTAATTATTATTATAACAGAAGATTTTGGAACAGCAGAAGTTTTATTTTATACGCTGCGATCTCTCTCTATTTTACGTTCATATAAAAGTTAATGTCACAAAAATATTCATTTCATGAATCACGAAATCAAAAATACGACAAAAAAACAAAATTAAACGTCTCAGTTCATAATTTAAAACGCTTTAAAACCGAAACAGAAAAACATTAAAGCCAATCTCGGGGCCAAAAAATTGCAGGCTTAATATCAGCTGTCCCCGAAACTTGGCCGTACTGCTGTCCCATTTGGCACGGCTCACAGGCTCTTGTTTTGCTGGTATATTTATTGCCATCTGAAAGCGATTGCCTGGCTTATGGAGGTGTTAAATTGTGACTATTGGTCATAATTTAATAACCACATTTAATAATAGTCAATTTGCATTAATTACATTCACTTAATTATTATTTCAATTTCACTTTTATTTTAATTACAAGTTAGTTTATCGGTATGGTGAGCGGGATTGTCCTTGCTCTCTCCGGTTAATAGGGTTCATCGACCCCCACTACCAGCAGCGTTCNTTTTATTGCCTTTGTAGGCAGACGGGCATACGGCCCACCTGATGGTGAGTGGTTACCGTCGCCCATGGACTTCAGCAATGCCAGGGGCAGAGCCAAGCCGCTGCCTACCGCTTAATACTCTCCACAAGCCTCGTTTGAAGAAGGACATGTCATAGCGCTCGGGAAACACCGTGGAGGGGAGCTCATTCCATAGCCGGATATAGACTATTGTCTCAATTCTTTAAAATCTCAGTATTTAAATTAAAGTTTGAATCTTTGTGTGTTTAGATTACATTTAAACATTTTAAATTGCCTAAAAATTCTAAATCCTATCGGGCATCTAAATCCCACAATACGCCAAAACATATTTTTTACGGTGTGAGGTGGCTGGACAGTAGTGACTTAATTAAGCGGAAGCAAAATTAAAATCACATCGCGTATAAATGAAATTTATGTATCAATTCGCTGACCCTTAAAAAAGATATCTCTGTCTATAAGCACATTAAGTGTAGCCTAATAGGTTATCTATATATTAATGCGTGAAGCAAAAACTTTGTATCCCTTTTTACGAAAATTGCGCGGACGGGAGGAGTATGAAATTTTCCACACTTATAGAGAATATAGAGAAGTGCACACTGCTAATATTTTTTTAAAATAATGCATTAAAGATACATTAAATCAATAAAGAAAACATTACACACACTACATACCATGTATTCGACGCACACACGTATGCATACTATTTATTGTCAAACTTTTGTTCTTGACGTCTGTTGTCAAATTGAGATTAAATATTGTTTGTCTTTGTTAATATTATTTATAGTGTAGTCTTGGCGAAATTTGCGATTATAGAAGTATAAAATACAATCATAATAGCTACAAACTTACAATTCCAATTAATTATAGTCGAATTTCGACTACTGCGGGACCTCTAGTTTCCATTAAAATGTAATTTTACTTCATCCAAAAGACTAAGCCGTTATTAGCTTTAGTGTTATTTTACCGAACAATTTTAAAACCACTATACTAGAACGAGCACCAATTTCAAAATTGTTTATACTCTCCGAAACAATATCGAGCGTTCTTAACGAAAACTGTCCCATAAACTCTTTAACCCAATTTTCCATGATCAGAAATCTATCGGCAGCGAACCTCGTATACACTGAACTACCAATATTGCCAATACCCAACAATAAACACTTTATCCACGACAAAAACAATAGGCACCCCCGTATTACAGAGGCAATATTTGGTAACCTCCTTTCCGAAGACATTTGTTGTGTAACTTTATGGAAATTGGGCGATGTATATGGCAGCCAATAAATTAAGGGCGCGACATCGCAAATCATCCGGAAATAAACAAAACCCCGTCAGCTACGAATCGGGACCGCAAAATCGCCGATCTTGTGAGTATAAATTAAGGTAATTAATAAAAGACCCATATCAAGAATGGGATGGAAAGTTTTTACGGTAATTAATGAACGGTTTATTGTTAGACTTTTGGGACTGGAGTTTAATCATGCTATTTCTACATATGTATATATAGGTATCAAATGAATGTGACGTAACGTTACAAAACGGGCAAAACGAGGTTGATATAAAAGCAATTTCAAACCTACTTATTGTATTGCATTTTGTAGTGCTGTAATGATCTAGCCATGGAATTGAATTAAAAAAAAGAAGCTGAAACATGACCATCATTATTAATATATAATAGTTTGAATGTGAAGTTTCTTTTTTTTTATTGCTTCGATGAGTGGAAGAGCTCACAGCGCACCTGGTGTTAAGTGGTTACTGGAGCCCATGGACATCTACAACGTAAATGCGCCACTCACCGTGAGATATACCTAAGTTCTAAGATCTCAGTATAGTTGCAAAGGCTACCCCACCCATCAAATCGAAACGCATTACTGCTTCACAGCAGAAATAGGCAGGGTGGTAGTACCTAGCCGCGCGGACCCTCAAGAGATCCTACCACCAGTTCTTGAACAAGTTCAACTAGTAAATACGCTAGAAAAATTTATGTTACTGGTATTTTGTTTCGATTTACTTTGGTTTTAGAAGGTAGCATGGTTACAGATAAAATGAAAATAAAAAAGTTTTTATTCACTTTGGCCTGTGTGGACCTTCAAATAGTCATCATTTTGCCATCGGAATGCAGTTTACTGCGGTTACGTATCGGCGAGCTCAGGATTCTTTTTTCTGAACAAACAAATATTACGATCTTGCATTGGAATGTATTATGGATATTATCATTCGCGTTACTATATTTGTGGACTCATAATAATAGCTACAAATCAGGCCGGCCCCTAGCTCCTATACTTCTATGACAACGAAAACAATGTTTTTCTAAAATAAATTATTCAACAGCTTCCTAGAAATATCTCTTGGATTGTTTTCGTATATTAAGCCAAAAGACATATTCCAATTCATATTTACTTAACGGGAAACATTCAAACAAAACAACTAATTTCTTTCCCGTTAAAACACATGTTGTGAGAGCTATTATCTCACATCACTCCACGAATGGATCACGAAAGTAGCGCCAGTCGCCAAAGATTAAAACTAGCTTCAAAGCTAATGAAGTAAATGTATGAGGTGTGTGCGTGCGTGTGTGTACATGACAAATTCAACGTAGGTAGTATCCGAAGCTTTGGGCTGTTGCCAAATTATTTTGCAACATTTTCGTCGTCGTGTTATTGCTTGGTCTAAACCATGAGATATCGTGAGCTTAACACCTGTGACCTGTTTGTGTACCTGTTCGTATATTTGTGAGCGCGAAACGGTAGGAAAGGACACAAATATAGATACGACCTAGTGAGACCAGATGTTTCGGGGTACACGAGATATATGAGGAACTAGGAATAGCTAACTTGTATTGGGCTGAATATCGCAACTCAAAATGATTAGAATCCTCATTTTTCAGGGAACGTTTTAAAAATATTTTTGGTACGAAGTTCCTTACGGCAGGCTTGGAGGGGATAGTAATTTTGCTGTGCGACCGAACTGAAAAAAATGTGATAGTAAAACCGTAAGAAAAAATCCGTGGAAAAAAGTGCGTGGAAAAAATCCGTGGAAAAAAGTGCGTGGAATAAAACCGTTAAATGAGACGTGCGCAGGCGCGACAGTCGTATACACAAGCGAGTAGTGTATAATACCTTTCTCTTTCTCCCTCTTTCTTTTCGTTTTCTCATCCCTTCTCTCTCTATTTTGTAATTATTTCTATTTCTATGTAATTTTATGTTGTCAAACAAAAATAAAAAGACATATTTTGTTATTTTAATTGATAATTTGAATTACGATTTTATTTTTATTTTACGTAATTTATTATTTCCTAAAATACTGAATTTTCTATATACTTTCCTGGACTTAAATAAAAACTAATCAGCAAAATTTAAGAGAAAACTCAAGAAAACCAACATAAAATTGAGCACGATTTTTTTTTTACAAATTGTGTCGATTCTACATTAGCCGAAGGAACTTCGTTCCTACCTGGTGTCCCACGACACCACATTTTATTATTTTTATTGTTGCTTACGTTGGTGGACGAGTTAACGGTCCACCTGGTGTTAAGTGGTTACCGGAGTCCATAGACATCTACAACGTAAATGCCGCCACCGACCTTGAGACATGAGTTGTAAGGTCTCACTTTTAACAGTAGAACGGTTGCCCCGCCCTTCGAATCTAAACGCATTACTGCTTCACAGCGAAAATAGGCAGGGTGGTATCTTACCCGTGCGGACTCACAAGACGTCCCACCACCAGTAATCACGCGAACTATAATTTTACAGGTTTGATTTTTATTTTTCGAAAGGTATTAAATAGAATATACAAAAGATACCAAAACCAACATCCCAAAGCCTCAGATAAGATTGTAACAAATTGGAAATGATTTTCATTTATTCTAATATATGTATATTTTTAGATCTTTTGTAGACCTTTGACCATTATCTTACAAAGTTATCATCATCATTCATCATTATCCTGCCCTTCTCCCAGTCACCTGGGGTCGGCACAACATGTTTTCTCCTTCCATACTCTTCTATCATATAACATTTCTTCGCTCACTCCCCTCTTACCCATATCGTCTTTCACACAATCTATCCATTTCTTCTTAGGTCTATCTCTTCCTCTATATCCTTCCACATTCATAGTTAGCACTCTCTTACCAACCTCATTTTCACTTCGTCTCATCACATGTCCATACCATCCCAAACGCGCACTCCTCAGCTTCTCTGTCACAGGTGCCACTTTCAGACTTCCTCTAACATATTCATTCCGTATTCTGTCCATTCTCGTTAACTTACAAAGTTATATCTAGGAAAAATATTCCCCAAATTAGCCCTGATCCAATACCATTTATTGTTTATTTCTACTGCACTTTAAAAATCTGTATTATCTACATTAATATTAATCAGTGATTAATACCATTCTGATATTTCATCACATCTTTCTAGTCGTATATGTGTTCGTTTTATTATGAAACATATGATCTTGAAAGTGATCTTATCTTATCGATTGAGCCAAACTCAAAGCAAAGTAGAAGAGAGTCGAAACGAAATGGGCAACGGTAATAGGAAAAACTTTAATTAACTTTCAAATGTTTTTGCTTCTTTTCGCCGTTTCGCCATTTCAGACACGGTTTTGCATCGAGCTCTCGGTTTTAAACTGAAACAACCTTGTAAACTATTTCATTTCCAAAACTTACTAAGTTAAATAGAAAAAGTTGAGTTGCATTGAAAATTGAAATAAAAATATTTGAAGTATTTGAATTTTTAAAAATTCAATAAAACATCCGATAAGATCTCTCGTAGTTATTAATTACCCCTTCATAACTGTATCTGTGGCGATCCCGTCATGTTTAACGGGTTGACAATCATTATATACATAATTAGGGTGTTACTGGTGGTAGGACGTCTTGTGAGTCCGGTAGGTATCACCACCCTGCCTATTTCTGCCACGAAGCAGTAATGTGTTTCGGTTGGAAGGGTGGGGCACCCGTTGTAACTATACTGAGACCTTAGAACTTATATCTCAAGTGGGTGGTGACCTAACACCAGGCGGGCTGTGTACTCGTCCACCCATCTAAGCAATTGATAAAAAAAAGGAAGTCTAAATTAAATATTACTAAACTTTAGTTTTAATACATTTATACAAAGAACTATGTTTGATTCGCCGCCATAATCACTACATAGTATAAAACAAAGTCGCTTTCTCTGTCCCTATATCTGTCTGTCCCTATGTATGCTTAAATCTTTAAAACTACGCAACGGATTTTGATGCGGTTGTTTTTAATAGATAGAGTGATTGAAGAGGAAGGTTTATATGTATAATAGCATCCATTAAATAGTGGAGAAATTAATAATAAATTACAGTTTCCGAAGCGAAGCGAGGGCGGGTCGCTAGTTTTAAATAATGCTATTTACGATAAGGTTGTCTGTTTGGAATACACTAGCCACCACGCATCCATGGCTTATGTGTCATCAGCATCATTATTCTTCGTCAAGTGCCATCTTCTAGCGAAAGTCAGTCAATCAATAAAATCAGTAACGTGACTAGAATGAAGACGAGGCTTCTTTGAGCGAGGCTTGCGGAGAGCCCTTTAAGGTAGGTAGCGGCTTAGCTCTGCTCCTGACATTGGTTAAGTCCATGGGCGACGGTAACCACTTACCATCAGGTGGGCCGTACGCTCGTGTGTCTACAAAGGTAACAAAAAAAAACTTTTTTAAGGTAGGCAGCGACTCGGCTCTGCCTCTGGTATTACTAGCGTCCATGAACGATGGTAACCACTCACCATCAGGGTCTGAACACAGGGGCAATAAAAATATGTATGTGTATATCTATGCTTTTTTAATATTATAAAGTTGAAGAGTTTGTTTGTTTGAACGCGCTAACCTCAGGAACTACTGGTTCGATTTGAAAAATTATTTCAGTGTTAGATAGCTGATTTATCGAGGAAGGCTATAGCCTATGATGTCATAACATCACGCTGTCTTAGCGTGATGTTATATAGCCTATAGCTTTCCTAATTCAAGCGGAGCACCAATAAATAATGTTTCAAAATCGGGGTTTTGTTCCCTTTTGAGAGCTTCCACTGCGTGCGCTGCGGAAACGGTTAAAGTTTCGCTAAAATAGTGTTTGCCAGAATTGTTCCCCCATAAAAGGTCTAAAAAAAAAGTCCGCGACAGCATATGTCTATATGCTAAGGTTGGCTCTCTATAACGTTTTTTATGCTAACCAAATTTGTTCTAAAATAAAGCATTATTTGTGAAGGTGTTTTTGTAAATATGATATTCTACGTGAATAAAGAGGCGGGTAAAATTGTTATGTCAAAAAGCGTTATGTCAAACTATCTATTGCACGCGGACGAATTCGTGGGCAAAAGCTAGTGTGTGTATTATATATATTATATTGTTTAGTGTCTTGTAATATGTATATATTATTATATGTAATGTTTACTGTATGCACTAGGTTTGTGTTCCTATTTCTTCTTTCTTTCTGCGGGCCTACGGAAGAGATTTCAACATGAAATAAGTACCTTGTACTCTATATCCTTATTGTCGTATTTCTTTTAACAGCTGTGTGTACAAAATATATTAAATAAATATAAATAAATAAAGTAAAAAAAGACACTCCAAATTTCGATTAAAACGCAATCTTGTTACAAAGCTTGGCTTAGGTTAAAGACGAGTAATTAGTAGGAGTCAACTTATATCTATCAATTATTTATTTTATTTATTTACTAGCTGACTCGGCAGACTTCGTAGTGCCCCAATCGATAAATAAAAGACACATCAAGGGGACACATCAAAGGAAAAACAAAATTGTTTGTTTTTATATAATTCAGAGCTTTTTTATATTTTCTTACCTTTTAAACCTTCTCTGGACTTCCACGAACAATTCAAGATCAAAATTAGCCATATCGGTCCAGCCGTTCTCGAGTTTTAGCGAGACTAACAAACAGCAATTCATTTTTATATATTAGGCACACAATACACATCGCAATCTAAAAATATACATAAAAACACAAGTAAAAAGAAACAAAATCGGGCTTGTAACATAAGTCATGTGCTCACGACTAAACAAGACAAAGTGCTGACTGCTGAATTTGTACACAATGTTCCTTGCAACTATACGACTATTACTTATGAGGTTCATCGACCCTTAAGTAGTTATTTGTGAATACAATGAGTGCTCAAACTCGATTATCGACCAAAAAGAAACAATATACAAATACATACACACGAAAATAATTTAACGAAACATATCCAATACGTATTGCCGAAAATATAATTACGTCAATGGCGTACAAGAAACCCGCATTATTGGGAGAGAAGCAATATATTTTCTATATTGTTCGAACGACAATTCATTCCAGACGTAGTTAGATTAACCTGTAGCTAATTTATATCGTAACAAGCGGCCCGCTCCGGCTCCGCTCGGGACTTTAACAAAAATTTCAACGATATTTGACTTTGCTTTATTTTTTTGTTTATAAAAGAACACTTATTGCGGCATAACTGTCTGAAGTCGTCGTTGCCTAAAGGATAAGACGTCCGGTGCATCCGTGTTGACCGATGCAACGGTGTTCGAATCTCAGGCGAGTACCAATTTTTCTAATGAAATATGTACTCAACAATTGTTCACGATTGAGTTCCACGGTGAAGGAATGACATCGTGTAATAAAAATCAAACCCGCAAAATTATAATTTGCGTAATTACTGGTGGTAGGACCTCTTGTGAGTCCGCACGGGTAGGTACCACCGCCCCGCCTATTTCTGCCGTGAAGCAGTAATGCGTTTCGGCTTGAAGGGTGGGGCAGCCGTTGTAACTATACTGAGACCTTAGAACTTATATCTCAGGGTGTGTGGCGCATTCACGTTGTAGATGTCTATGGGTTCCAGTAACCACTTAACACCAGGTGGGCTGTGAGATCGTCCACCCAACTAAGCAATAAAAAAAATAAAAAAAAACTATAATAGTTAGACATATGCTTTTTCAATAATAATGTGTTCTATAAAGTCGTAGTACATTATTTTATTCTATCATCAATAGTTTTCGCAGAGCACACGATGTAAAGAATATTTTAGATGATTATTTACAACTTGGGTTACATTATTGGAGTTTTAGTAAGGATCCCTAACTTTTTTCAAAAAAGATTATAGCCTATGTCACTCGGGAATAGTGTAGCTTCCAAACAGTGAAAGAATTTTCAAAAGAAGAAATTTCAAATCGGTTCAATAGTTTCCGAGACTATTCAATACAAACAAACAAACAAATCTTTCCTCTTTATAATATTAGTATAGATAAATCCTTTAATGTTAGTGATTCGGAGACCAAAGAAGTTGTTCAAGCTAAAAATGGTAATAAAGTCGTATGTGATTGTGACTTGAACTTTGTCAAGTATATTGTTGGGATATAATTTAGAAAGAAATCGCTTTTATTTCTATTTTGGTAACGTCTATTGTTATATTAATCGAATTTCTAAATACAGAGGCCGTCTTTCACTGGGCGTAAAATCAGATGGTTTATTTAAAAAAATATTTTTTAACGTGACAACGTCTAATAATTCGATGGAGTCGGCTGCACGCACGAAAAAACATGACTCATGCGGCGTTACCTCGCTCTAAGGCGTTCCATTTAAGGCTTGAACTGCAAGCGAGAGCGCGCAACGAGCGACAAAGAGGCACAATCGGCCTCCGCGCTCGGCAGCGTTCGACATCTGTCTCTCTCCTACTTGAGTGAGCGATGCATCCGCGTGGACAGCTGCTATGCAATAATACATTTACATGTTTTCGTCAATTGTCCATACAAAATATCTATCAAACAAATAAAATGAAACCATTCCATCAGTATTTTCTTATGACGTTGACACGTTCAACTATCGTCAGTAAACCGACTTTACAGACAACCGATTTTTTTTAAAAGTATAATTGAACTACATTATTTCCGACGTTTGGATTACTTTTTGAGTTTACGTGGTCACGTATGACTAAGGTGTTGTCCTTGGACACCTAAATTTTATGTTAACTGACGAATTATGTCGAATACGAGGCGTTGTAAGAAATTTCACAAGTTAACTTAGAGCTATTATAACAATAAGGATATTAATAATAATAACTAGGAACAAATCACGCACCGGCCCCAAATTAGGATTCTTTGCATTATGGGTACCAGGGACTGACATACATACTTATATACCTTTAGAATTATATACATATAAAGACAATAAACACCCAGACAAATAGTTAACAAATGACATATCGTTCTTTAAGCGAGGCTTGGGGAGAGTTACAGTACTTAGCTGTAGGCAGCGGCTTGGCTCTGCCCCTGCCATTGCTGAAGTCCATGGGCGACGTTAAGCACTAACCATCAGGTGGGCCATATGCTCGTATGCCTACAAGGGCAATAAAAAAAAGTGTGTGTGTCCGCTCCGACGCACGACTGGAGTTTACTGGATATAAATATAAATTTGTGTCAGTTGAATACAGTAAAATATGGAAGTTACGTATTCTAGTGAGAATGATCCGGGAGTTGCGGAACACGTGGATGCGGTAATTAAGTAAGTCTATATAATTCACTTTTACAATTAATATATAAGTTGTCCATTCACTGATAGAAGGAATTGTTTATATTTAATAAGCTTTATTAATAAATGATTTGTAGCGGGTTATATTCGGGTATCAACCCACTAACAGTTGATACGTTCAGGAATCGAACCCGAACGGCGTCCGGCCACAAGCAAAACGATGTCGGTAAATTAAACGAAACAATACGAGAAATAGTTCTATATTACGACAACACGATACACTACAGATTATTAACAAATTAACGAGACACAAAACAAACGACTAACAAATATATGAAAATACAATAATGAGAGAAACGCGCGATCAGTACGAGGCTTTGTGGCGGACTGCCGGCGCAGCAGCCCGGCGTCACCTGCGATAACGCGGCCGCGCGTTGGCTCCTGATTGGCGCGCGCACGCATCACCATGGCCAATCAGGCGCATAACGCATTTCGTGTGACATGCTATACTCTCTAGTACGATTTTGGTCCCCATAATTTTCACACCCCGGGCCTATATATGTAAATCGATTCTTAAGGAGTAAACTCCAATAAAGCCGGATCACACGAATGTTTCCTCGATGTGGGAATCGAAGCTACGTCCCTCGGCGCAACAGTTAGGCTAAGTACTGCACCACCGAGTCAGTCTGAATTATCTATCCTAATATATAAATCTACAGTGGCTTTTACGGATGTTCCGTTATAGCTACTGAACCGTGCATCCGATTGATCAAGTCAACTTGGTATCCATGTAGAAAATACATGTACTTAATGGATAGGCCAATATTTATATGAGTGTTGGACTCCCTACACCAGTTGCGGGGGCGTTAATAATGAGAATCTTTGTGGGGGTGAGAAATAATAATGTTAGTTTCAAATGCCCAGCGAAGCGGACGGGTACAACTAGTATTATTATAAAGCTACTATTATTATCTATTAACGGTTTCTTACCACGATTTTCACTTTCAATAAGCTTGGGATATCTCGCTGCCGTTGCAAGCGCCATGATCACGGGCATATTCAGATTAAAAGTGAGAATCGTTGTAATAATAATTCGATAAGTAATGGCGATTAAAATGTATAAAAGCCCGATAATAAGCGTAAATAAGCGCGAAAGTTTCACGCGATCCGTAGCTTACAAGTGCCATTAACTCTCTTCCTTGTGGTTATTCATTTATGTATTTTTAAGCATTTTATATTTTCTCAGCACTTCTAAATTAGCCAAGGTTGCTTATAGTATTTTGGGTATATTCAATTCACTTTTTGGCGAATCGAATAGATGAATAATTCTAAGTATTAATGACTGCTTTATACTCAGCTGATAGAAGAGAATGGAATAGAAAAAATGCTGCGCCGACCCCACCCAGTGAGATAAGGTGGAGACACAGAAGAAGAAGATTATTGACTATGCTTTATATACTTCATTAAGGCTTATTGGTCGTGAAGACTTAGGTTTGTTTTTCATATTTTGGCGAATTCCGGCTAGACTGAGCTGAGATTAATGTTAAATATTTGAGATACAGCGCTTTTCTTAAACTACTCTTATGTCGGTGACCGTCCAAAGTGCCCAAAAATTGTATATAATTTAATATAGCCTTTTTGTTTTTGATAGTCATAACCGATTAGCTCCAGGCATCGACAGTCATTCAGGTCACTAAGTGCAGAGCTTTCGATAATGGCTTGCAGTTATCGAATTTCAAATTTTGGTTTGACAATTGTTTCCCAGGAGTCACGATAATTCTATTGTCCTGCGATTTAATAGATGACGTACGTACGTTACTGTGTATGAATGTTTCAGAATTAATAGTTCAGATCAACAGCTTGACAGATTGGTAGTTAAGCAATTTATTAGCAATCAATTCACAATATCAATGGAACTTTGTTATGACGGTGATCGGTGGACGGTGACAGATTACCTACAAGTATATTGTGATCAAAGAAACTTATTATAACACTAGTCTTTGTGGCTAGGCACAACGACCTTTGAAACTATGAAAATCTATTTTTAATCGTTCCACAATATACCTAAGCTAAGGAATTCGCCTTTATATGAACGTCCGAAGCTAACACTTACGTGACAAGAATGACACGTGCCATATTTTAACAAAGAGGGTAACAGTGATTGGGTTTCGTACCCCAAAAATTTCGTGTCACTAATCTAATAAGGCTTTGATTAAGCCCATTGATTTCTAGCACACATAGTTGATTCACAACAAAAGCAGCAATAGGATGCATCAAAATAGAGGATCAATATCTTAATTAAAACAGTTTTGATACGTTTCTATTTCGTTTTTCGATTATACATTATGATACAGGTATTTTTAGCAATTCGCATACAATTTCTCGGATGAGACCATGCAATTGTTATGGAAATGTTTTGTGTATGGTGAGGCTACCGGTGACGAGGCAAAACAAAACCGTCGTCGCGTCGCCCAAAACATGTCTTGTCGGACCCTCCGGATTCGCTCTCAAGGGCTTTTAGGCTCTTCAAGCATCAGTCACCGTCCTCGTCAAACTTTACGTACCAACTAGCTCATAGACAACGCGCTGAGTTTCCGCCGGATCTTTTTAGTTGATCGCGATTTCGATCCTGTGGTAGATTCAGTAAAGCACTGCTAGGGTTAGCAATTCCCTCAGATGAAGCCCGTGAGTTCACCTATCGCTCCGCGCCTAGTTGGAATAAATAAATAAATAAATAAAATAAATATTTACTAACAATCACACCACGTTAACTGGTCCCGTGATAAGTTCGTAAAGAACTTGTTACAGGTACCAGATAACGGAAATAAATGTAAGATTTTTATTATACACATACATATATTTAAGACACATCCATAACCCTGGAAAAGACATTTATATTTATCATACAACTACCTTCCCTTGGCGGGATTCGAACCCGCGACCCCCTTGTGTAGTGACCATGTCACTTACCACTACACCAGACGGCCGCTTAGGTTACCAACGATTAGGTAAGAAAAAAGGTAATGCTGAATCTTACAGTTTTATGGGGGATTAATGTTAAACTGCTCTCTGCAGAATAAAATGTAGCAAACAAAGAATAATTTCTTACCTTGGTTAACGGGTATGGCATAGATCATTTTAATTTACTATATTTTACTGTCAGAGCATTTGAAAGTTGATATATTCACATCAATAGATCTGTATACATCACGAAGCTTTGTTATTAGGCCACAAACGCTTCCGTACTTCTCTCTAAAATCTTTATTTTCATCAAATATTACAGTCAAACCCAAAACCCTAAAACCTTCTCAGACTAATGTCAATTTTCAATAACTCCCCCCGGTCACTTATATTTATTCTTATTCCTTTTTGTTCTTCCAATCCAATATTAATAATCTTGATCAAAGAACAACAGACGAACTGGCCTTGCAAACTTGTTTGCTCTTTTCGTACACAAATATTTCCACTCTAAGCCAATGTTGCCATGCCAACGTGAGAGCTGCACCGATTTTGGGGAAATGTTATGGATTTTCATAACACGTATTTCCATTGAAAAATGAAACTTCTGCAATTATTTAACTATGGTCATAAGATGCGCAAGAAGTAAGATTTTTGCTAATGCTGCTCTTAACGTCCCTAACCGTAAGTCTGTTGTTAAGTATTTATTAGTCAAAATTCAATCAGACAGAAAAAAAAATTTAGAGAAATTACTTCGAATTAGGAACATGAAACAAAGAGCAAAGAATTTTAGTAATCAAACTTACTATTTAGCGTATACTATTTGTAAAAACTGGATCGTTTCAAGCTATGTCATATAGCTAAGCTATGAGTATATCAGAACAACCTGAAAATTACATTTAACATTTGCTATTCGTCCTATTCTTGCGTGCTGTTTTCATCACGAAATTCAGAGTATTGTTGTCTGTCATCCTTGATTTTTTTCAAAAACAAAATAAATACACACGAGTATATAGTTACAGTATGTGGTTTAGAATATTCAAAAGTAGCTAAAACCTTTTGCGTAAGATTAAAGTCCTATTGGGCTTAACAAGACACTTCAAAAGGTCCTTTCATTACGAAAATAGTCAACGAATACTCTAGAAAAATCAATAAAAAAATACATATATTATATATTATTATATTTCAATAAATCTTTATTGCTGTTTTATTTAACAATAAGTTTTAACACAAATTTAAATCTAACTTAAAATTAAGTATGACAGATACAGGAAACAACGTGTCTCTCGACAAAGTCCTCCTCTAATGATTTCCAATATTCTCTATATTTGGCCGTTCGACACTAAAAAATCCTATAGGTACAAATCAATTCTTGAGGCTTGCATCCCCGTTCTCGACTGTCCTTATTCCGAAAAAGCGACCTACTTTAGTCCCATCATTCATCAAATCTTTGTTCTTTTATATATTGTAGCAGATTAATCGTATGACGTGATCGGGCGGTGTGACCGTTTCATTAGCGCTTATTTTTGTTACATATTTCCTTTGGGGTATAAATATTGCTATTATGTGATATATCGGAATGAGATATATCGGAATCAGAAAACGAGATTATCCTGACGAATGTACTATTTTAGGTATTCAGATTAAGAGGTTGGGAATTTTATTTAAAAAAATAAAAACACATAATAATATGTTTTTTGTAATTAATAGAAAATTTGATAAAATCAAATCAGATTTTATTAGCTAAAACACGGTTAGTAAAGTTGTTGATATTTATTTTATAGCGTGTTTTTACCCGGTCGGCGTGCAAATATTATTCAAAATTATTTACATTAAATGCAGTCAGTAAATATATTAATTAATTAAAATATCAAATAATAATAAAATAATTTTTACTAAGTACTTTGCACAGAGAGTGAGTCTGGCTGTCCAACGAGGCAACGTAGCCAGTATCTTGGGGACTGTGCCTCCTTCAAGCGCGTTGGAAGATCTGTTCTACTGTGTGGGTTGAGTTATGTTAAATTATTTTGATTTGACTTTTTGTTAATAAACGACCTATTATTTAAAAAAAAAAATATAAATAAAAATAATTGAATAATAATTAGTTATTTATGTCATAAAACAAAAACAAAGAACAGAAAGAAGCGAATTTAAAATTAACATAATGATTTATCATTTAAAAAATCGTTAACTGTATATTAACATCTTAAGGTTAATATTTTTTTAAAGTTCTTTTAAATAATTTGTTGTTTTTTTATAGCATCAGGTAGCTAATATTAAATTAATTAAAATTAGTTTTGGTTTATCTCGATATCCTTTTGAAAGCTTACCTTACTACTGAAAAGGTTTGTAGAGTCAATAAAAACTACAGATTACATTACAGTAAATTATTTTAATATTTTTATCCGTTTAGCAATCCTAATCCTAAAACCATTTGGAACTTCTGGGCCTTTGATTCACTCTGTGTTTTTTCAACTTTATGTCTTATCTAAGTTTTAAGGAATGACGATTCTACCATCTGCTTTTTACCATCGCACTACCTACCACCGGAGCAGAACTACATTTTACTTCCTGGAACCTCGTTGCTTCATCCAGATCTATCATTCACAAGGGGTACACCAACATTTCCAATTTTTTTATTTTTTTTATTGCTTATATGGATGGACGAGCTCACAGCCCACCTGGTGTTAAGTGGTTATTGGAGCCCATAGACATCTACAGCGTAAATGCGCCACCCACCTTGAGATATAAGTTCTAAGATCTCAGTATAGTTACAACGACTGCCCTACCCTTCAAACTGAAACGCATTACTGCTTCACGGCAGAAATAGGCAGGACGGTGGTACCTACCCGCGCGGACTCACAAGAGGTCCTACCACCAGTAAAAATGCCATGCCATGTTTCATAGCACCAAATGCCATGATGTTGACAAACACTATGTTCTTTTTTCAAATTTATTTTACTATTATTATTGGTTAGACTGGTGACCATGTGCTCATCTGGTATTAAGCAGCTACCGGAGCCCATAGACATCAGAACGTAAATGCCGCCACGCACCTTGAGACATGAGTTCGAAATTCAAATTGTATTTTATAACAGCTGTGCCACCTGGAATCGGATCCAAGCTTAGGACTTCGTGGCAATATGAAAATTTATTTCTACGGTAACTTTTAGCCTTAATACTAGTACGCCGGAATTGGATATTATGTACACTTACACATCTTAAAAATAAAAAGATGTATGGTGTCGTGGGACACTGGATAGGAACGAAGTTCCTTATTATAAAAATATTAATTTTAAGTTCTATTCGAGGTATAAATAACGTGCGAACTTATTGTGGTACACTTCATTCACGGTTGCTTGCATAAGAGTTAGTGTATTGCGTAAACGAACGCTCTGAGATCGAGGTCAATGAATGATAAAAAAATATGTTATTTTTTGTACGCTATTACAAAGTTACTATCGTATACTGTGTGCATTACTAATAAAAATCTTACGTTACGGACGTTTTTTCGCGGTTAGGGTACCCCTCCGCATCGTCCCATAAGGAACTTCGTTCTAAAATTACGTATAATGTCAAAAACTTTTCAATTACGCGGCAATAAAAATATGATGACAGGTTATTAGAAAGCAATTTACGTTTACGATCGGACAGGTGATTTTATCCTTATATACAATATATAAAACCGTTTTTATTCATTTATTTGCAGTGTAATAAAATATCTTCTTGATATCCTTCAAATTTATTGGCCAATAAACCTGTTAGTCGTCACATAACCAATTTAATCTTCTGCCCTTTGATCGCTCCACGATTCGCAATAAAACAGATTAATGTATCTATAGTATATAAAGTGTGCTTTTTTTCTACAAAGTAGGTCCCCGGGAACGTTGCCATTAAATATTAATTGGGTATTTATCTTTGAGTGTCATCGAAGCTATAGCTATATATAGTTTAATGTTATTTCCAGGATCACGCCGATAATAAGACTGCTTATTTTTAACTTTAAATAAATATCGTGCGCTTTTTTATAATTGAAAGGACCTTGCCTATGCTATTTATTTTTATTTTTTATTGCATAGTTGGGTGGACGAGCTCACAGCACACCTGGTGTTAAGTGGTTACTGGAGCCCATAGACATCTACGACGTAAATGCGCCACCCACCTTGAGATATAAGTTCTAAGGTCTCAAGTATAGTTACAATGGCTGACCCACCCTTCAAACCAAACGCATTACTGTTTCACGGTAGAAATAGGCAGGTTGGTGGTACCTACCCGCGCGGACTCACAAGAGATTAAAGGTTGGAGTAGAACTTGGAGCATCTAAGTTAATTGCATTATATGTCTATTAGAACAACGTAGTCGCCCATCTGATCGTGAGGGGTATCCCCACATCCCGAATAGAACTAGCTACAATAACCCAATCAAAATCATTTTCCGTGACAGTGTATTCTGGCAGCATCTCAGAATAAAGTTGTTCCACACATCGCCACGTATTCGTTACGACATATTTTATATTATCCCCATCTCACACGAGAGTAGCTTCAGAAGGCGACAAAACGTAAAAGTGAAATTCTATAGGTACAATAAAATTCATCGCGATCGACATTTTTCTCGAATGCTTCCAGGACGTATTATTTCATATTTCGTTCAAAATATTTTCGAGTGGATGTTTTATATAATATTTTATTTTAAAGACGTTTTCATAGCTATATCTTCACTATTTTCAAACTGTGAAAATAGTGAAAATATAGCTATGAAAAAATATATAATAATATATAGTGAACTGTTTCTAACCTTTATAATAATCTATTCAGAAAAGCTGAAAACCTTGACATATTTGGCGATTCCCTTCCAATATTCAGGAACAAAATTATAAAAAGTTGTTGTTGAACCTCAGCCTCAGCCTTGGTCTGAGTACTCGGGTATTACTGTCCTTGTTGTCTTTCTTTTGTTTTTAATTTTTTATTATTATTAATAGTATCGTTAAATCTCTATTGATATATTAATGTAATGCATGCTGTGATTGCTTCTAATTAGAGTTGCAGTTATCAATTGCTCTATACATGTCAATGTTATTTTATGTCTTACTGTAAACCCTGTCGGTAATCCTTAAAAAAATAAAAAAATAAGTGTAGTTGTAGTAAAATGTTTTACAATAATACTTAGGATGGAGATTATTTCAGACTGAATAAGTTATAACGACTGACTTCGTGGTACCGTAGTTAGTGCCTCAACTATTGCGACGAGGACCGGGGGCTCGATTTCCAGATCGGGTAAACATGTGTGATGAACAGTCTTGTTTGCTCTTTGTGTGCTTATTACCTACTAGAGGGTGACCGAGGTTTTTTTTTTTGATACATTTTGTTTTTTAGAAATTATATTTAAATACGAATTACATATTATTATTGATATTATAATTAAAAAAAAGTTTATATTTAAGTTGATTATCGATAAAGTTGATTATTGAATACGCGAATAAAACAACATTTTCTGAAAATAAATCGTAGCCCGTAGATTTATCGCCCCCGAAATCCCCTGTATACTAAATTTTATAAAAATCGTTGGAACCGTTTCCGAGATTCAGATTATATATATATATATACAAGAATTNATTATTAATAAATATAGATCAAGTTTGTAAATTTTTAAAATTTTTAATTCACATACAAACTTTGCGTTTTAGTATTTTAAATTTTAACATGTGACGTCACAAAAGTATTGACCCCCCATGCCCCTTGTCACACGATGTCACACTTCGGTGATACCCCCCCTCCCCATTAACGTGTGACGTACTTTATGGATGGCCCCTTACTTCCTGGAACCTCATTGCTTCATCCAGATCTATCATTCACAAGGGGTACACCGACGTTTCCCAAATGCCATGACGTTGACAAACGCTATGTTCTTTTTTCAAATTTATTTTACTATTATTATTGCTTAGACTGGTGACCATGCGCTCATCTGGTATTAAGCAGCTACTGGAGCCCATAGACATGAGAACGTAAATGCCGCCACGCACCTTGAGACATGAGTTCGAAATTCAAATTGTATTTTATAACAGCTGTGCCACCTGGAATCGGATCCAAGCTTAGGACTTCGTGGCAATATGAAAATTTATTTCTACGGTAACTTTTAGCCTTAATACTAGTACGCCGAAATTGGATATGTACACTTACATATCTTAAAAAGGAATAAAAAGATGTATGGTGTCGAGGGACACTGGATAGGAACGAAGTTCCTTATTATAAAAATATTAATTTTATGATCTATTCGAGGTATAAATAAAATAAAACTGGAGGTTACGCAACAACCCACGGTCATTCGGTAACGTGCGAACTTATTCTGGTACACTTCATTCACGGTTGCTTGCATAAGAGTTAGTGTATTGCGCAAACGAACGCTCTGAGATCGAGGTCAATGAATGATAAAAAAAAGTATTTTTTTTTACGTTATTAAAAAGTTAAGTCGTACACTGTGTGCATTACTAATACAAATCTTACGTTACGGACGTTTTTTCGCGCTTAGGGTACCCCTCCGCATCGTCTCATAAGGAACTTCGTTCCAAAATTACGTATAATGTCAAATACTTTTCAATTACGCGGCAATAAAAATATGATGACATGTTATTAGAAAGCAATTTACGTTTACGATCAGACAGGTGATTTTATCCTTATATAGAATATAAAACCGTTTTTATTCATTTATTTGCAGTGTAATAAAATATCTTCTTGATATCCTTCAAATTTATTGGCCAATAAACCTGTTAGTCGTCACATAACCAATTTAATCTTCTGCCCTTTGATCGCTCCACGATTCGCAATAAAACAGATTAATGTTTGAATATTGGTATCTATAGTATATAAAGTGTGCTTTTTTTCTACAAAGTAGGTCCCCGGGAACGTTGCCATTAAATATTAATTGGGTATTTATCTTTGAGTGTTATCGAAGCTATAGCTATATATAGTTTAATGTTATTTCCAGGATCACGCCGATAATACGACTGCTTATTTTTAACTCTAAATAAATATCGTGCACTTTTTTATAATTGGCGTTAATCCTATGGTGCAAAGATTTATTTTGCATTCTGGTCAGCGATGTAGTAATATAGTGCATAGGTAATTTATTAATGGACCCCCATAAACAGCTTAAGCATTACCGGTGGTAGGACCTCTTGTGATTCCGCGCGGGTAGGTACCACCACTCTACCTATTTCTGCCGTGAAGCAGTAATGCGTTTCGGCTTGAAGGGCGGGGCAGCCGTTGTAACTATACTGAGACCTTAGAACTTATATATCAAGGTGGGTGGCGCATTAACGTTGTAGATGTCTATGGTCTTCAGTAACCACTTAACACCAGGTGGGCTGTGAGCTCATACACATACCTAAGCAACAACAAAAAAGTAAAGGTTGGAGTACAGCTTGGAGCATCGAAGTTAATTGCATTATATTATGTCTATTAGAACAACGTAGTCGCTCAATAACTGGTCGTGAGGGGAATCCCCACATCCCGAATAGAACTAGCTACAATCAATCCAATCAAAATCATTTTCCGTGACAGTGTATTTTGGCAGCATCTCAGAATAAAGTTGTTCCACACATCGCCACGTATTCGTTACGACATATTTTATATTATCCCCATCTCACTCGACAGTAGCTTCAGAAGGCGACAAAACGTAAAAGTGAAATTCTATAGGTACAATAAAATTCATAGCGATCGACATTTTTCTCGAATGCTTCCAGGACGTATTATTTCATATTTCGTTCAAAATATTTTCGAGTGGATGTTTTATATAATATTTTATTTTAAAGACGTTTTCATAGCCTATACCTTCACTATTTTCAAACTGTGAAAATAGTGAAAATATAGCTATGAAAAAAAAATTTATATTGAACTGTTTCTAACCTTTATAATAATCTATTCAGAAAAGCTGAAAACCTTGACATATTTGGCGATTCCCTTCCAATATTCAGGAACAAAATTATAAAAAGTTGTTGTTGAACCTCAGCTTCAGCCTTGATCTGAGTACTCGGGTATTACTGTCCTTGTTGTCTTTCTTTTGTTTTTAATTTTTTATTATTATTAATAGTATTGTTAAATCTCTATTGATATATTAATGTAATGCATGCTGTGATTGCTTCTAATTAGAGTTGCAGTTATCAATTGCTCTATACATGTCAATGTTATTTTATGTCTTACTGTAAACTCTGTTGGTAATCCTTAAATAAATAAATAAATAAGTGTAGTTGTAGTAAAGTGTTTTACAATAATAGTTAGGATGGAGATTATTTCAGACTGAATAAGTTATAACGACTGACTTGGTTGTGCCGTAGTTAGTGCCTCAACTATTGCGACGAGGACCGTGGGCTTGATTTCCAGATCGGGTAAACATGTGTGATGAACAGTTTTGTTTGTTCTTTGTGTGTTTATTACCTACTAGAGGATGACCGAGGTGTTTTTTTGATAAATTGTGTTTTTTTGAAATTTTGTGAAATTATATTTAAATACGAATTACATATTATTATTGATATTATAATTTAAAAAAGTTTATATTTAAGTTGATTATCGATAAAGTTGATTATTGAAAACACGAATAAAACAAAAGTTTCTGAAAATAAATCGTAGCTAGA
This sequence comes from Bombyx mandarina, assembly GCF_003987935.1. Next base: position 669,442 of record NW_021011517.1, on the reverse strand, counting down.
TCGATTTATCGCCCCCGAAATCCCTGTATACTAAATTTTATGAAAATCGTTGGAGCCGTTTCCGAGATTCAGATTATATATATATATATATATATATATATTTATATACAAGAATCGCTCGTTTAAAGATATAAGATATACATACATACTTACATATTTAAACTTATTTATAATTATGCATGTCAATCTCTGGTTCCCATAACACGGATAAATTTTAATTTGGGTCAAGCAGACTTGTAAAAACAAAACGATTGATATAATTTTAGTTTTATTTATATGATACTATCTTATGAACTATTCAGATCTGGCTATTAAAAATCAGCCCCTAATGAGTAAAATCGACCCGATACAAAAATTATACAGGTAAAGGTAATATAGATAATAAAGGTAAAATATTCATTTAATTAGTAAAACTTGTTTTTATTACTTTGTATGATTCGAATATTTAACAGTTTTCGAATATCAATAATGACGTCTACAATTCATGAAACCAGATCAAAACAGTTAACAGTTGTCATTGGAAATCGATTCTAATTTGTTTAACTATAATGATCATTATCGCGAACTTTGGGAAAGGCTTATTTTCAGTAGTAGACTTCTGTTTGCTGACGAAGATGTTGATAATGAAACGATAATTCAAACCAACTATGTTTACTATATATTGTTTTCAATAATGTTTACAAAGGTTGCTCTAACTACAAATATTTATCTGATAGGCCGCAATCTATAAACAGCTACTCATTTCTTAGATAACAAGACACGTACCGCTTTTGTAGCGCATCAGGGATGTTTGCAGACGCGCACATAGATTATTTTTACGCTACCATGCGTAAGAGGTGTGCATCTCTGGTAAGCAGAGTGAGGACCAGCTCCAACAGTATCCTGAGCATGATCGCAAGCAGGCTGGACTGTGTATACATGGGTCGCTGTGATGCCATCTCCCATGGGATGTTACGACAGTAATTCATTGTGATGTAAATATAACTACTAACATAGGTCTAAGTCTTATTAACAATTTATATGAGTCATGGTTACTTGCAATAAAAACATTATTATTATTATTTTAAATTTTTACTTTCTCAGCTTATGCTGGTAGTACTTTAGTGACATTTACGGACTCGGTCAAGTAAATGTCACGGTTTCTTAGGGTTGGCTAACTATTGCATTATGTGGTTGATCATATTCTATTTGCAGAAACTTTCATACGATTCTGCACGTGTTTAATATAGCAGCTTTTTGAAGAAGTATGTAGGTGTTAGGTTTTAGGTCAAGGAGCTTCAAACCATGATGTATATGTTTTGGAATAACACCAGTTGTGGACAATACTAGAGGGACAATGTATACTTTTTGTTGTTTCCAGATTCTTAAAACTTCATCCTTAAGGTCTGCATATTTGTGAATTTTTTCTGCTATTGTTTTTTGTAGGTTGTGAGTGTTAGGGACAGCTATATCGACCAGGTAAGTGATTTTATTTATTTTGTCTCGTACAATAATATCGGGACGGTTGTAGTGTATGGTTCTATCGGTTAGTATTGCGCGGTCATAGTAAATTTTATGAGTGCTATTTTCCAAAACTGTTTTATTATTATTATTATTATTATAATACAAAAAACGAAGAAACTCCAAAGAATTAAACGGAAGAAAATCTCACCGAATACCCGTATGTTTTAGCATAAATACATAAATAAGGTATACAATATTTCCGCCGCCATAATCTCATTTGGCGCAGTCGTAAAGTCCAGAGATAAAATCCGACCTCACCTATAAGGGTGGGGAGCTTATATCTGATTTCACGAATAAGAAGATCGCGGAAGCCAAACCGTTAAGCCTCCAAAGAAATGTGAAACAAATATCTCCTTCGGACCGTAGGCTACGAAGGGGGAAGCCCCTGAAATTTCGCAAAATACAGGTCCGAATTTAATAAAGGCCTAATAAATGAAGATAATAAAATTTTAATTCTGCTAATGAAAAGGTTATTATGTTAATGTATTTTATTTTATACAATAATTTTACTTCAAGAAGCTGGAGCTAACGTTCTTCATATTCAAACAATTCTGATGGTCTTAATCTTGTAGTTTTCTGAGTGCAACTAGGCAAATTGTTTTATCTTTGTTACACTAAAAATTGTTATCAATATTTTCATTTGTACTCTATTAAATAGAATGTAATTACTCACTGATCGTAGGGTAAACTTTGGTCCCGTACGGATAGATACTACTGACTACTTCTGCCTCTAAATCGATATTCGTCGTATTATGAATTTGAGACTCAGAACACCGGTCTTAAGACTTAGGCCTCGTCACTTGTTTGTATATAAATTGGTAAGTTGTTTTATAGAATCATTCGTTTTAAAAGACACTACAGGTCAATTTACCCGTAAAATTATAATTTGCGTAATTCCTGGTGGTAGGATCTCTTGTGAGTTCGCGTGAGTGGATACCACCACCCTGCCTATTTTTGCCGTGAAGTAGTAATGTGCTTCAGTTTGAGGGGTGGGGCAGCCGTTGTAACTATACTTGAGACCTTAGAACTCATATCTCAAGGCGCATTTACGTCGTAGATGTCTATGGGATCCAGTTACCACTTAACACCAGGTGGGCTATTAATTCAACCACCCATCTAAGCAATAAAATAATAGTATTATTACCTTACTACTAGTTTAACATGGATCGCCTAATATAATAATGTAGTGATCACAATAGTAATCAAATATACAATAATTCTTGATAATAAAAATACATATTTCTTTTTGGTTGAATTCAAAATATTCTGGTTTATTTCTAGATTTTCAAATAGGTTCTGCACTGGCCAGTCATTGATTGTTCCATAAATCTGTGTCAAATAGCTCGACATTTCCTGATAGCTGGATGGTTTGTTACAGGTTAAGATATGATACCGTTTTTTTTTTATTGTCTTGTAGGCTGACAATCATATGGACCACCTGATGGTAAGTGGTCACCGTTGCTGGACGTCGCCGATGCGGGGGCAGAGCCAAGCCGCTGCCTACCATAGACAGTGATGGAACTGTGCATATACGACCAAGAGGTGGTGTAAACGCTGACAACTCTTTGCACGGGTCGGAGAGTTGAACTTCTGTTCCAAACGCCGACAGTTAGTTAAATCGCTTAAGGATATTCGGACAGGACAACAGGACAATTTAGTTCATTACCCGAAAAACTTATAGAAAAACCAAAAATCTTTCCAAAAGTGCCAAACACTTCAAAAATTACTAAGTTTCTCGCCCGATCTTCTCAGTAGGTCGCGATTCCGATCTGGTTGTAGATCCAGCGAAGCACTGCCCTTGGTTTGCTACGGTCAGTATTAGTAAATCCCTTAAGTTGAGTCCGTGAGCTCACCTAACGGTCCGTCCGTAACTGGAATAACCTCATTTGTTACTAACGATTAGGTAGGAAAAAAATTCTAACCATTTGCGTAAACAATTACGTTATCTTGATTTGCTTTCGTTAAGAAATAATTTCTCCTAGTTGTATAAAAAACATGCTTAAATAACAAACCGAACTAGCAATTAATTTCTTTTTATTTCACCCTGTCCATACTGGCTAGGATATCAAAGTAAGTAATAAACTTACATATTGTCATTAGTCCTTGCGTCTGTCAATTTTTTTAAATTTATCTGACATCTTGACCTCAGTGAAAATGATCATTAAAGACACCTTCATATACAAACAAACATACATACCAAGCTAATAGAAGCGTGTTTAAATTTCAAATTAGTTGGGGTGATAAAACCACTTCCTATACCTAAGATATATTGCAGGTCTTTAGCCATTTAACACCAATAAAACCCGTCCCGCATCTAAACATTTACGAGCGAATATCAAAAAAACAATCCTTTTAAAAGAAACGACCGCTTCTGGGGTCTGATTGCTGGCCATCCACACGCATCAACTTTTCAAATCTACAAACCCCTGCAATATCAAAAGAAAAATACCTACGTCACTCCTGAGTTATGACCGCGATGAACCCTCTATCGGAAAATTGAACGGTGTCTGTGCTGCAGACTAAGCGATCGCTTTGCTATTTTGGTAAAAGACCGAATATGTTTCTGAAAAATAAAATTGGATTGTCTGGAATTTTGGTAATTTGTATTTCGAATTGAACAAAAGGGTATTTTTCGTACAAAAAAATTAAAATAATTTTAACAGCAGCGTAATACGAAATCGTAATGAAAAAAATGTTTCCCAATCATGTTTTAGAATTACTACCTGTTACTGTTAAAGCCATGGAGGTTATTCCAAACCTCAAGAAAACACATAGATCATTTTATCAAACGTGTCATGAAATAGTAAAAATATGCACAAATGTATTTCTTATTCAATAAGGTATTTTAAATAAGCAAATCCTCTATTTTCGCGCTATAAGCTTGCAGTTCGTGGTTTGAAGAAAGTCCTAAGAAACAAACATGATCTCTGCTAGCCCGTTCTTGGCCGGACTCTTCAATGTTCCTTTTATTCAAACTACATTAAAACTGAAATTTATTCGGTAATATAATTTTGCACTTTACTAAAAGTCTACCAAGTTCACCACTTAACTGCCACATGATCCAACACAAACCGACCATTCCCAGTGGATACAAAAATCTCATTTATATTTTTTACGATCGACCACATAGAGGATTCGACGTCTGAAAACGACAGCCTTGATGTGTCAGATAATTGAATAATCTTAGGTCATTGTAATGGGAAAGAGACGATCGTACGTGAAACTCTTAGGACAGAGAGGGACGAACTATGATCGGAGTTGGAATAAATCTATCTATTCCAGTTTCCGGTAATAAATTAATGATGTATGCTCCTAATATTAGGGGCGATCACGAGAATTGTAAGTTATTAGCTCCATTAATACTACCTAATAAATTAATGATTTTATACGATTTATAAGTAAATTTATCTTTTTTTTTAAGTTATACTTCTTTAGGCGCGTTATGAAAAATTTATGAGAGTGAAATTTTACGGTGCGCGCGCACCGTGACACAAAATTAACAGAAATGAAGTTGCCCACTAAAGAAAAAAATGTTACCAACAAAACAGAAATGGAACCTCTGTTAGTGGCGCATGTTGGCACGCACGCCGCCTCTGTTCACTGTATTTATATTTATAATATTTATCCACATGCTTTGAGTTTCTACATTTAAAACACGTGTTTTCATTTTGTTTTCATTATACAAGTGCGAATTTTATATGTGCGTCTGAATTATAATCAGAAGTGATTTAAATTGAATATTTAAATCAATACTAATTAATATTAGAAAATATTTGTGAAAAAACTGTGCTCATCAACCTTCCTAAGTGCTCCAATACAATTGAGGTTAACTATCCGTATGTATTATTTAGTAATATAAATGACAAAATTATTATTTCATTTGATTTATACTAAATATTATTAAATTATTAATGTTAAATATTTATTATTAACTATTTAATATTTAAAAAAAAAAGAAATAAATTTAATAAAAATAAAGTATAACTTCTTACGCGCGTACATAAGTCACATAAAAAAAAAAAGACTTTTTTTTTCCTACCTAAGATGATGGTCTAGAGAGACCACATCAACGTAACTTTAACTAGTAGGTGAGCTCACGGGACTCAAACCTGACGACGTTGCTAAGACGAACCCTAGCAAGAGCCGTGCTTCGTAGAATCTAGCACCGAATTGGTAACGTGACCCACTGAGAAGATCCGGCGAGAAACTCAGTGGGCTGTGTCTGTGGGTTAATTTACTCGTCAAGCCCTTTGTCGCAAGCGAGGGGTTCGACGAAAACGATGACCGGTGCATATATCTCCTTAGCATTCCGTCTTTCGTCATTTGTTACCATCTCTGTATATTTTTCACGTTTTTTTTTTTTTTTCTTTTTTTTTATTGCCTTAATGTGTGGACGAGCTCACAGCCCACCTGGTGTTAAGTGGTTACTGGAACCCATAGACATCTACAACGTAAATGCGCCACACACCTTGAGATAGAAGTTCTAAGGTCTCATTATAGTTACAACGGCTGCCCCATCCTTCAAACCGAAACGCATTACTGCTTCACGGCAGAAATAGGCGGGGCGGTGGTACCTACCCGTGCGGACTCACAAGAGGTCCTACCACCAGTAATTACGCAAATTATAAATTTTGCGGGTTTGATTTTTATTACACGATGTTATTCCTTCATCGTGGAAGTCAATCATGAACAATTGTTAAGTACGTATTTCATTAGAAAAATTGGTACCCGCCTGCGGGATTCGAACACCGTTGCATCGCTACGAATGCACCGGACGTCTTATCCTTTAGGCCACGACGACTTGTCAACGTTCCGTTATTTTGCTTAGTAGTGAAACAAGGTGACAAAACAAATGTTATTTAAACGGACATATCTGCTTACGGCCCGTCAAGGTAACAGTGACGTCACATTATGACGTCACATTATCGCGTATTTCCATGACGACTCCAAAAGCTTCGTTTCAAAAATGCGTGTAGAAATTAGTTTGATATCTCACAAAAACATTGAAATACCCCTTACACATCACTGTTACAAATCATAAAGAAAGTTATCAAAAAAAAAAAATAACGTAGGTCACTCACTATCTGCTATATATTTTTTTGCTTATATTTTTTCTGAAGTAGTAAGTAAAGTTGACCGTCTTTGTTTGTTGTTCGACAAGTTTAATGTTCTTTATTTTGTTTGAAATTCTNAATCATAAAGAAAGTTATCAAAAAAAAAAAATAACGTAGGTCACTCACTATCTGCTATATATTTTTTTGCTTATATTTTTTCTGAAGTAGTAAGTAAAGTTGACCGTCTTTGTTTGTTATTCGACAAGTTTAATGTTCTTTATTTTGTTTGAAATTCTGAGACGAACCATGCTTTCTTTCAATTTACGTTGTCTAAGTAAACTTTCTACGATCTTAAATAGCTTTGCCCTAAGTCTAAATAAAGTCCACTCGATGAATAACAATCATTTTAGTATTTCGGTTTGGGAGTTGGTAGGTCTCGAAAAATATTATTTTAAAAATAAAATAGGGTAGAATAAAGTCGGATGTATGAAATTAATTTGTTTAAGTGAAAACCGAACTTCAGGATCAAAATTTGTAGCTTCCGAAGACGAGCTCACGGCTAATTCGATGGGGGATGTTCACAACTGCTCACGAATATCAGATATTCTAGAGGCATAGCCGGCACTGGTGGTAGATCCTCTTGTGAGTCCGCACGGGTAGGTGCCACCACCCTACCTATTTCTGCCGTGAAGCAGTAATGCGTTTCGGTTTGAAGGGTGGGGCAGCCGTTGTAACTATACTTGAGACCTTAGAACTTGTATCTCAAGGTGGGTGGCGCATTTACGTCGTAAATGTCTACGGGCTCCAGTAACCACTTAACACCAGGTGGGCTATGAGCTCGTCCACCTATCTAAGCGATAAAAAAAATTCGCCGTAATTAATGAACACATAATAAACAGTCTGAATGTTTTAATATTTCTAGCTTAACCTAAACACGGATCTGTATATTTTGTAATGAAAGCCGCCTAAAGCACAGCCGCAGCTGAGAGTCTGCCTACAAGAGCAATAAAAAAAAACCTTACACAAGATGTTTTTTTATTGCTATACGTCGTGTTCCACTTGGAAAACAAATAGTGCCCATAGATATAATCAATAGTATAGTATTGTAATAAATACTTTCCTAAAATCTTACTTGAAGATACGTAGAAAAAGAATAAAACATTCATAATATCCTGTGTCAATAGATCGTTAGATATCTGTAAAAATAATAAACAACATCCGGTTAACAAGAAAAATCTGATTAATTATAATACCAGGGAGGGAAAGGTACTCAATCCCATTGTTCCCCTCGATAATTGAGAGGCTTTGAGAATTCTGGAGAAAGTTTAATTCGTTACTAAAATATCCGATGAAATTAATTATAGTCTCGAGAGTAAAGGCTTTTGAAGGTCTTTAAGGATGCCTTCGGGTAATTACAGTATAAACTGACTTTGTCCAAAGCATTCTTTTTGGAATCTTACACCAACAAACGAGATTTAGAAAAATGAATATTTTTGATGTCTTTAATTGAAATACAACCACATACCTGTATAAGGTAGGATTTATGTACTTTGTATAGGCAAGATTTAGAGAGTATGGCTGCCAGAAATGATTCAGAATACCTAATGCCATTTAAGGCTGATTCCTCAGTGCATTATAAATTTACAAACTAACCAAAGTTTGTCTCGAAGAATCTCTACTAAGTATTTATTTATTTATAACTCCAAATTACTAAATGAAAAGCGGTTTGTCAGCTTAAATTAAATAGGTACTTACGTGAAACGGTAGGTGGAGAAAACAGAGACTGCTAATACAGCAAAATCCATACAAAGTCCGTGAACTAATAGTTAAGCAAAAGTTACATTAATCAAGTTATATGTACAATATTGATTATCGTTTTAGATGTGTGTGTTCGCTTTTAAGATTAAGCAGTAGGTACCATGTTACTTTACTCAATCCAACTCATAGGTACAGCATATTTTCATTATGAGAATTTCCGAAGCGACGGGTTCAACGAGTAAACTAATCCATAGACATAGTCCATTGAGTTTCTCGCCGGATCTTCTCAGTGGATCGTGTTTCCGATCTGGCAGTAGATTTTGCGAAGCACTGCTTCGGTGAATCTAGTTTGACCCCTCGAGGTCACTAGAATAGGTAGGAAAAAATAAAATTTATGCAAGTTCACTAAAATTCTAGGTAAAACGATTAAAATTTTACTTATTTGCTTGATTTTCATAAACTTACTTACTAAATACTACCATTCTTGATTACTATATAAATTCTTACTAAATTAAAAAAACTAATTTTAAATTCACCTATACGCAATAGCTGTATAGACAATTTAGACTTACTAGAGGTCCCCTGGTAGTCGAAATTCGAATATAACTAATGGAAATTAAAAGTTTGTACACTAATATGATTCTATTGTCAAGGACTAATATACTTCTTTAATCACAGATTTCGTCAAAACTACGTTTAGACAAATATTAATAAAGAGCAAACAATATTTAATCTATTCTCAATTGGACAGACTATAATTAGATTGCAAAGAAAAGTTTGACAATAAACAAATAGTATGCATGCGTGTGTGTGTCAAATACATGGTAGTGTGGTAATGTTTTCTTTATTGATTTAATGTATCTCTTAAGCATTATTTTAAAAGAATATTCGCATTGTGCATTTCTTCTCTATAATCTCTATAAGTGTGGAAAATTTCATACTCCTCCGTCTGCGCAATTTTCGTAAAAAAGGATACAAAGTTTTTGCTTCATGTATTAATATATAGATGTTATATTAAGACATGTGTATTATTGTAATTGTTTTACTATGTATGTAATCATACGACTTTTCATATTGACTGACTCGGTGGAGGAGTAGTTAGCGCTCCTGACTGTTTCACCGAGGGTCGTGGGTTCGATTACCAGATCAGGCAAAACATTTTGTGATGAAAAAGTTTGTTTGCTCTTTTTTGGAAGTTTTATATTTGTATATCTATATATTGAAACGTATATAAGTGTGTCAGTCTCTGATACCCATAACACAAGGAAACCTAAATTGTGGCCGTGCTTCATTTGTTCCCAATTTTTATTATACCAGTAATTATATAGGTATTTAGCAGAGCAATTACCATCTTATCATATTTGGACTATTTAAAAGTAAATAGCAAAAAAAAAAGATAATCCTCGCATCTGTTTTTGAACAAGAAACATCTGGAATTTTATTAATCATCCAAAAGCGTGTCACAAGTCCATAATTTAGTACTAAATCTAGGAAAAAAAAACCTAAAGCCAGCAAAACCTAATCTTCCCCGGGGAACCCTTTCGTAAATGATTTATGAACGGTCTCACAACGGGATTAAGAGTAACAGTTGCGTTAAGTTCAGGCAATATCTTCATCGTGAAAGATATAAAGATAAATCGGCTGTTTTAGTTTTGATGATTTACCAAAATTTTCCTTTGTCACTTCCGTAACTATACGTAACTTTAGATCGGACATTTAGATTTGTTGTTAATAGGTGAAATTTTAAAATGTTCAAGTGGAATTTAATTCAGTTATCTTGTACCTTTAAACGAGCAATTCTTGTATATGTATAATCTGAATCTCGGAAACGGCTCCAACGATTTTCATGAAATTTAGTATACAGGGGATTTCGGGGGCGATAAATCAATCTAACTACGATTTATTTTCAGATAATGTTGTTTTATTCGTGTTTTCAATAATCAACTCTTCCCGACATCTATTGGCGAATAATAATACTATTTTTTTTTAATTGAGGGCAACTAACCGCTTTGAAGACACGTCAACAAGATGGCGTTATCAAAAAAAAAAAAAACCGGTCATCATCTAGTGAACTGAAAACGTAATTATGTTTTAGATCTTGTTTTGTTTGTACCAGTAACCGAACTACGATAATAGTCTCAAGCGATGCTTTTGGATCCCCAACTATACATATGCGAAACAAAAAAACGCTTTCATTAGCTCAATTATATCACATCTCTAATACAGGTAATCTTTGAGATAAGATTGAAATCTCAAATGTAATGTGTAACGGCTGTCCCACCCTTAAAATTGAAATGTATTACTGCTTCCCGGCTGAAATAGGCAGGATGTTGGAACTCCGACCCAAACGATGGGGTAACGCAAAACCCCCGTCTGGTCTTATCGGAACCCCGGATCCACTCTCGGTGCTTTTAAGCATCTCAAGCACCAGTTACCACCGGTCACCGTCCTAGCGAACTAACACAAAGACAAACCCACTGAGTGCACTACTAGGACTAGTGTTAGCAAAATTTCTTATGTTGAGCCCGTGAGCTCACCAACCTATCCGGGCGTAGCTGGAATAGCCCCTTGGGCTATATACGGAAATTAAATATGCCGGTTACCGATACGATCACCAGTAATGCCAATCTAATCTCTAAGTCGCCTTTTACGGGAGAAAAGATCAAAATAGCAAGTATCTATAAGGCTTCAGTATTATTAAAGTAACATTAAAGTATCAGTAGATTCTCATTAAGTGTTTGGCTATTTTTTCCCATTTTAAGACATTAAAAAACACACGGGATAAACAAAAAGCTAGCTAATAAATAAACTCTGGCTCTTAGGTACTCCAGATAAATAATTCTGAATACATATTAACGACTTAAAGGCAAGGTAAAGAATATAGGCTAAGTAGAAGCAATTAGAAACTCATTAGGACCTGCTGTTTATGCATGGGATCTCACTACGTGTATTTGATATGTAAATTTTTTAAGTAATTTCTGCTTTGAAAAGGTAGGTAAGTTAATTTTGAGATGCTATTCAACATTAGGTAGCTCGCCTGGGTTTTCGCAGACATCTGTTTATATATAATTCGTATTAAGTCATACATATATGTACGTTTGGACTAACTATAGCGAATTAGCAAACCTTTCTTTAACTCCCCAGCCAAACGGGAAATTATACACTTTTTATTCCCAAAATACCTTTTTAACCTTGTCGAGAAACACGACACAATTCAGTTTTTTTTTAATAAGAATCTTAATTTCATGTCTTAAAGTGAGAAATTGTATCACTTTCACTTGGAACGGGGGTGACTGAAAACCAGCGCTGTTCGATTCATCTACTTTGAATAGCGTTAGCTGAGCAACCTCCTTTTCTCTTTTATTTATGTTTTCTTTTATTTATCTAAATGTATTAGTTAGTATCTATGTGAAAGGCAATAAATGATTTTATTGTTATTATTATTTAATTACTTTGTGGTATCTATGAGCTTCGTTAATCTTTAAACACCAGGTATTAATGACCTATTCGATCCACTAATAGGGAAAAAAAACGTGTCTATGAATTGCAGGAATAAGCCAAACAGTAATTAGATGCTCCAAATCTAATAGACTACAGAACGTGTTATATAGTGAGGGAAAGCTATTGTTGAGCTTTCGACGCCTTAGTAAATGGCCAATTATGTAGCTATGTTATAGCATATTTGGCTTAACGCCGTCAATCAAAAGCTTAGTAATGCTTGTTAGCTTCGTATCTCTAAATCTAAGTCTATATATAAACAGACATATTATTATTCATTTTTATTGGATGTGTTGACGAGCTCACGGCTCATCTAGTTACACGAGCCCATAGACATCAGCAACGTGAGTAATGTAATTTATAACGTATAACAGTGTTATATAGTGTTATATAAGTTATAACAGTGGTACCTTTATCCAATATTAAAAACTTTAACTCAAAATTTATTGATAAAAATACACTTAAGTAGTACGAACTACAAAAGGAGGTGCAAAGTTTTTATTCATGAACTCAACTTTTGAAATTTAACATTACTATAATAACTTTTTTGGATGGTCGATAATTTTTTCAGTTTCTATACTTTGTATAAAAATCTATGATTTATAGGACAATAATAAAGAAAAAAAGAAAAAGCACTCCATGCGAGTCCCGTATGGAACCGATTTTTTCAATTTCCATTACATGAAATAAAATATACATTTACATTAAATATATTATCCTTAATGCATTTTATATCGAGATACATATATTTTGCTTAGATCACTGACTGTATTTTTGTGTGCTAGCTTCAATAAAAACTAGATTCAGAGCGCAGGAATTTTATTTCTTGATTTAAGACACGTGTACGTACGACCAGATTTTTTGTGCAACCGCAACTAACTGTGTTGCCATACTTATTAATGTATTCCCACATTTAGAAACAATCATATAAAATTTTATGTTCAGGGTTGCCCTGTACATATTTCAAATCCATTTGGGAGATTATTCTTTTACCAATATCGTACAAGAAACAGTAATGGATTTGACAATAAGCAGAATTCTATAAACTAAGATATCTCTCTCTCTCTCTCTCTTCGATCGGTTCCTCACTGCTGAGGATCGTGACTCCGTCCGATTTCGTCAACCAACTGTCTCCATCGATCCCGCCCTGCAGCCCGGTGGAGTGCGTCGCTGATAGGTATCCCCAGTTCCTCCGCTATTTGGTCCGACCATCGTTTGGGACCTCTACCCCTAGGCCTTTTTCCCTCTATTTTANCGTATCCATTTGGTAGATTATTCTTTTACCAATATCATTCAAGAAACAGTAATTTGACAATAAGCAGAATTCTATAAACTAAGATATCTCTCTCTCTCTCTCTTCGATCGGTTCCTCACTGCTGAGGATCGTGACTCCGTCCGATTTCGTCAACCAACTGTCTCCATCGATCCCGCCCTGCAGCCCGGTGGAGTGCGTCGCTGATATGTATCCCCAGTTCCTCCGCTATTTGGTCCGACCATTGTTTGGGACCTCTACCCCTAGGCCTTTTTCCCTCTATTTTATAATATAATATAAGATATAGGTCTCGATAATTCCATATTTTGAATGAAACGAACTGCAAAATTGAACAAAAGGCCATTCAAAGTATTACTCTGCAGTCTCGTGGAAACTATCGATATATCCCTTTGTCAGTAACGAGAATAAATAAGAGGCGAAGCGTTCTGAGCATGCATACTTGTTACATGCGCTCGAAGATGGTGAGTTCAAAGTAAAAAGAGATTTTCTCAGAGAAAGCTTTGAAATGTTGAAATATTCCGGGATTAAAACACATTTTTCTCCACCTATATACAATCTCGTTTATAAATAAATGTTTTGTCAAATGATAAATAAAATCCAATTCTGCCGTTTGAATACACAGTATGAAGGATTGAATAGATATTTGATGTTCAATAGCCGATACATATAATTTATTTGGCAGAAAAGTTGTTCGTCTGTATCAATTCTTGAAATTGAGCACTACAATAAGTTTTGGATAATAGATTTTAAGCTACAAGTCCTCGGGTTTCGATATCAAATTATATCAGATCTGATGGTGAAATTGCTCTATTTATAGTAATATCAATAAACCATCTGCTTTGAGCTTACGGATTCTTAGAAAAACTTGATTGAAGAAGTTTGACTCGAAAAATCTTACTCAAGTTACTTATTTTTTATTGCTTAGATGGATGGATGAGCTCACAGCCCACTTGGTGTTAAGTGGTTACTGGAGCCCATAGACATCTACAACGTAAGTGCGCCACCGACCTCGAGATATAAGTTCTAAGGTCTCATTATAGTTACAACGGCTACCCTACCCTTCGAACCGAAACGCATTACTACTTCATGGCGGAAATAGGCGGGGTGGTGGTACCTACCTGTGCGGACTCCCAAGAGGTCCTACCACCAGTGATTACGCAAATTATAATTTTGCGGGTTTGATGTTTTATTACACGATGTTATTCCTTCACAGTGTAAAGTTAATCGTGAACATTTGTTAAGTACGTATTTCATTATAAAAATTGGAACACGCCTGCGGGAATCGAACACCGGTGCATCGCTACATACGAATGCACCGGACGTCTTATCCTTTAGGCCACGACGACTTATGTTGAATAGCTGTTAATTTGTGGTCACATATTGTGAAATGTAATAGAAGTGTTCGTATATTAAAGATATTTACAAATCTTATGATGTCGTTAATTGTAAAAAAAACTATAAGTCGTTTGTTCCTTCGAGCAACAAGCGATAATGAAAACATCGATGTATATGGTGTAACAGATTTACCCCTAAAACCCACCCTAGTGAGGGTTACTGGAGTTTATAGATATTGACAATACGAATGCTGGATCCCTTGAATCTTGAGGCTTAAATCTCAATTTTATAGTATAAGGCTTGTCTCATCGAATCCTACTTTATGGCAAAAGTAGTATTCGATGGTAGCCACCCGTGTGGACTACCATTAGTAATTATCGATAGGTGGTAAAAGTACATTAGACTGTCGTGAATACGTGTTACATCCATATTTTCTTAGGCAACACAAATCTACAAATAATCGAGGCCTTTGTGTAACTCAACACTCTTTTTATTACCTAGACGAAGAGCTTCACCTAATTTGAATGCTCATTCTCATACGTTTGCTTTTGCTGAATTTTGAAGCTGTTTATAATTCGTTTTATTTTATTTTATATTATTTATATATATTTTTTTATTGCTTTGATGGGTGAACGAGCTCACAGCCCACCTGATGTTAAGTGGTTACTGGAGCCCATAGACATCTACAACGTAAATGCGCCACCCACCTTGAGATATAAGTTCTAAGTTCTCAGGTATAGTTATAGTTATATATCAGATAGGTATAGTTATATATCATTTATTTATTTATTTTATTTTGCTAATACGTAACAAATTTAGACAATAGGCATCAAATTTGCTGCCTTCGATGATGATTACGCCCACTCTGCTAAGAGCGTAACGACTAAGCAATGCTTTTGGCTACATTAAGAATGATGGTCACGTTTCTAAGATTCGAGGAAATCGACTTAAGAAACTCCTGACGTAATTTAAAACGAGATTTCAACGTAATTACGACGTAGTGTTAAAACTGAGACTATAAGTCCTAAATATGGCGGAATTTACGTGAAGTCTAAGNATGATGATTACGCCCACTCTGCTAAGAGCGTAACGACTAAGCAATGCTTTTGGCTACATTAAGAATGATGGTCACGTTTCTAAGATTCGAGGAAATCGACTTAAGAAACTCCTGACGTAATTTAAAACGAGATTTCAACGTAATTACGACGTAGTGTTAAAACTGAGACTATAAGTCCTAAATATGGCGGAATTTACGTGAAGTCTAAGGACTTTGGTGACCACTTAGCATCAAGTAAGCCGCGAGCTTATCCATTAGTCTCCTCAATAAAAAAATAATCTACTTAGATTACAAAGAAATTAAAACTGATCATAATTTGAGTATTGTACTTTTTGACGAAGCATGTTGCTGATAGCTCTATTTTTGTAATCTGACGAAGCATGTTGCGGATAATAACATGTACTTTTAGGTTAGGAATGTTTTACATTACATGTACTTTTATGTACTTTTAGTTTCTTTTTTTTATAATAGAAATAAATTAAGTGGCTGCCATACTTCAGGATACTGCTATCTATCCTATTATTATAAATATTATAAATAAATCTATACTAATATTATAAAGCTGAAGAGTTTGTTTGTTTGAACGCGCTAATCTCAGGTGCTAATCTCAAAATGGGGGTTTAAATAGCTCCTTAATATTCTATAATTCAAAAATATTTTCACTTTCTACGTAAATGAAGTGGGGGTAAAATTTAGCGCTATGCCAAAGCAATTATTCCACGCGGACGGAGTCGCGGGCAAAAGCTAGTATATGTATAAAAAGACGCAAATATCAAGAAATTTGTAGTAATGTATTCAAATGTTGACGAATTATACCTTAGTCCTCCGTGACTGTAAAATTTTAAGTAATCAAAACGGTCGGAAATTATGTAATGAATGTAATAAACTCGAAATTACACCGTAAAACTGTATTAATTATAAAAATTAAACTCTTCGATCTAGACTAGAATTTCACGGTAGTAATGACACGCTTGGGGAAAGGGGTCCTTAACGCGTTACAGACATGACATGGCTTAAAAATATCTAAATTTATTTGAAGTCACAGAATATTACTTCTCGAAACCAGGTTCCTTCATGTATGACCATATCTTATATATACACAAATAAACTAATTAAGTTGGCTAGTTTTCTAATATTTTTTTATTGCTTAGATGGATGGACGAGCTCACAACCCACCTAGTGTTAAGTGGTTACTGGAGCCCATAGCCATCTACAACGTAAATGCGCCACCCACCTTGAGATATAAGTTTTAAGGTCTCAGTATAGTTACAACGGCTGCCCCGCCCTTCAAACTGAAACGCATTACTGCTTCACGGCAGAAATAGGCAGGGTGGTGGAACCTACCCGTGCGGACTCATAAGAGGTCCTACCACCAGTAAAAAATATTTTCTAGATGCCTAGATAGTGTAGTCTCTAAGACGTGAAGACTAAGTTTTTGCCAACGGCTTTTAATAGGCTAACGGAGTTCATATTTCAACGTCTTCACTTAGCTTGAGATCTGATGCAATATCTTGGAGCTAACAGCAGTTTCATATTCCATAGTTGAAGGCATGACTGATTTACACAGAAATGGGTAGGTCGGTGGTATCTGTTCCGCCGAAACCACACTACGCCCTACGGCAGAAGTCAAAATCGCGGAATGCTGGTCATTGCTAACACCGGCCTTAGCAAGAGCAGCGCTTCGTAGAATCTACCACGGATCGGAATCGCTATTCAGTGAGAACAGACGAGAAACTAAGTTGTGCCATAAGATGCTATGTTGCAATGAAATGCCGTGAAAATTTAGTTTGCAGAACGAATAGCGCGTCGTCAAAATGCTGTCTAAGAACATGCTGTGGGCCAACGCAGTGTTTCTAGGTTGCAGATATAAATTCTGTTATGATGGAAGATGGTAAAAAGGAAATCAATATATCATCAATGTATAGTTGCGCTATAGAATTGGGACTTAGAGCTCGTGTCTCAAAGCGGGCGAAGGTATTGCCGTTGTTGACGTATATGGTTACCACTTTTACTGGTGGTAGGACCTCTTGTGAATCCGCGTGGGTAGGTACCACCGCTCTGCCTATTTCTGCCGTGAAGCAGTAATGCGTTTCGGTTTGAAGGGTGGGGCAGCCGTTGTAACTATACTTGAGACCTTAGAACTTATATCTCAAGGTGGGCGGCGCATATACGTTGTAGATGTCTATGGGCTCCAGTAACCACTTCCAACCAGGTGGGCTGTGAGCTCGTCCACCCATTTAAGCAATAAAAAAAATATGAGCTCCNGCTCTGCCTATTTCTGCCGTGAAGCAGTAATGCGTTTCGGTTTGAAGGGTGGGGCAGCCGTTGTAACTATACTTGAGACCTTAGAACTTATATCTCAAGGTGGGCGGCGCATATACGTTGTAGATGTCTATGGGCTCCAGTAACCACTTCCAACCAGGTGGGCTGTGAGCTCGTCCACCCATTTAAGCAATAAAAAAAATATGAGCTCCGGTGACCACTTAAAACCTGGGAGCAATGAGTCCGTTCATCTATCTAAGCAAGAAAAAATCATCTCAATTAAACATTTTGAGGACAAATTCCTCATTAGCAGCACTAAAAATAATAGGTGTTTTAAAAAATTCAATACTAAATGCTTTATCCGTACAAAGTCTGAAATTTGCGATAATTTTGGAGAAACTCTTAGAATAAATGCTTAAACTCACGCATGATTCATGGAGGGTACGGATTTATTTTTTCATTAGTCTAATGTCCACAGTCCAACACTCTTTTGAGACAGAAAACATTGCCAATAAATTAATAGGGACGCCAAAAAAGCAGCCCTGAATTACGTAAAGGTTCTTAAAATTATTCACTGATTATTAATGTCGTACTAATATTAAGAAATCCTTTACCACGTGTTCTTCGAGTCGAAAAATTTGGAAATTCTGCTTAATTACTTAGAATTTGGTCGTAATGTCATACGCCAAACTGGTGTATGAGGAGTTTACTTATTCTGAATTTGACAAATAGTAAAAAACGCTATATTATAACTGCAATTTTTTTCTAAATATCCTCCCGCTTACCTTCAAAGTTATCTCATTGACAAAACGCTATTTCCAAACGCGAAAAAACTTTCCGGATGTTCTTTTTTTTTTCAAATATTTATTTTTACACTAACCTCACCACACTTCACTATTATTATTGAGTTCACAATTTGATTCGACGATGTGTTAAATTTTCAGTTTGCAAAACAATTTTTTTTTTTTCACCCGCGCATTTTCCGATTTACGATCGTTCACTCACTACCGACTCGCGAAGCGTCGTGAACACGGACGTCCGACGACACCGACACCTTTCGGCGAACTAATGTACTACCAGCATCGCCAGGGTTGAGATTCGTATGTGTGCGTTATACCCGTAGTACGTGAAGGGTGTACGAATAAGAAATATTAGTGTGTGCGTTTCTAGACGACTGGAAGCTATTTATGTGTGCGCGTCTGCCGTCAGCCAGTGTAGATGTGTACAACCAACGTTTCGTTGTATGTGTGTCCACAACCGGGTAAAAACGGTCCGTGGAAACAGGCGCATGCTCAATGAGCTTTCGGAGAATGTAATTGTGACGGCTCAACTTTAGACGTTGCCTCGTATTTTGACACGAAATTTTAAAATGAAGTGAGGCCCCATTACAATGTTGTCTTTGACTACATACAGTAAGTGCTTTACTTGCTGTGCTGTGCTGTGATGTTGGTTCATTTCCTGGTTGGGGTTAGCTACCGCGTCCGTGGCCTAAAAGTTAAAATTGAATTTTATCCGTTTCCATTAGTGCGACAAACTGGGATGGACATTATTTATCAAATAACTACGAACTGATCACATTCTGACAACGTTAATTTTGTCATCAATCTTGAAACGTGAGGTTCATGTCTCAATAGTACAGTTATCGGTCACACCAGCTGCTTTATTATAGAAGTACCTATTTCAATGCCCTCGTAAGCAGACGAGCGCACGGCCCACCTAATGGTGAGTGGTTACCGTCGCCCACGGACTTCAGCAATGCCAGGAGCAGAGTCAAGCCGCTGCCTACCGTTAAGGACTCTCTACAAGCCTCGTTTGAAGAAAGACATGTCATAGCGTTCGGGAAACACCGTGGAAGGGAGCTCGTTCTAAAGCCGGATGGTACGTGGCAAAAAATATCTCTTGAAACGCATTGTGGATGACCGCAGTAGCTCCGGGAAGTATGGATGAATTTTACTCCGGTGGCGGGCGGTGCGATGGTAAAAACGAATCATCTCAAAAATTCCTCAGACACTCACCTTTTGCCACACACCTTTTTGCCCTTATCCCACTACGTAGGATCCGATTCTTTCATTTAGACTATCATCATCTTTACACTCACACCCTCATGTATATCCTCTTTTGCACAGTCCATCCAAGTATTTTAGGACGTCCTCTCCCCCTGCTCTAGAAATATCTAGCAGTACTAAGGCCACGAAGGCTATTACTCACGGAGCAGAAATAATTCAGAACAAAGAAAGTAGTTCCTATTCTCATAGGATACAGTTGATACAAATGAGTCTAAAGGATTTAGTAGCGTTTTAAATAATGCAATAAACTGTAATCAGTATAGGAACTTTTAACCTTGTTATAATACACCAAATACTAAACTCTTTGGGAGCGGAATGTATGGATGACAGTTATGGAGCATGACTGAGAGAGAGAGATAGGAGATTTCGTGTAAGAAGATAAGAGAAATAGCGAATAAATGTCTGACAATTAGTTTTCTTTATTAAGCATGAGGACGAATGAGAGTAGTTATCTAATGCAATGATGGACAGATGTAATGTAACTCAGTAGACGAAAGACGTGTTTATTTTATTAAATTTGCTATAATAAATACGAATTTAAAATCAAATTTGTGTGAAGTAATCAACCGTTTTATTGGCCCAAATGGAATTGAGGATATATCTATCTCGTTGCTTTTATTTACAACTAGCGACCCGCCCTCGCTTCGCTTCGGAAACATTAAAACACACATGAAACAAAAAAAATAAAATAAAAAAAATTAAAAAAAAAGTAGCCTATGTTCATCAGGGACAATGTCGGCTTCTAATGAAATAAGAATTTTTCAAATCGGTCCAGTAGTTTCGGAGCCTATTCGAAACAAACAAACAAACAAATCTTTCCTCTTTATAATATTAGTATAGATTGAAAATGTTCTCTAAGTTTCAGCCCATGTTTCTAGCCTGTCAGTGGAGCAAATATATAGCTGGAAGCCACTCACATCGAGTACAGCGTGCATTGTATTTCCTTTCCACCTGAGAACTCTGAAATGAACCCCCTCGAAGTGTTTCCGGGTTTGCCTTGATAGTGTAAAATTACAAAATTTGAAGTGTTTTTTTTTTAGTAATGGCTTATACTTTTTCGTGTAGCTAAATTGAATTGTAACACAATAGAGGTATTTTAAAGCTGATAACATTCATTTGATGGCGGAAGAGAATAATGAGATAAATACATTCGTTTAAAATACTTGCCCAAATCTATCGATATTTAATGGAATACTAGTTTGACTAAAATCAATCGCACTCCCCATGGAACATACGGTACAAAATACACAGGGAACCGAAGTCCCTCCGCAGACCCAAAGGTTCCAAACGATTCATGTAGCAGTTTGCATGTATTATTGTCAGCTAATTTGAACCTCAAAAAAAATATTCTATTTTAGGTTTCATATTTATTGGAGAGCCAAATTTAATTCCTTGTAAAACGTCCAAAATTCTCTCGGAACCATCAAGCTGGTTTTTGTTAGCAATTTTGAGAAGTCTGATAAAGGTGAATCTAAAAGAACAAAAAGATTTGTTTTTTTTTATTGCTTAGGTGGCTGAACGAGCTCGCAGCCCAACTGGTGTTAAGTGATTACTGGAGCCCATAGACATCTAGAACGTAAATGCGCCACCCAACTTTTTTAGGCAGCGGCTTGGCTCTGCCTCTGAAGTCCATGGGCGACGGTAACCACTCACCATCAGGTGGGCCGTATGCTCGTCTGCCTACAAGGGCAATAAAAAAAAAAGATGCGTTCTAAGGTCTCAGTATAGTTACAACGGCTGCCCCATCCTTCAGACCGAAACGCATTACTGCTTCACGACAGAATGGGCGGGGTGGTGGTACCTACCCGTACGGACTCACAAGAGGTCCTACCACCAGTACAAAAACTTTCATGGCTATAAAGCATTATTGAAAACTGTACATGAAACTCGCAGAAAATCTGCTGTAACGGGTGTATAAAGCGTTACAGAAGCTGCTGTCTACGTTCATACTCAATCTATTAATGTCCAAATCTGGATCTCTTTAGAATTACAATTGACCCTAGATTCAAGTCAGAAAAACCACTTATTTCGTACGTGTAGTTTGAAAGGAATTTAAAAGCCCAATAAAAAGACGAAGATTCGAAGATGGCATTAAGCCGAATATTCGTTTTCGTGCAATATGCGTTCATCCCGATCGTTGCCAAACCTCAAGCGGTGTTGAAAGACAAAACCCCTTAAAAGTTTTGAGTGCGCATGATGACTCGATTGACAAGAGACAAGCGTTTTATCTTATTGTTTTGAATACGTACGCAACAAATGTTCACTATTGACTTCCACGGTGAAGGAATAACACCGTGTAATAAAAATCAAACCATCACCCTGCCTATTTCTGCCGTGAAGCAGTAATGCGTTTCGGTTTGAAGGGTGGGGCAGCCGTTGTAACTATACTTGAGACCTTAGAACTTGTATCTTAAGGTGGGTGGCGCATTTACGTTGTGGATGTCTATGGGCTCCAGTAACCACTTAACACCAGGTGGGCTGTGAGCTCGTCTACCCATCTAAGCAATAAAAAAAAAGTCGGGTAAATTAGAATCAGCATGTCAGAAATCACATAATTCACTTATACCAATAATATTAAAACATGCTAAACACAATCTTTAGGCCTCTTCAGAAGACGTCGCTACCAATTTGATATACAGATCGGCGCACATTTTTAATTAATAAACGATAGTTAATTTTTTAACTTATAATCTACTTTGTTATTTTTATAAAAGTTAGTAAATTTTCCTATAAAGGGGATTGCCCACTCTCCATAGTGTGCTAGGCCCAAGATGGACATCAAATACTACTATAAAAATGTACTGATTCAAATTCTTAAATGTATTGGATATCTAAAAAATATATTGAAATTGACGCCACTATTATAAAAAATATAATAAAAATAAAAACTCGTTTTGAGGTTAATTTTCTATATAAATAAGTGTCGGATTGTGAGATACTTCAAGAACTTTTCTTTTCTTAATGTTTAAGATGTTCCTAATGTATTTTTATCCAATAGGGTATAAAAACACACTTAATTCTTTAAATATCTATATTTTCTTCATCTTCATACACAATTAGTATCATCTAAAAATAGCAAAGGAGAGCATATACACGGTTTTAAATCTCGGTCAGGGTAAAACCACAATTCACACAATGTTTTTTAGTCGTAGTATGAAACGTTATTGATAAAAGTAAAATAAATCGAAGAAAAATCAAAACACATCCATTTTGTACGCAAGCACAACACCACAAGCAGCAAGCGAAGTATCAGTCAGTCAGATTAAATTCAGTGTTGTCAGTATAAAGAAAAATAATTACATGAAATTCATATATCGATTATTTTTTTAAATAACCGATAATTGATTTATATCTTAATCTTTTTTTTACGAGTACACATTATTTTTTATGTTTTTGTTTTAGTTGTACATATTTAAATAACAATACTAGTAAAGTTTTTTTTATTGCTTAGATGGGTGGACGAGCTCACAGCCATCCTGGTGTTGCTAAGTGGTTACTCGAGCCCACATACATCTACAACGTAAATGCGCCACCCACCTTGAGATATAAGTTCTAAGGTCTCAAGTATAGTTACAAGTTAAAGTCCAATGGGTATGTCTTCGATGTTATTTTATGTGCATAAAATCCATTAAAATCGATTGATTAATGATAATACTTAAAATGATTTATTTATATGTTTTATTTATATACTCAAAATATTTACTTCATACGTAAAAGGTTTTGAAGCTGGCAATATTTTTCCCGCAAAAATAAAAGTCCTTGCTTTTTCAATAGAGTTACTTTTTTTAAGCTACTTATTGTAAACTGTAGTGGCGCTTATTTGCAAGAAAGTAAATGCATATTTATTTATGACAAAATTAATGCACTAAGTATTTTTTCTATAATCTATTGTCCGCTTTGGGCCTAAAATAGGCCATCCCCTTTGATAGCGTTTAATCGTTTGGTATTTAACTAAATTAGAATTTTAATTAAGGGCGTTTAACACCGTATGGTGTTGCGTTTGACTATGCGGCCGAACGTCAAATCATTCATTCACTTGTTGACAGCGGTTGCACGCGGTGGTCACACACAAACCTCTAAATCTAGAGACTTATCTATAGGCACATCTACTTATATTTCAAATAGCTTCATTTTCGCGGTAATAGACTGTTACCAAGAATTGTAATGAAACAACCAACACTGCTGCATGTCGGAAAATATAATCTAATAAGTGAATGATATACAAGTATGTAGGTATTGTTAGGCGCTGGGGTTCGGGATAAATAAAATTTCACCAAAGTACAACTAAAAACTGTATTCAACACTTAGAACACTTAAAACACTTCATAAACACTTTAAAATTCTCAATTCGCTTCTTCGCTTCAGTTGATCCGTTTGCTGTTTCGCTTCGAGTAGTTGCGATTACTGACTGACTGCGTACCATCTCTGCAATGCCTTTAAAGCCGATACCACATCCTTAGAATTATCGGGAATATTCCACACACTTTTAGTATTGTGTTTCCGCTATCCGACAATAGATGGCGTTGTACGTCTCGAGCGTTCTAGGTGCTACTAGATCCTTTGATATTCATTCGACTATTCGGCGATAGATGGCGTTACTCTTACCGGCGTAACAGTATGTAAAAAATTACCTTCTGAAACATTAGACGCAGCGATCTCGGGTAGGCAGTATGGGCTTTGATTTGTTGCCTCCATGATGTAGCACGTCAGGGATATTTGAGGACGCCCATATAGACGATTTTTCGGCGGTTGGACGCACGTGAGTCGCGTCTTGCAGCGCCTGCGGTTTTTCGTCTGGAAGATGGATTTAAACTGCTTGATAATGTAGTAAAGGCGCAGACTGTAGATTGAGCACTCCAGACCAAAGCCAAACTTTTGGCTACGATAGTGACCAACATTTATTTGTATTCGTGTATGTGTGTGCTTAGAAAGGAAGAAAGGAACTGATTTTCATCACAGTGATGATATGAATCACTTTACACGAACATACGTACAAAATAGTGTTGTAATATGGCAATGATAACAATGATTGTAAGTTTGTAAAGCAGACTCGTTTGCTAGGTTTCACAGAGTATGTGAATATGTCATGGTTTAATTAATAAGAGATATGATTGCTTTGATCACGAAGCTCCCTTTATTGAAATTAAAGAAAAAGAATAATCGCTACAGTTTTTGTTTTGCACCGAATCTGAACATCGGTAATCCGAACCCTCAATAGTGAGAGGCTTGCTTCAATCTCCGATACCCATTGTTTAGGATGAGTAGCCAGATTTGAATTAAAAAAAAATCGATAGAGGCGCTTTAAGCTTAGGGCACAAAATGTTGACAATGCTTTTTCCTCTCAAGCCGGACGAGTTCGAGAACCTCTTAACAGAAACTATTTGCTGTGACTAGTTGTTGAATAAAGGCCACAGCTATGTCAATCTATTGACTTTGACCGCATATCTCATTGTGGATGGTAGCATTCTTGTTGAGGTATTTTTGAGTCAATCAAATCATTAGACCTGAGCTTAAGTTAAACGTGGCGTCTTAACTAGGTCATCAAAACAATTAAAATTAAAAACCACATTTATATACGTAATCTATATATTAATACGTGAAGCAAAAACTTTGTATCCCTTTTTACGAATATTGCGCAGACGAAGGAGTATGAAATTTTCCACACTTAAAGAGAATATAGACAAGAATTGCACAATGCTAATATTTTTTTAAATAATGCATAAGAGATACATTAAATCAATAAAGAAAACATTACACACACTACTAAGTATTTGACACACACACATATCGACTGTCCCTACGTATAATATCGAAATTGAAAAACGGTACTTTACAGGAGAGCACTTTGAAGTTAATTTTGTGTACCAAATTGTCATTTATTGGCCTATCTGCAAATAATTTCAGATATATGGGAAACTTTTATTGACAATTAAATGTATATGTCATTTTATTCCAAATTCTTCATAGTTTTTGAGAAATGTTAGTTTCGATACTTTACTACGTTAATCAATCAGTGTGAACAATCGAGACGGCCCGTTTCGATTGTTTACTTGGGAACTATTTTATCAAAATTATCGAATGTGACTCTTTCGATATTTTACGTTGTACATTTAAATTAAGAAAGTATCGGAAGTGTCACTTTCGATACAGTACGTCAAAGTATTTTATACGTTTCGATACTTGGCCTGTAAAACGATTTTAATTAAAACAAAGACAAATTTAGTTTACTAAGGTTTTAACTATAACTATAAGGTTATAACTAATATTGCAATCACAGATTTACGTTTAATATAATGATATCAAATGAAACACACTTTTATTCTTCAGTTGGTTAAAAATAAAATATAGAAATAACAAACTTCTTTGAATAAAATATGAACATACTTAATTGTACAAAGTAAAAACTTAACAAAATAAAAGCTTTAAATTAACTTAAAATCCAATAACATTCGCATTTCTTAGAGTAATACTAATAATGATTTAGTATTCTTATTAAAATAAACATTTCTTATAATTTCTTCTATAAATAATCATAAAAAATTTAAATACTGAACAAAGGGAAGTTTTAAAAATGGACGTCTTAAAAATTAAACTAAAGCAGTTAACATAACAGATTCAGGTAATTACAGACTGTAGGATAACTGTAATATTGTATTTAGTCTGAATCGTCAGTCTTCAAATGTGTTCCTGCTATATTTTAAATTCTTATAATAACTATAATATTCTTTGTGTATGACTCCAGTGTTACTTAAATGAATTAAATTCTTATATGTATTTGGCTTCACGTAATGGTAATGTTTGACTATACAATTTATTTAATTCGATATTAATTACTTGCCTTCTTCCATGACTTCTTGTTTCTATTTTGGTGTTTAAGCATGAAGGATTATCTTTAAGGTTGTATTTAAAATATAAACAATTGGGATCATCTTTACGCACACTAATTTCTTTAATAAAAATAAATTCCACTTCATATTTTCGTTTCTAATATATTTTTTCCACTTGCGATCATCCAATAAAGCTTTAAAATTAAAAAAGGTCATCTTGAGTCATTTCCACTACATTATATGGGGTTTTATTAGTTTTACATCAACGCACTAACGCAAACCATTGATCTGGGGTGTATGTATATCAGTTCATTTAGATTTCCTTCGTTCTGCGTGTGCCCTTGCTCTAAAAAGCGATGAGTAATATCGATTTTATATTCTTTTGCCAGATACATATATAAAGAGTATATTATTCGGTTACGGTTTTGGCCCGCGCAATTATCGGACCAAAAGAGAAATTCCTTGGCACCTTACTTTACTTTTCTGTTAGCAAAATGAAGTAAGCAACTGCTTACTTCATTTGCTCTCCTTTTGCCTGTGCACTCTGCCTTCATATAACACGTCTCTTTCTTCTTTCCAGTATCAAATGAAATAAAATTGTACCCAGAGAGCTTCCGTTTATAATAAAATAATCCCACGTCACCATGAGAAAAATTCAAAAATTTCTGGAAATCTAATGTGGCACAACTGTTTCAGACCACTTTTGAGCAATAATTTTATCATTATTTTTAAAGTCTCTAGCAACAGTTTGTTATAGGCGCTAATTTGCTCTTCAGTTGGAGAGTTTTCGTTAGAAAAACTGTGGCATTGGTCACATATATCCTATTCATATTTTCATTAATTATGTCTGTATACTGGCGTAAAGTTTGCGCTTTGTTATTATAAAGATGAAGATTGTCCCACCCATTATATAAAGAAAACATTTTTCTCATTGATAAGATGTTATCTAAATAAAGCTTGCTACTATTTTTTCGTAATGGTTCCTATGTAATGGGATTCAACTGGTTGCAAAGTGGCTACATGATCAGATACACTTTGAATAATATTAGAATCTATCTTAACTATATGGTTGCTTTCATCTGTTATCTGTAAAGTGATACCTTCCTGATTTAGTTTTTGATGAGCAGTACGGACGAATTGATCCGTAATCGACAAGGTGTTCAAAAAAGTTTTAAGACTAACACGTCTATATTCGCAGGGATAGTTTTGATTTTCAACTGGATCTGGTAAGAAATACTGAGTGGTAAACTGTCTTCTAGATGTACTTTCAGTGGTAAAACGGCGCTTGTTTAACTTTTTGGTAAATTTGTTAATAAAATTCAATTTTTTAGCATGTTCAGCCAATTGCCAAAAACTTGTATGAATTTTCTGACGAGTTGTTTCATTAAATTGTTCGCAGCAGTTTAATGTACAAGTTGCTTTATAAATCGGTCCCATTCCTTTTTTATTATATACCTTTTCATTCCTGTTAAT
The DNA here is from genome assembly GCF_003987935.1 of Bombyx mandarina. The sequence continues at coordinate 641,336 of NW_021011517.1, read as the reverse complement.
ATATTGTTGACCAGTATTCACTACAATTTTTCTTTTAACATCTATCCAGTTGTCTTTGCACCTTTTCCTATCCTCCTTTTCTTTTTTGCTTGGGTTAACTTTAATAGTAGATTTTCTTTTTTTAACTGTAGATAACGAGTCACCTTCCAACAAGGTTATAAGTGGAGACTCACATTCAGTTCAGTTCGATTCAGTTATAAGTGAAGCCACAGGTATGGCCACATTAGGAGAAACTATAATAGTGTTCATGTATCAAATAAGTTAACAAAACAGAAATTGATTTGTAAAAAATATAGTTCTGTTGATATGTTATAACATAAATTAATAAAACATAGAAATTGATTTTAAGAAAAGTAATATTCTATAGTAGATATATCGAATATAAAAATAAAAAAAATATAATTCCGAATGATATCATCGAAAGTGGTATTTTCGATAGGCTCATTGACTAATGTACCCGCGTATAATAATGAATGTACCAGATTCGATTACACAAGGAAATTAAACATCAGCGAATAATATCGAAACTGTCACTTTCGATACTCCAAAAAAAATGTTAATCGACGTACAAAATCGAATTTGGGACTTTCGATAGTATACTTCGGGTGAATGAAATTTAGTTTAAAAAACATTGTTTTTGAGGTAAACTTAATTAACCACAGAATATTGTTAAGGAAATCAGATTAAAAACAAGGAAAAAATAAACATCATTATCATGGGATTAATAAATCTGTTAATATACTAATCAGTTTTCCGTTAGGACCACATTACTTCAAAATTGCGTTGGATTGCGCGGGCGCACGGGGCACCGCGTATAGCAACGAAAGCGGTAGTTTCGTCCTGCACGCACGCTTCTTGTATCCGCGTATAGTACCGAAATTAAACATTCGATTTTTTACGCTGATTGATTTGTTATTGTCAAAAATAGTTTTTGACAATAGAACCGTAATAATGTCCAAACTTATAATTTTAATTAATTATAGTCGAATTTCGAGTACCACGGGTACACTAGTACTAGAAATTATGTAAATAATATTATTGCCAATCTTTCGAAAATCTAGAAGAGGGTAGATGAAAGTGATAAAACATCAAAGCTAATTGTCGCGTTTGAAATTAGACGTGTAATGCGGGCGGCTCAATTGTAATTTGAATTTTGTGCGTGATTTTTGCGTAAAAGATATTTATTTAGATTGTTACAATGAAATTTTTGATTTCAGAATAGAGTACAATATGGCATAATGTGCATCAAAATTAAATAAACAAAAAATAGAAAACAGTAAGTACAAAAGCTCAATAGACGATTTCTTCCAGACTAATAGACAGGGAAGTAAATTACCTGTGGCGATTTTTTAATTGAATAAAAATATAAATAATATAATGATAAAATTAGTGTATATATAACAAACAACTAAATAAAGAGCAAACAAATCGTCATAAAAAAGGGTGCGTGTACTTATGTACGCGCGTAAGAAGTTATACTTTATTTTTATTAAATTTATTTCTTTTTTTTTACGATTAAACAACATCCTCAAACACGTATATTGAACATCCCTTTTGTTGACATCGTATAAATTCGGTAATTCTCGGTACGGTTCGGAAAGTTCACCTGCGGCTATACTCAGACTCGCCAAGTTACGTCGGTCGTATTGTAATGAGCGATTTAGTGGGCAACTTCATTCTGTTAATTTTGTGTCACGGTGCGCGCGCATCGTAAAATTTCACTCTCATCAATTTTTCATAACGCACCTAAAGAAGTATAACTTCAATAATATGAATGCTTCCCGATATGGGATTCAAACCAACGGCCTTCGGACCAGAAGTCAGGTGCGCTAACTACTGTACCAACGACTCAGTTATAATGAACATACAATTGACATACGTGATATACAATTGCGAATAATCTCATGTCTCAGAGTCTGTGATCTCGTTCACATAGTGACGTCAGTTTTCGGTAACCACTTACGACCAAGTTAGCCGTGAACTCGTTCACCAAACCTCCGCATTACCTAGAGATACGATTATAGTATTTATGTAACAGCTTTTTATGAATTTGGTTCATAACAAGTTCATGTATATTTATGTATTCACTAGAGGTCCTGCAGTAGTCGAAATTCGACTATAATTAATTGGAATTGTAAGCTTGTGCACTATTATGATTGTATTTTATACTTCTATAATCACAAATTTCGCCAAGACTATACTATAAAAATGTTAACAAAGACAAACAATATTTAATCTTAATTTGACAACAGACGTCAAGAACAAATGTTTGACAATAAATCAAATACATGGTATGTAGTGTGTGTAATGTTTTCTTTATTGATTTAATGTATCTTATATGCATTATTTAAAAAAAATATTAGCATTGTGCACTTCTTCTCTATATTCTCTATGAGTGTGGAAAATTTCATACTCCTCCGTCCGCGCAATTTTCGTAAAAAGAGATACAAAGTTTTTGCTTCACGTATTAATATATAGATTATACATGTATGACAAGAAAGGAAGTTAAATTCAAAAGGCTCATTCAGTAAGAAAAATATACAAAGCGACGTGACAAGCGGACAATGCCGGACAACGAATCACGGAATAGCGCTATTTGTAAATAATCAACATATTTCTATTCTGAATGAGGCGCAACCCTAGGGAATTGTTTCGGAGACTCGAAATGTGGATATGGTATTCTTCGATTGTGATTTTAATGATTTTGTAATTATTATTTTTTAGTATTTAATAAATTCTTGGTTACGGCGTAAAGGATGGCGACGTCTTGTGAAGCGCACCACCACCCGGACTGATGACCACGACCATTCTGCCAAGAGTGCAAACGACTAAGAACAATTTAATAAAATGCATTATTAGGGTTATTATTTCGTGAAAGGACTTAGTTATTTCAATGTCCTGCAATATTAATGCCCAAAACTCTCCAATAATTATACGTACATACATTACGCAGATATAGGGTATAATATTCTGATATTCCATTTACAAATAATTCTTCTTCATCGTTCCCTCACTGCTAGGGATAGCGACCACATAGAGACCACATAGGGATAGTGACTTTCCTCCATAGTGTTCGGTCATGGGTGGTATGGACCACATGGTACAGACCAATACCAACCGCTTTATTAACCAGATCTGACCATCTGGCTGGTGTTTTGTCCACGGCGCGTTTGCCTTCTATGCGACCCAAAAGTATAAGCTTCTAGCTTCTAGATTGTAGCTTCTAGTATAAGCTTCTCTAATTCATGTTTTGGAGACCGCCTCATGTTTCCAAAGTATCTCATAACACGTGCTTGGCAGATGGCAGAGAGCCTTTTTGAGAGACAAAACTTACATACGCCCTATCATGACCTATTCAAGTGTAATGTTCGCTCACGCGGCCTCCACAAACTTGAAACCCCTTCAAATAATACAATCCCGTTTTTGCAGGATAGCCGTCGGAGCAGCACCTTGGTAGATGAGAATCCTGGATCTCCACCACGAGTATCCAAGTATTTGCAGTCGACATCAGTGAGCCATTTCGCGAAAGCGGCACGACACGGGAGCCCTCTCATCGTGGTCGCCGGTAACTACATTTCCGATCCTGGGGACCGAATGGTAAACAGTCGACGTCGCCCAAAACACGTCATTTCAAATCCTCCCTACTAACGGTGTTTTTAGGTACCTCAAGCACCGGTCATCGCTTTCGTCGAACCCGTCGCTTGCGACGAAGGGCTCGGCGAATAAATTAACCTACAGACACAGCCCACTGAGTTTCTCGCCAGGTCTTCTCAGGGGGTCGCGTTTCCGATCCAGTGGCAGATTCTGCGAAGCACGGCTCTTGCTAGAGTTCGTGTTAGCAACAATGTCAAATTTGAGCCCCGTGAGCTCACTTACTCCCCGGTTACGCTGAAATGGTCTACCAAGACCATCAGCTTAGGTAGAAAAAAAAAAACAAAAATTTTTTTTTTCGATGTTTCGTTTTACTAAAATGGACTCGTTAGTTCTCATCGTAGTCCAGGGTACTCGGAGGAATATCACACAGAACAGGAAAGTCAACATTAGCACCATATGCTGCATGTACAATAACCAAATGCTGTAGTTTTTCGCCAAGCTGCAATCCTGGGTACTGATAGTAGCGTGCTTGAAGCCAGCATTGTTTGGTGCCGTCGTTTCGCCAATTTCCGCTACAAAGCAATCGCGTCTTGCATTTGTAGTTTGGAAGTAATATAATAATATGTGGTAATATTCATATTAAGCTAGCAAGAGGTTCCCGTCACAGCTTAGTCACGTCTAGAAAAACAAAAGCTTGCATTACCTTGTGGTGTAATCTTGTTCATGCCAATTTCTAGGAAACGAAATAGCTGGGCATAAAACAGTTGTTGACAGTGATCGCCCAATAATCGACATTCGACCTCAACCACAGAGGCTTCAAGATTTAGTAACGAAATACTATTTCCTAGAAATTTGTATGGTACAATACTCAAGCTTATCAATAACGACTTTTTTGTTTGCCTTGTCAAGCTAAACAATAAGCTAAAATAAATAAAGTCTGTTAACTGAGAAGACAGTCATACTTAACAATTTTGTTTTTGCGTATTGTCTACAGATTATATCTAATATTATTATTATTATTTACAGATTATATCCAATATTATTATTTCTAACAATAAAAATACTACGACTTACGTTTTATGATGAAATTTAATTGTGAACCACATCTTAGTATGTACGGTTCTTTCAATAGCTAGACAGAATGGTCAAACTTTTTAGATTATTACAATCAGGTCAATAAATACATACTTTTCCTACACAATCAGAATATTAAAACAAATAAAATAATAACTCAATTAAACAATCAGGAAAAGTCGCGTTAAAATAAATTCATCTGAATCCTCTGAACGGCTACTAAAAATTTAATAAGGAAAAAGGAATCGAGAAACTGGATAATAATTCCTTGCCTAATTAAATATTGATAATGTATTGCTACCTTTTTAGGGAAATTACATTTGGAACATCCTTTTTCTATAAGAAACGATTTTTATTATATCTATTCCAAAAAATTTGAATACCAAATATTAGAGAAAAAACTTTTTTTGCTGGTAGGCTGCTAGGTTCCAATTTCAAGGAATAATGGAATTAAAAAATCGAATTAAGAGATCAATTAATTCATCACTTAATTTGTATTCGAAATACTCACCCATGTTTTTAAGATTTTGAAAAAATATTTAATACCACGTAGACCGTAAGAAGTGATCGCAAAAAAAGGTAATACTACACATTTGTAAACTGAGTTTTTATTTATTTTATTGCTTAGTTGGGTGGACGAACTCACAGCCCACCTGGTGTTAAGTGGTTACTGGATCCCATAGACATCAACATAATTGCCGCCACCCACCTTGAGATATGATTTCTAAGGTCTCACTCAGTGTAGTTACAAAGGCTGCCCTACCCTTCAAACCAAAACGCATAAATGCTTCAAGGCAGAAATAGGCAGTGTGGTGGTACCTACCCGAGTAGACTCACAGTACGTCCTACCATCATTAATTACTCAAATTATAATTTTGCAGGTTTGATTTTTATTACACGATGTTATTCCTTCACTGTTGAAGTCAATCGTGAACATTTGTTAAGGACGTATTTCATTAGAAAAATTGGTGGGTGCCAGCAGGATTCGAACACCGGTGCATCGCTAAACACGAATGCACAGGACGTGTTATCCTTTAGGATACGACGACTTACAATTTGTGAGTACTCTTGTGAGTCCGCACGGGTAGGTACCACTACCCTGCTTATTTTTGCCGTGAAGCAGTAATTTGTTACTGTTTGAAGGGCTAGGGAGCCGTTGTAACTATACTGAGACCTTAGAACTCATATCTCAAGGTGGGGGGCGGCATTTACGTTGCAGATGTCTATGGTTTCCGGTAACCACTTAAGACCAGGTGGGCTGTGAGCTCGTCCACCCATCTAAGCAATAAATAAAAAAAAACAAAATGCTCCACATTATATTAACATTCTATATGTTATGTGCCTTGTTACGGTAACTTATGTTGTGTAGCCTTGAATTCTTCACGTGCTTCGAATAAGTACTCTTACACTCTCAAAAGAATTTCGGCGGCGGGACAATCATTTAATTAGCTTTGTGAAGACCCACTGCTAAGAATACTTTCGAAGCTATGTCGAATTTTGTCGTTCAAGCGATTTCATCGTCTTGCTTTAAACAAAGATAATCTGTTCGAGCTTTTGTAGTCATAACGAGTCAAAAACGTAAATAACTAGTAAAACGTAGTAGTCAAAACGAGGATATTTGAAAGTATTTAAGCATCAATTACCTACGCAAATGTTGACGTAAATAAGTAATAGAAAAATTATTTTATTTTAACCTCTAGAATCTAACATGCAGTGAGCTCACGGGGTGCAAACCGGAAGTGTTGCTAACACTAGCCCTAGCAAGAGCAGTGCTTCGTAGAATCTACCACTGGATCGGTAACGCGATCCACTGAGAAGATCCGGCGAGAAACTCAGTGGGCTGTGTCTATGGGCTAATTCGCTCGTCGAGCCCTTCGTCTCAAGCGATGAGTTCGACGAGGACGGTGACCGGGAATCTATGTAGGGTTTGTAGGGTTAGGGTTAACTAATCCAAATATGAACCCATTTTATAGATGCCTTGCAAATAAATAGAATATTAATCCCACAGTCGAACCAAAAAGTCCTAAATTGACTGGGATGCATTGATGAAAGTGGATATGCCAGAGAAATGTGTGAGTACAGAGTTGGCTTATGTTAGGTCTGAATGGATAAGAGGACATACTGAGTCGATCTGAGAAAGTCGGCAACATGAAGATTGGAGTTCAACATCTTATATTCATTAAAGCCTTATTTATACATAAGCCCGGACTAATTGCTTTCTCTTTAATCATCAAGTACTTGTAAAACAATTCAAGAGAATGAGTGAAGCTAATTCTGTACTTGAAAATATCGTATAGTAAATTAAATAGCACCCCTATTTAATTATTTAGTTCGGATACCACATCCATTTCTTTCGTGATCATCCATAAAACACACAGTATCAATATCAGTGAGCTGAGGTAGCGTGATAACAGCTAGTTACATGACGTAATTACAACAAACCCCCGCTCTTCTACCGCATTTATTAAACGAGGGTAGGCGGTTTCGACTTGATTTAATTTTCGTGAATAAGACGTGACGATGTGTTATTAATTTTCGGACGGAAACTGGCCAAGTTGACGTCGGCCAAGGTAGATTTAATATACAATGTATAAAGTACACTATTAAATTTCATTGACTTTGAAATCGTTTTTCCAGAAATTCGTTTACTTTTTGTTTCGATGGGATTTTTGACGATAACATTATACTACCTGGCTTAAATTTGGGCCCCAAGCTTAAACCTACTTAGATAAATTTTAGACCTTATTTATCTATCAAAGTAATACCGCCTAAAATTAGGTTGATCGAATATGCAAAGTTTTGTATAATCTCTCACCCACGCTATTATTTGTTTAAAATATTGCGGCCAAATTGTTGTTTTACGAAATTGTAAGGTCGTGTTATCATAGAACCCTCAGACTTTATCGGGGATGCTTTAGTGTAAAAAAGTAATTTTAATAATGTTTTTAATATTAATAAGAAATTAGAATATTTTTGCCCAAGCTACCTACGTAAATTATGTATTTTATCAAGTAACGCTTTAATGATGTAATCGTTTCTGCTAACAATAGCGTAATTATTATCTACCTCCTCTCTTTATCTATCTTCATCGCATTCCTTCCCTACCTTCTTTTTGCTGTCACATTTCTTCCCAGAGTCGTATCCTCTTGATCATATTGTCTGTGTAGCTATCATACATTCCTATTAACTTAAAAACCATTACATTTTATGGATTAGACAGATATATAGTCAACTTCTTGCTTGCCCTACCGTCGATAATGCTCAATACTGAGGGTAGTGTCCTCCTCTAATAACTTCCTTCTGGATTATCCTGCGCCACTTCTGCCTATCCTCAGCTATATGGATAGCAACGTGGACTGAAGTGTTGAGAGTGGAGGGCATCTGTATGCTTAGTGCGAGTTTTTTAACGTTCTCGATAGCGTAAAAGTTAACTCAACTTTGTATGCATTGGAACAGCACCCCTAGCGGCAAACGTAGGCAAACGTTCCAACTCCATACAAATTTAAGTTAACTTTAACGCTATCGAGAACGTTAAAAAACTCGCATTAAGCACAATGGTCCGACCAGAGCATTGGACTGCCTGTGGACCTTCCGCATACCTTGCATGCAAAAAAAAATACTAGGAAGCAGAGGACAGCACGACGCCGGAGGGTCCTGCCGCCGGGCGTCATTCCCGGAGCCAGTCAAGCCCATCGTATTATGTATAAGTATATATTTTTGTCGATGTAGTGCAGCCGTCCACGCTGCGAACAGCACTCCCCCCCTTTTCTAGTCCTGCACCCACATCACCCCTGCCCTATGCGGCAGGGAGCGTCTGCCCGGGCAATGGGGTTTGCCCCGAGGCCCGTTCCGTGCCCCCGTAAGGGGGTACGACGACCCCTCTTGCTTGCTAACCTTGCATGTTGCCAGCAGCTTCTCTAAATTGTCACCTCTCTTTCTGCCAATGTGTTTTATAGTCCATTAATTCAATATGAACAACATGAATACTGTGTAAAGGGTATGGATATGGGTATGGATAAATGTCATAGCCATCGGATCGTAGTAGAGTCATATGTCTACGGCTATGACCGAGAGGTCAAAAGTCAAAATTAAATCATTTTAAATATTCGTAGCTGTGATGGTAGCTGATAAACGAGTTAATTACTATCTAAGTACACCGTACACCTAAGTGCAACCGTAATATTAAATGTCACCGCCCACCTTGAAACATGAGGTGTTATCTTTTTTTTTTGCTTTAGTAACTGCACGAGCTCACGGCCCACCCGATGTTAAGTGGTCACCGGAGCCCATAGAAATCTACAACGTAAATACAGAGATCTAAGGTCTCCGTTTTTACAGTACAACGGCTGCCCCACCCTTCGAACCGAAACGCATTACTGCTTCACGGCAAAAATAGACAGGGTGGTGGTTGGTGCCTAGGGTTGTGGTGGTGGGTGGTGGTGATCTACCCGTGCAGACTCACAAGACGCCCTACCACTAGCAAAAAATCTATCTATTCGTATTACGATTACAGAAAATATATTTTTACTTTTCGATAAGTTTAGTAATAGATATTTGTACACTGCTTACCAAAGATTCAAGCTATCGACTTAAAAAGTAACTGACAGTCCAAAAAAGCCATTTATACTTTAATTGAAATTTCCAGCTCAATTTCCATCTCCACAGCTAATATTGTTTTGTTCTCATAGGCGATACAGGCATTTGGGCTATGAAAGGTCTGTATTGTTGTATAAGCTTTTGAGTCCACATAGTTTACGACAGCCCTAAATTATATTCAGGTTAACGTTATATTTATTAGGTTAATTTTCGAATGAGCTTAAATCATCTGTCTCTTATAGTATATATCAGAACATTTACGGCCGTCTGGTGTAGTGGTAAGTGACATGGTCACTACACAAGGGGGTCGCGGGTTCGAATCCCGCCAAGGGAAGATATTTGTATGATAAATATAAATGTCTTTTCCAGGGTTATGGATGTATATTAAGTATATGTATGTGTATAATAAAAATCTTACATTTATTTCCGTTATCTGGTACCAGTAACACAAGTTCTTTACGAACTTATCACGGGACCAGTTAACGTGGCGTGGTTGTTAGTATATATTTATATTTATTTATTATTTATTTATTATTTAATGCGAGTCCCTGCAATTTTCGTAAAAAGGGGTATTACAAAGTTTTTGCTTCAAGTATTTAATATATAGATTATGTCTAACAAGCTTCATTTCGATAAGTAAAACTTCAAAACATTTGAATCCGTTTTTTTTTTTTTACGAAAACTCATTTTTAGAATACATTTTATTGGGTTTACCTCCTTTGGACTGTAATCTTTACATCTTTTATTTTAACAATTGAAAAGATGCTCATGCTAAATTACATAAATTTCACTATATAACACATTAGAACTAATTTAGAAATGCTTAAATAGAAAAATTTAAACTGACTTGAAGCTTGAAGCTTGACTTGAAATTGAAATTGACTTGAAGCTTGGTATCCATGTAGAAAATACATGTGTTTAATGGATAGGCTAATATTTATATGAGTGTTGGACTCCCTAATAATCTCTATATATAAAAATGAATTGCTGTTCGTTAGTCTCGCTAAAACTCGAGAACGGCTTAACCGATTTGGATAGTTTTGGTCTTGAATTATTTGTGGAAGTCCAGAAAAAGTTTAAAAGGTGCTAAATATGAAAATGCCCGGAATTAAATAAAAATAACCATTTTGTTTTTCCTTAGATGTGTCCCCCGTCGAACGGATTCCTTTTGTTTGTTTTAAGTTTATTTTATACAAAAGTTTGGGTCTTTTATTTATCGATTGAGGCACTACGAAGTCTGCCGGGTCAGCTAGTAATGACAATAAATAATAATCTTAATTTTAAATGCTCATGCGAAGCGGGCGAGTACGCCTAGTAGCTTATAAATATACTACCACATCTTCATGTACACTGTATGTGTCCCGAGTGCATGTGCGGACAGAAAAAGTAAGACCGTGTATAATAACCGGCAAACTTCTTGAGCATTTGTTGACGTAGTGGGGGTAAGTTTGCGCATGGTACACTCACGTGCAAAAACATTACTTACTCTGCGTCATAATGCTATTAAATTATTAAAATCAACATATGTATTTATTTATATATTTATTAGAACATCAACAAAACATATAGGTTAATAATTGTAATAATTTAATCTTGGGGTAAAATAGATATTCCTTCTATTAAGTCAAAACTAGAGCTGTTGCCAGGTCTTGGTTCAGTTAAAGCGAAGCTGGTATTTGTAATTTTTTTTTCGTTATCATAATCTTGACCATCATCATCATCACTGTTTTCATCACCCGAGTCGCTATCATCGTGATGAGTCGACATAGGGCTCATCGGCGTAGTTTACAACTCGGTCGATTCGGTCTTCTTTTTTGTCTATAATTAATTATTTTTTGAAGATATTCGATTCGTAGTAATCGAATGTTACTTTTTTCATTTACCAGCTTCCGATTATTTTCTGTTCTTTTTTTCCATCTGAAGCCTAGCTCTTTCATAATTCGTCGTAAGCTTCATTCCGAGCCATTAAAATTTATATCTTCTTTAAATTTTTCGAAGCCTTTCTACGGTACGGAGTTTCGCTGCTTGTTATGTAGTTATTATGATTACATCTTTTTATTACAGATTGAACGAAACTATCCATTCCGGTAACTTTCTTCTTCCCTGATCTTTTCTTACCCGGAGTCCGAAACACGGCGAGCAAGCCAGAGCCTTTAGCTTCGTTAATAATGCACCTAACAGTACTCACTGATGTTTTTGTTGCTTCCGAAGTCTGTTTTAATTTTTCCATATCATTCTTCCCCTGTTTTATAATGAAGCAATATACGTCGTACACAAATTTTCTACCCTTTCTTTTAAGTACTACACCAGTTTGTCACGGCATAGTGTATGTTTTATAAAAAATCAACAAACACTCAACAAATAGCAATAGCAACAAAGTCCACAAGCAATTATAACAAATAACTTAACGATTAATAACGATAGACTTTCCACTGTACGCAAGCGTACTTTTGGGAGCAAGCGGAATGAGGGCGCGGTGCGGGACGCAAGGTTCGACTGATCTACCAATAACGCGCTCTATACGATTTCCCCTGCCGTCGCGCCTCACCCTCACCACCAAAGTGATCTAAAATTCGGTTCTGCGCAGTCAAGGTCATTTGCTCAAGAAGTTTGCCGATTACTATACCAAGTATTCCTCAAAATGTTTCAAGCACCTCATCAAGTCCCTTGACTTTTTTTATTGCTTAGATGGGTGGACGAGCTCACAGCCCACCTGGTGTTAAGTGGTTACTGAAGCCCATAGACATCTACAAAGTAGACGCCCCACCCACCTTGAGATATAAGTAAAAAAAAAAAGAAAAAAAATTATAATGTGCAGTATTTTGTTTTTAATGTATCGCACTGTTTATTTGTTTTTTTGGTGTACAATAAAGAATACTCTCTCTCTCTCTCTCTATTTCCATGAAAGTATAGAAGCATGACCAAATAATTGTGTCTTGTTTTATAATAAAGGAATTTATTATTCTACCCACATTTCTAGTCCTAAATTATCAAACGGGCTTCAAGTAAAAATATCTGAAAAATATAAATTGTTTAGAACGGAACAAATTTAATAATGTAATCGGAAAACTAAATTGTTACACAACTCCGAAATTGGCGGCCAAAGTTCAGTGTTAAATGAATTTGCTGGAACTAACCAGTCTAGATAGAACCGCGCTTAGTTAGAATAAAGAGAGTTAAATTGTAAACGTCTATTTCAATGACGCAATTTCACTACATTTTTGTTGATCTAAATCTCAGAGGAGCTTACCTCACCCATTTAGTATTTTTACTACTAGCCCATAGAAATAATGTGAATATTGCCACACGAAACGCTAGGTCAAAATCTCTTATACCAATTGCTGTCCCATCCCACAAACGAACTGTTAGGCAGCGTGGTGTTAGGCGAAGGTGGGTGGCGCATTTACGTCGTAGATGTCTATGGGCTCCAGTAACCTCTTAAAACCAGGTGGGCTGTGAGCTCGTCCCATCTAAGCAATAAAAAAAAAGAACTTAGTGGCAAGGATAGGGGCTCGCACATACAATACCATCATTACAATCAATATTTTTGTATGTCCGTTCCCGGTTTGGTGGGTTCGGTATAGCCGGTTACTTGCTGTTACTTACTTTGGGTCTGGACACGCCAATCGATCCCCAATCGAAACGTATGCGGAACTTGCCCAGCAAGCTATCCTGTCTCCAATGTACGTCTATAATTCATCAAATAAATACACACGCACATGGTACTGCGACAGAGAAAGAGGCCCCGGAAATCTACAAATTAAAGAGCGGACGGTTAGCGTGGTATGGACATGTGATGCGTAGAGAAAAGTGCATGTGACTAGGAGATGTATGGAAAGGGTAGTGCAAAGTAAAAGGAGAAGAGGTCGACGGAAAAAGACATGGATGGAGTGTGTGAATAACGATATGAGAGAAAGAGAAGAGTGAGTGATGAGATGACGGCTTATAAAAGAGAATGGAAGAGAAAAATTAGCTGGGCCGACCCCACCTAGTGGGATACGGTGGAGAAAAAGAAGATGATACTGCGACATGGAGCTCCTGAACGCATACAGTATTTTCTGGAATCACTCGGCCTCGATATTGTTTCCACTTGCGTAGAATATAATTCTGTGACCGGCAATCGTCAGGTTGCGTTCGAAAGGGCACTTTGGTTTGCGTGTTGTTTGGATTTCGTTTGTAATCGATGCGTGTGTGCATGCGATGTTGCTTCGCTCTGCGATCTGATGAATCAAAACGCGGAGACCGATCGGCATGTTGTGTGCTAAATTGTATTGTTTGGAATGAAATCTGATTACAGTGAAGTGAAATCTTTGTTTTGTTCTGCTAGATGGGCAGATGAGATCAAAGACAGTTTGGTGCTAATTGAATCATCTTAAAGATGTCGTGGCATAAAGGGTAATACGCCCGACGTAAGCATATCGTAAGGCAGAGGGCAATATTCACATTTTAGATGTCTGTAGGCCTCGGTAACCATTTAACACCAGTTCGGTGTTAGCTCTTCTGTGGCGGTAGCCATCACAGAACACAAGATATTTGACAGATGCCTGAATCTCGCTTACGACATTTTCAAGATAAGCTCGCATATACTATACAAGTTCCGAACAACAACATTCGGACCGTCGGTCTACCGAGCAAATATCACCAGCTCGGTGAAGATCTTCCCTTTGTCGTAAGCCCCAAACTTCCATTCATCTAAGCAATAAAAAAGCGTTATGACTATACCAATGTTCAATTCGAGCGATGTGATACTTTTTTTAAAAATCCTTACTTTACAAATTTCTTGGCAAATGACTCCCACGATAAAGGAATAGCACCGTGAAATAAAATTAAATCTGGGTCGGGGAGTAAGTAGATCCTAAAAATTTCAAATATATTTATGAACAACTTAAAATCGAAATGCATAACGGATTCTTGACAAAACTCGAATAGTTATCGTATCGTAGCAATAAAATAAATACCGATGTAAACGGAAAAATTTGATTCGAGCCCTACACCCCAGCAGAGGGTAATAGGAAAGAATGATGATGATGATGATGTAGCAATGAAAAACTATATCACCAACGCGTTTCCAAAAATACAAAACTAGGATTCTCGAAAAATAAATAAATAATATGCTTCATTCATTCCCAAAAAAATACAATGAAACAACACTGCAAAATCGATGACCATTGATCTGGATTCAAATTTAATTTTCACTCAGTACGGTATTTTACCAGGTCAAAAATTGGCCTCATATCCAGCACCAACTAACTGCATGATTGACGGATTCATTTACCGTTCCAAAATATAACACCTAAGAACTCGGATTCTTAATGCTTAAGCGATAAAGTTCAGAGTTATAATGGCACTTAACAGTGGACGGTAAATGATAAAGTGGCAGTGTGAAGTGTTGTCGGGAAACTTTGATGAGTTTTATCCAGTCAACTACAAGAGTTAGCGTGAAACGTGCTCAGCATTAACGCGGCGACAAATTGATGAAAACAATCGTCATGAAATTTTTCTTTTTGGTCCAAAAATATGAGTTCTTTAATTGGAAAAAGTCGACTTCCTTACCGCAATTTGGACAAGGATTTCTTGACAAATGGGAACAAATCTCACACGGTCATCTGGCCCCAATTTAAGATTCCCTGTGTTATAGGTACCAGAGACTAACATAAATAATTATATACGTTTAAATATTTCCATATGTAGATAATAAAGACCCGGAAGAAGCGCAAACAAATCTGTTCATCACACAATATTTACCCAATACGGGAACCGAACTCACGGCCCTCTGTGCAACCGTCAGGGCCGCTAACCACTGCACCGCTGAGTCAGTTTGATTCAGATTTCAGATGAGTGTATGAAATCGAAACGAGACTCAGATTTTGCGCTTAGTTTGGTTTGAGAATAATGTATAACAATAGGAGTTTCTAAGCAACACGATGTTTAGAAATAGGGAATAAAATATGGACAAATGACGCTAGGACCTCAATAGTCAAAGTGTCTGGTAATTTTTTGCTCAGGTCTTAGAGTCTAAGATAATTAGGTGAATTATTCAATAAACCACTAAACATAAGCACAGCGAATATTTAGAACAATAATATAATAATAACATTTAAGTTGCCGATTTATAGATTTTCTTTTACGTTAATCTTATTTAGAATAGCAGTACTTTTGGTCTAAGCAAAATGACCGAAATTCATAGGTAGCACAGTAAAAATTAACACTGTTTCACTTCCCCTTAATTTGCTAAAAACAATAATGATGGTATGCTTGAAAGCTTTCTTTATAAGAAATAGTTTACAAAACAGATTAAGTGATACTCATTAGTCTATCTATCCCTGCTGAATAGTAATGCCAGAAAATATCTTGATTTCCGGGCTGAATAGTGATTTTTTTTATTGCTTAGATGGGTGGACGAACTCACAGCCCACCTGGTGTTAAGTGGTTACTGGAGCCCATAGACATCTACAACGTAAATGCGCCAGCCACCTTGAGATATAAGTTCTAAGGTCTCAAGTATAGTTACAACGGCTGCTCCACCCTTCAAACCGAAACGCATTACTGCTTCACGGCAGAGATAGGCAGGCCGGTGGTACCTACCCGCGTGGACTCACAAGAGGTCCTACCACCACTAATTACGCAAATTATAATTTTGCGGGTTTCATTTTTATTACTCGATGTTATTCCTTCACCGTGGAAGTCAATCGTGAACATTTGTTGAGTACGTATTTCATTAGAAAAATTGGTACCCGCCTGCGGGATTCGAACACCGGTACAACGCTCAACACGAATGCACCGGACGTCTTATCCTTTNGTGGACTCACAAGAGGTCCTACCACCACTAATTACGCAAATTATAATTTTGCGGGTTTCATTTTTATTACTCGATGTTATTCCTTCACCGTGGAAGTCAATCGTGAACATTTGTTGAGTACGTATTTCATTAGAAAAATTGGTACCCGCCTGCGGGATTCGAACACCGGTACAACGCTCAACACGAATGCACCGGACGTCTTATCCCTTAGGCCACGACGACTTTTATACGAGGAAATATCTTGTCAAATAGCTTTAATAAACTATGACTCTTGAATTGATTTTGAACTTTATAAACGTGCCATAGGGAGCGAGTTCACTAAGTTGCACACGGTCAGAAGCGACAGAGTTGTTAACAGAGGACTTTACGCTTATGACATTAATTCTATCTTCAAACAGGTCCTATTACGGTATTGTGTTGTTTGCTCTCGCTGGGTTGGCTATCTGAGCTAATTTTCGAAATTCTGCTACCGATAGACTAGTCTGTGTTTTGGATTATATACTAGCGGCCCGCTCCGGCTCCGCTCGGGTCTTTAACAAAAATTTCAACGATATTTGACGTTGTTTAATTTTTATAAAAAAAATGTGTGCGTGTACTAGTGTACACACGTAAGAAGTGAAACTTGTTTATGGCCTTATTTTTCGAAAAATGATCTACATGCAACTTTCTAGAAATTGGTTAAATAAAGTTAAATTAGATAAAGTTTAAACAAAAGGATTTTATTATCATAGACATGAATACAAAAAAGTTAAATTAGATAAAGTTTAAACAAAAGGATTTTATTATCATAGACATGAATACAAAAAAGTTAAATTAGATAAAGTTTAAACAAAAGGATTTTATTATCATAGACATGAATACAAAACAGATGGCGCGTAACGGAAAAAAGTGACGCGTAACCGAAAAATGTGACGGTAAATTTTTTTCCAACGCCGATAAGGAAGTTTCACTTCAAAAAGAACACTTATTGCGGCATAACTATAATAGTTAGACGTATGCTATCACGACACTTTTTGTAAATAATAATGTGTTCTACAATGTCGTAGTACATTATTTTATTCTATCATAAATAGTTTTCGCAGGGCACGCGATGTAAATAATATTTTAGGTAATTTTTTTACACCCTGAGTTACATTATTGGATTTTTAATAAGGAACCCTATTTTTTTTCAAAAAAGATTAAAGCTTATGTCACTCGGGAATAGTGTAGCTTCCAAACAGTGAGAGAATTTTTCAAATCGGTCTAGTAGTTGCGGAGCCTATTTAATACAAACAAACAAAAAAATCTTTTCTCTTTATAATATTAGTATAGATATAGAAGTAGGTAAGTATATTTGACGGGTAAGTACCAGTCCCCTGCGCATTTTAGCGGCTAAGCATTCATCCGTTTGGGTTTGTAGGACAGCCGTAATATAATTGAGACGTCGACCTCATGTCTCAAGGCAGTATTCACTTTGTGACGGCTATGGGCTCCAGTGACCGCTTAAAATTATGTGGGCTGCGAGCTCTTTCGCCCATCTACGCTAAAAAAATCGTGTTATCAAACCCTTGAAAATTCCAATTAATGAAATGTCAAATAAGGGAATACTGAGGCTTTTTTTCCTCCTACTTATGCTGATAGCCTTAGAGGTTATTTCAGCTTGGCCCTAACATGTAGGTGAGCTCATGGGACTCAAACTTGGAGTGTTGCTAACACTGGCCCTAGCAAGAGCAGTGCTTCGCAGAATCTACCACCGGATCGGAAACGCGACCCACTGAGAAGATCCGGCGGAAACTCGGTGGGCCACAAAGATAATAGCTGCGTATCGTGTTTATAGTCAAAAAGTTTTTCTTTCCGACGACACAATAGGCAGGTACAAGAATCAGTGGTTTTACGACATTGTGTAATACGAGTCGTCAATTTTACTTTATGGTTTGGTCGCGCGCCGCTGGGTAGGGTGACTATCGGAGCGATCCGAAAGGCGACGGTGACGATGCTAGCGATTTTGTATTTAATGCGAAAATTATTTGCAATATTTCCAGCGAAGCGAAATTTCGATTAAAGTTCCTTATGGGATGATCCGAAGGTGTACCCTAATCGGGAAAAAACGTCCGTAACGTAAGATTTTTATAAGTAATGCACTCAGTGTACGGCTTATCTTTGCAATAATGTACAAAAAATAACATATTTTTTATCATTCATTGAACACAATCTCAGAGCGTTCGTTTGCGCAATACATTGACTCTTATGCAAACAACCGTGAATGAAGTGTACCGCAATAAGTTCGCACATTACCAAATGACCGCGGGTTGTTGCGAAACCTCCAGTTTTATTTTCTTTATACCTCGAATAGAACTTAAAATTAATATTTTTATAATAAGGAACTTCGTTCCTATCCAGTGTCCCACGACACCACACATCTTTTTTTATATGAATATAACCGCACGTAAAACAGATTGCTAGCGCGATATAATAGTATGTACATATGTATATACAATCAATACGTAGTAGGTTGTGTGTATGATGCGGCGACACTTCACCGTGCTCATTTCATGAATTTCCTGTCGTAAGCTGTCATTTTTTGCATATATACCAACCTGTACAAAATAATATCCAGTGTTCCACATCTGCCATCCTTCTGGCGGCGGTGTTCAAATATCGCAAGCACATACCGACTTTCGTGATGAAATATTTAGGTTCATAAGTCGTGTTCATAAAAAAATATCGTGAAGTAAAAATTATGATAAACAATTGACACTTGAACTTGAATCGGCAAGGTCGGTCACAGTGGTAGTGATGTTTAGATTCGCCGTTAAAATCAACAAAATAGAATTATTTTGTCCGTGCAGTTTGGGTCAGAAAACATCGCCCAGCTAGGGCGGTGAGCATGTTGCGCGGGCGCAACACCATTATCGATAAAAACAAATGAGTCATCGAAGGCAGGTACACGGCGGTGGGGTGGTATATAAGGGTGGTGAGACATTGTTATGTTATGAGTCATTTGTACTTACCTGCAAATTATAATTATGTCGAAGAGAAATGTGTTTTTATGCATTCGTTCTCTTAATTTCTTTAGTGACACAATGTCTACTCCTTTTTTTTGTATTAAAACGCCAGAATTTATTCAAAATAATATTTGCAAGTGTTGTTATCAATAATATGTTAAAAATTTTCACTGAAATGAAAATAGATCCCGAAAAGTTACAATTTCTGCCGTTCTCGTTAACTTGCAGTGGCGATATGTCGTGTAAGTGTTCGATTAGTGATTTTTATCACTAACCCACAAAATGACAAAACTAACCACACTATCGATAACGCTTATCGACCACAATTATGCACATCACTATGCCCGTCCATAAGGCTCGTGAGTGGAAGAGAGAGCGAAATACTCGCTTCATCGCTCAGATTTTTTATGACCCAAACTACACGAACAAAATAATTCTACTATAGTTGACAATACAGCTCTGATAAGGATTCATTTACGTCACCAAACATATACACTCGTTAATACGCTGTCACTAAAACCCCAACTTCACACGGTCGCATTGGACTGAACAACATTTTTTTAATTCACAACCGTTTTAAAGAGGTAGCTAGGTACACTTACGCCCAAAAAATTCGCGAAACTGGAAACTAAGTACCTTCGTAACAGCGTCATGAAACTCGTGATCCTTTCAAGCCTAACGCCGAATTGCTCATTGTACGTAATTGTACAAATACCGCTCCGCTTCAGTTTCGGTCTTTCAACTGGGCCTAAATTACATATTCACGGTACTCGTTTGTTTCAAAAATTATACATTAACAAGTCTAAAAGGCATTAATGACTTTTCGTTTTGTTTTTACAAGGTTTTGTTCGAATCGTTGGCGTGCGCGGACCACACATAAACTACATACATACGTACATATTATATCTATCGATCCTTTTTGCTTTGCTTGTTAGACGTGTGGTTCTCGTCTGAAAAACTATCACTGTATATTATGTTACAAGATTTTTTCTATAAATGTATTACTTTTAAGCGCTAGGGTTCGGGAAAATTAAAAATTCTATCGAAGTACAAATTAAGATTGTATTTAACACTTAGAACACTCACAAAACACTTTAAAACTCGTAGTTCACTTCTTCCGCTGATAAGTCGAGTAGTTTCAATAAGTGTTTCCGCTATTTGATAATAGATGGCATTGTACTTATCGAGCGTTTTCGGTTTTACTAGTTTACTTTTAATATTCGTTTCTGCTATTCGACAATAGATGGCGTTGCTCTTACTGGCGTAACATTACTATTAAGTGGCATGGATGAGTACCGTCAGTCTTGACCAGTTCTCAGGATAATAATATGTTAGTTGGAGACCAGAGTTATTTTTTTAATTGTTTAAATAGTTCGACATGATCAAGGCCCACCTGGTATGCAGCGTTTACCGGAACCCTCAAGTATTCTCATTGTAAATGTTGCCACCTGTCTTGAGACATGAATTCTAAGGTCTCAGATTTTACAACACAACAGCTGCTTTACCCTTCAAACCAAAACGCATTACTGCTTCCCAGTAGAAATAGGCAGGGTGGTGCTATTTACCCGTGCGGACTCACAAGACGTCCTTGCACCAGTGAAACAATCACCCGCCACCTCAACCCAATATTGATGGAAGTTAACACTGACTGGCATACAATTCAATCACCTGGCGATGCTACAACTAATTATCAATCGCCTAAGGGATAATTTAAAGAGTAGACTTATTTCTCTGATTCAGTTCTTATTCATAAATAAGCCGTCTACTAGATTTCGAAAGTCCCTCGAGTCTGTGATCAACAATTAGGCAAAGTAAAAAACGCAAATCAGATTTTCCGAGGGTTCTGCCTTCAGTGGCTACTGAATTTTCAGATTCAGGTTAAGACAGTTATTATTTAAAATGGAGTCTTGGACTTCGTTTTTCGATGCATTGGATGATTGCCATGTTCACGGAGTCTACTTGCTCCGGTAACCATTTAACACTAAGTGGCCCTGAGTTCGACACCATTACCTCATCAAGTACTTTTTTTCAGATTATAATAACAAGTATTATATAAACAACACTGCCAACATCAAAGGCACCGTAATATCACGAAGAAATCGTGTGTGAAATAGTACTCTCAAAAATGTGTTCATCCTTTATTAGGTTCATTGCATCCGATCAGCTTGATATGGAACTCCATTCAATTGTTCATTGTGCCGTAATTTTAATTGACGGCACTGGTATTTGGTGGCAAATCGGCGTCACGATAAGCTCTGGGTTCCGGATTCAAATGGAAAGCCAACGGATGTTTATTTAAATCTGTTTCGAAGTTGTTTTTGTTTGAGTGTGGAGTGTAGTGATTTTTATTAATGTTGAGTGTTTTAGATTTACTAGAGGTCCCGCAGTAGTCGAAATTCGATTATAATTAATTGGAATTGTAAGTTTGTACACTATTATGATTGTATTTTATACTTCTATAATCAAAAATTTCGCCAAGACTACACTATAAAAAATATTAACAAAGACAAACAATATTTAATCTATTCTCAATTTGACAACAGACGCCAAGAACAAAAGTTTGACAAAAAATAGTATGTATGCATGCGTGTGTGCGTCAAATACATGGTATGTAGTGTGTGTAATGTTTTCTTTATTGATTTAATGTATCTTTTATGCATTATTTAAAAAAAATATTAGCATTGTGCACTTCTTCTCTATATTCTCTATAAGTTTGGAAAATTTCATACTCCTCCGTCCGCGCAATTTTCGTAAAAAGGATACAAAATTTTTGCTTCACGTATTAATATATAGATTCTTTTCGCTGTTCTGTTAAGTGATTTCTGTAATAAGAATCGTGAATTCGATCTTGCATCAAATGGGGAGACTCGCGATGAAGCTACTACTAAGAAGACACTAAACCGACACGTCGACAACCATATGAGCTGAAAAATTTGAACATCTCAAGGCTTGTGATAACATGAACTTTTTCATGTCTATGGAGTCTGGTAACTACTTAAAATCAATAGTAACAACCTTTCTAAGGAAACAACTTAATTTACAACAACTTATTTTCTGTTATTACAATTGGCAGCTGTTTAAAAATACAGCCATTTCTGGTTTAGATGCTTTTATAATAAATAATAGTTTAAAAAAACTAAAAGACACGCTTTATATAAAATTCAATAANTAGTAACAACCTTTCTAAGGAAACAACTTAATTTACAACAACTTATTTTCTGTTATTACAATTGGCAGCTGTTTAAAAATACAGCCATTTCTGGTTTAGATGCTTTTATAATAAATAATAGTTTAAAAAAACTAAAAGACACGCTTTATATAAAATTCAATAAGAAAATAAATTTAAATAAATTTAAATTGAAAATAGTATAAATTATATTTTATTGTAAAAAAAAGCGTGGGGTGCATGGTGTTATTAGTTATAAATATTTTTCTGACAGATATGAGTAGAAAAATTATTATCTCAATAATATTTTAAAAAGCACCTCACGCTTTTTTTTAAATTAAATATATTTTACACTATTTTCAATTTAAATTTATTAAAATTGATTTTCTATTTTTTAGTTGAATTTTTCATAAAGCGCGTTTTTTAGTTTTATTAAACTATTATTTAAATTTTATTTTTTAGTTAAATTTTCTATAAAAGCGCATTTTTAAAATTATTAAGTAGGTACTTTAACATCAATTCCTGCCTTATCGACTAGATAAAAATTATATAAATTGACAAAAATCTTATTTTGCAAATTGAATAATGGAATAATAATCTTAACAAATTAGTGTATTGTCATCGGTCCTTGATAAATCTACAAAGTTTGAATGAAATCTGCCCGTTTAAAGTGGGTCAAAATCACGTCTAAAGGAGTCAGTTACAAACATACAAACATACATACAAGTGAAGCTAATATAAAGCGTGTAAAAATGGTAACCAATATTATTATATTTATCGATAACACACTCGCGTACCGCTCAGTCGATTGAGTTCGTGGATTATGTTTGACAAATCATTGTAAACGTATGGAATGCCAAATCGTCCAGCGGAGAATCGAAACGCAAATTTTCAATTAATTCTATTTAGTTCTGTCTGAAATTCATTAATATTGCTCTCGACATTAACAAAATAAAAAATAAATAAATATTTACTAACAATCACGCCACGTTAACTGGTCCCGTGATAAGTTCGTGAAGAACTTGTGTTACAGGTACCAGATAACGGAAATAAATGTAAGATTTTTATTATACACATACATATATTTAATATACATCCATAACCCTGGAAAAGACATTTATATTTATTATCATACAAATATCTTCCATTGGCGGGATTCGAACCCGCGACCCCCTTGTGTAGTAACCATGTCACTTACCACTACACCAGACGGCCGTTCATGAATCGCCTCTAAGATCTAGTTAAAATATATACAATGCAGTATTTTTCGCTATTTGCGAGTCGTAGGTATAATTAAAACTACATTTAAACAATAAATTTAAACAATGTAAAGACATTACAAACGTTTTTTTTTATTGCCCTTGTAGGCAGATGAGCATACGGCCCGACTTCAGCAATGCCCAGGGCAGAGCCAAGCCGCTGCCTACCGTTGAGTACTCTCCATAAGCCTCGTTTGAAGGGCAAGTCATAGCGCTCGGGAAGCACCGTGGTGGAGAGCTCATTCCAAAGCCGGATGTTAGACGGCAAAAAAGATGTCTGGAATTTAACTAACCTAATACAATGACAAAAAAAACAGGAAATTAGACTCTTGGAATTAAATTTACTTATTTTTAGATTCGTTTCTACTACTTGAAAGTACTGCATCGCTTTCTACAGTGCTTTTTAAGTAACTGTAATGCTATTTACCATTTGACTCTGCAATGAATTAGCTTCCTCGATCTCTTATTTCATCGATCGAGATTACATGAGCTCTCGGAGAAATTTCAACAGAAGATTTTGACTTGGCTGTTCCTTTAGCATTACTACTATTAGCATGGATGGGGCAGCCGTTGTAACTATACTGAGACCTTAGAACTTATATCTCAAGGTGGGTGGCGCGTTTATGTTGTAGATGTCTATGGGTTCCAGTAACCACTTAATACCAGGTGGGCTGTGAGCTCGTCTACCCATCTAAGCAATAAAAAAAAACAATTCTATGTGCGACGGTGAGCACTAATCATTAAATGATTTGTATACTTTTCAGTCTTCGAAGCCAATAAGATACAATCATATTAGACAGGCTCTTGTAAAATCTAGTGTACAAACTGTGAGATTGTGAATAGTAAGCTAAAACCTATTTTCACTGTTACAAATAAGTAAAGAGTTCCATTATCCTTGCTTAACTTTACTCTATTTATCACTTAAACAAAGAGATATATCTATTCAAAAGAGCCGCGAGTCGCAATATAACGTTATGTCAAACGCCTCACAATGAATCTTGCATGACGGCGAAAAATACAATACAAATCCAATACCACTTTACTAAATAAACTAGCGGCCCGCTCCGGCTCCGCTCGAGTGTTTAACAAAAATTTCAACGATATTTGACGATATTTTATTTTTCTATACTTATACTTATACTTATAATATTATATTATATTATTTATATTATAAAGAGGAAAGATTTGTTTGTTTGTTTGTTTCGAATAGGCTCCGAAACTACTGGACCGATTTGAAAAATTATTTTTCCATTAGAAGCCGACATTGTCCCTGATAAACATAGGCTACATTTTAAAAAAAAAAAATTATTTACTTTTTTTTGGTTTCATGTGTGTTTTAATGTTTCTGAAGCGAAGCGAGGGCGGGTCGCTAGTTTTTAAATAAAAGAACACTTATTGCGGCATAATTACAATTTTCGACACTTTTTGTAATTAATAATGTGTTCTACAAAGTCTTGGTACATTATTTTATTCTATCATCAATAGTTTACGCAGGGCACGCGATGTAAAGAATATTTTAAGAATTTCTCTTATACCTTGGGTTACATTATTGTAGTTTTAGTAAAGATCACTAATTGTTTTCAAAAAAGATTATACCTATGTCACTCGGGAATAGTGTAGCTTCCAAACAGTGAAAGAATTTTTCAAATCGGTTCAGTAGTTTCGCAGGCATATTCAATACAAACAAACAAACAAATCTTTCCTCTTTATAATATTAGTATAGATATAAGAGGCATATAGAGACTCATCTGCTTCAGTTTTCCTTATCCCGAGCAACGATTAATGAAAGGACCAGAATTTCGTAGAAACTCTAATCCGTTTAATACCTTAACTTGGTCCGAATTCATCTTGAAGTTAGGACCTTTGCTTGGAACAAATTCCCAACTGATTATAGGCTATTTATTAAAGACGATAAACAGGTTAGACCCTGAATGTTACGCTAATGAAATTGCTTAACGTGTCTGGTGTAGTGGTAAGTGACATGGTCAGTACACAAGGGGGTCGCGGGTTCGAATCCCGCCAAGGGAAGATATTTGTATGATAAATATAAATATGTCTTTTCCAGGGTTATGGATGTATATTAAATATATGTATGTGTATAATAAAAATATGACATTTATTTCCGATATCGGGTACCTGTAACACAAGTTCTTTATGAACTTACCACGGGACCTGTTAAGGTGGCGTGATTGTTAGTAAATAAAAAAAAAAAAAAAAAATTAGAGATTTAATGAAGTTTTTGGCTTCGGGTAATGTTTAGTTGAGGTGAAATGAAAGTGAAGGCGAGGTGATGCAGTCGTTGTGGCCTAAAGGATAACACGTCCGGTGCGTTCGTATGTAGCGATGCATCGGTGTTCGAATCCCGCCGGTAGGTAACAATTTTTCCAATGAAATACGTAAAAAAATTACAGTTAACATTTATTTCGAGTCTAGAGATCTAATTATTTATATTGATAAAAGTAAATTTAAGGATTATATCGATCCATTCTTAAAATAAATTTCTGAAATTCAACACGGTCTACATTAAAATCAGTTTTGGTACCTGCAAAAGTCAGACATAGCAAATATTTTCGCAGACTGTTCAGGCACTTCAGAGTCAGCTCTACCTGGAATAGAAGAGGTTGAGCAAACACAGGACATTGTTTTAGGACGGCCCTTCTCTGTTTTGTGTGCAGACATTTCTGATGCCCACGCAGAGGCAGAATACATTTTACCTATTGAGAAAGATGTGTTTTCTGATAGCCATTTACAATTGAACATTACAGCAAACAAGTTTCTTGTGTAATCAGCTCAATAATACCTAAAATCGTTGTGGTACGTCCAGTGCTCAAATATGTGACTAATATTACAGATAGTTTTTTTCTTTTATTGCTTAGACGGGTGGACGAGCTCACAACCCACCTGGTGTTAAGTGGTTACTGGAGCCCATAGATATTTACAACGTAAATGCGCCACCCACCTTGAGATATAAGTTCTAAGGTCTCGGTATGGTTACAACGGCTGCCCCACCCTTTAAACCGAAACGCAATACTGCTTCACGGCAGATATAGGGGGGGTGGTCCAGGTGGTCGATAAGACGTCCAGTGCATTCATATCTAGCGATCAAACGGTATTCGAATCCCGCAGGCGGGTACCAATTTTTCTAATGAAATACGTACTTATCAATTGTTCACGATTGACTCCCCACGGTGAAGGAATAACATAATGTAATAAAAATCAAACCCGCAAAATTATAATTTTCGTAATTACTGGAAGACCTCTTGTGAGTCCGCGCGGGTGGGTACCATCACCCTGCCTATTTCTGCCGTGAAGCAGTAATGCGTTTCGGTTTGAAGGGTGGAGCATCCGTTGTAACTATACTGAGACCTCAGAACTCATATCTCAAGGTGGGTGGCGGCATTTACGTTATAGGTGTCTACGGGCTCCAGTATCCACTTAACACCAGGTGGGCTGTGAGCCCGTCCAACCAACTAAGCAATAAAAAAAACGATTGAAAAGAGGAAGCCATACATTTTTCGAGAAAAAAAGTCTATAAAAATATACTGTATTCTATACTTATACTTTTACTTTAATATTATAAAGAGGAAAGATTTGTTTGTTTGTTTGTTTCGAATAGGCTCCGAAACTACTGGACCGATTTGAAAAATTATTTTTCCATTAGAAGCTGACATTGTCCCTGATGAACATAGGCTACTTTTTTTATTTTATTTTTTATTTTATTTTTTTGGTTTCATGTGTGTTTTAATGTTTCCGAAGCGAAGCGAGGGCGGGTCGCTAGTCAGTCATATAACTATTATTTGTATCGTATCTCTAATCATAAAATATGTGTTATATCGAGGGGTGAAAAATTTCCGTTTTCGAAGATGTCCGTTTTATTTGGTATTAGTACCAACAAGTGGATGTTTTTAATTGAACTTCAATTAAGTTTACTGCCCTCAAACAAGCTGAAGCAATTTGTTTGTTATGATACATTTTGTTCCAAACTCTCAAATGACTGCTATAAAGTTTTTTTTTTTTATTGCCCTTGTAGGCAGACGAGCATACGGCCCACATGATGGTGAGTGGTTACAGTCGCCCATGGACTTCATCAATTCCAGGGGCAGAGCCAAGCCGCTGCCTACCGTATACCGAAATGTCGCTCAATATGTCATGCCCCTCAATATATTATGTACATTTATAACGGCTACCAAAATAACACATACGCAGTTTTACTCTCCGATATTCAAGATTTCCACGTATACCGCGTGTTTAGTTAAAAGCTTCTGTACAAAGTTAATTCGTGTTTGAATATCCCCCGAGACGGCCCGTGCGGTTAGCGGTGAACAAACGCGGTGTTTATAAGCGAAATGTAGTTTTGTGTATTCAAGAAACCATTACTAATGTTCCTTCGAATTAAATAATAATAATAATATAACTCTTTATTTGACACCACATTTTTTTTATTGCTTAGTTGGTTGGACGAGCTCACAGCCTGGGGTTAAGTGGTTAATGGAGCCCATAGACATCTACAACGTAAATGCGCCACCCACCTTGAGATATAAGTTCTAAGTTCTCAGTATAGTTACAACGACTACTCCACCCTTCAAACCGAAACGCATTATTGCTTCACGGTAGAAATAGGCCGGGTGGTGGTACCTACCCGTGCGGACTCACTCACAAGAGGTCCTACCACCAGTAATTACGCAAATTATAATTTTGCAGGTTTGATTTTTATTACACGATGTTATTCCTTCACCGTGGAAGTCAATCGTGAACATTTGTTGAGTACGTATTTCATTAGAAAAATTGGTACCCGCCTGCGGGATTCGAACACCGGTGCATCGCTTCAACACGAATGCACCGGACGTCTTATCATTTAGGCCACGACGACTTCAAAGTGCATATTTTGTAAGAAAATCGATACCTACCTACTAGATTTTAACTTATACAGTTTCATATCTCGACACGAACGGGCGTCTTATCTAAGAGACCACAGAGGAATGATTTAATACTGGACTCGGCGTAAAAACTGTTCCCCTTAATAATGTATTGACTATGTTAATGTGTCGACAGTATTAATAGCGACGTTTGCATTTGATCTTACTCTTCTTATGTTAATTTGAAAGAAGTAAATAATTATATTTAAAAAAAAAACTAACAAAATACGCTTTTATAGAAAATCCAACTTAACAAATAGAAAATAAATTTGAATTAAAAATAGTGTAAAAAAAAGTGTGTGTGTCCGCTCCGACGCACGACTGGAGTTTACTGGATATAAAAAATTAAACGAAACAATACGAGAAATAGTTCTATATTACGACAACACGATACACTACAGATTATTAACAAATTAACGAGACACAAAACAAACGACTAACAAATATATGAAAATACAATAATGAGAGAAACGCGCGATCAGTACGAGGCTTTGTGGCGGACTGCCGGCGNGCCGGCAGTCCGCCACAAAGCCTCGTACTGATCGCGCGTTTCTCTCATTATTGTATTTTCATATATTTGTTAGTCGTTTGTTTTGTGTCTCGTTAATTTGTTAATAATCTGTAGTGTATCGTGTTGTCGTAATATAGAACTATTTCTCGTATTGTTTCGTTTAATTTTTTATATCCAGTAAACTCCAGTCGTGCGTCGGAGCGGACACACACACTTTTTGTCATCAGTCCTTAATAAGTATACCAAATTTCGAGCTAATTCGGCTTCTGAAGAGGGTCAAAATCATGTTCAAAGATTCCGTTACAGACTAACATACATACGTCTGAAGCTAATAAAAGCGTATTAAAAAAAAACGATAACTTATTAATTTGCCTAGTATTACGTAATTTACAAATTATCCGGAAATCTTGTTGGCGGCCATGTTTGCGGCATCGAAACCGTCTTCCGGTCGCCATCTTCGTTCGGAAAAGTTTGCTTTGCAAGCACATTGTTTCCAGAACTTACAAGTGGCACTTAGCCAAGTTTCAGGTTAAGTTTTTGCTTTTCACGATCAAGTTTCGATTGTGGTAAGGATTAACGAATTATTCCTTGAATTAGGTTATTAAAGGAATTACAAATAACTTTATTTATATTATTATTATTATTATTTGTCTTTAATTTTTTTTCTCAGCAGACGCTGGTACGTATTTATTATGTACTGGCCTTAGCCAAGTAAATAATAAAGAATAAATATTTTTAATGTCCGTTAATTGACTGTTCTTCTATTTCTAAAAACTTACGAACAGTTCTACATGTATATAATATAGCGTTTATTATTATTATATTATTATTGAAATAGAAAAAGACAAAACAGTTCAACGACCTTAGTGTTTTTATCAATAGTAAGAAAGTTCATCTTCTCTATCTTTACGAGAAGGAATGTAAAAGAATTGAAATTACTTAATTCAGGTACAATATTCAATGTCTCTAGTTTTGTGAGCAGACACGATACAACTTATTTTTTAGGATCAATTACAAATCGTAGGTTGTGTAACCTATAACTTCCTTTTTTTCTCTTTTTTTCTTCGGTCCTCAGCGCTATGACATGTCCTTCTTCAAACGAGGCTTGTGGAGAGTATTAAGCGGTAGGCAGCGGCTTGGCTCTGCCCCTGGCATTGCTGAAGTCCATGGGCGACGGTAACCACTCACCATCAGGTGGGCCGTATGCTCGTATGCCTACAAGGGCAATAAAAAAAAAAAAAAAGTCCCTTT